>JAHTLZ010000129.1:47697568-47708392 GCA_023846285.1 Phrynocephalus versicolor
CTTCTTCTTCTTCTTCTTCTTCTTCTTCTTCTTCTTCTTCTTCTTCTGTCATTTTAGTTGCTGTAACAGAATTAGGATGATGGGACATAGTGTGATTTATAAGGCTCAATATTAACTGCACATTTTTAGCTTTCACCAAACGCTTATCTGAGGAATGCAACAGAAAGAAGAAAACTTGTACGAACTTCGCCTACACACTGAAGAGCCCATTACATTCCCAGATTGATGGCAGTGTACAGCATCTCAGGGCGCTTTTACACGACCCCTAAAATCCTACGCAAAGGGCTCCCAGATGCGGAGCTTAAAATTGTTTTCCCACCAGCTCCAGACTTTAAAGAAAATTAAGTGCAACCACGCCCATCTAAGCGCGTCCCAGCGCATTTTAAAAGTACCTGGTTTCCGAGGGTGAAAAATTTCTGATGCGGATGTAAAGCAGTGAGTGCCAGGCTCTCCTCGCCTTGTGTTTGTTTTTTGTCCCCAACGCCCCTTTAAGACACAGGAATCACAACGATGACGGGGCTTGGGCGGCTTCCACCGGCAGACGGAGGTGAGCCTGCATTCTTTTCTCCCCTTTTTTCTCCCTCCCCTCACGCAGACAGGAGCAAGGAAGTGCGGAGGGGGTGGGAACACAGGAAGAGCGACGAACCCCCAAGATCTCTGGTCCGAATTTAAGTGGCCAGAAGATCTTAGGGGTCGTGTAAAAGCACCCTCACTTAAGGTTACAGCTCTTTTGTTTCCTCCATTTGCAGTTTTCCCTGAGCCAGGGAAACATAAGCTATCTCCATGAATCTGGGAACAAACTGGTTTAGGCCACCTGCAGATCTGCTCAAGACTGGATGTTCTTAATACTTATAGGAGATATTGGGATATACTGTACCATACAGCAAATAGGATGGTACACAAGCACTCCTGTACTGAATACGAAAGCTACCCAATCTTTTCTAGAAGAGAAGAACAAAATTAGGGAATGGAGCATAAACAAATCATCATATTTTGTTTTGCTTTTGCTTTTTCTTTCTTTCTTTTCTAAATTAAATCAGGGAAGGAGAAAAAGATGGGAAGGAAAGAGAAAAGGAAGGAAAAGAGGAGGAAGGGAGAAGAGTACAATCACATTCTTTGTTACATCTCTACTAAAGCATATCTACTATATTAACCCTATTTGCTTGCTTACTTATTGCTCCTTTAACTTTTCCAACAATATGCCCATTTCTGTAACTTCCAGACATTTTCCTATCAAATCTTCCTGTTTTGGGATCTCTGTATTCATCCATTACAAAGCATACAAAATTCTAGCTGCAGTTATAACATGAATCACTACATGCCTTAATTTCATATATACTATCTCTGACATAATATTCATTAAAAATTGGTTTAAATGGTAAATAGCATGACAGAAATGTTTGTAATCATTCTTGTACCGTTCTCCAGTATGTTACCGCTTCTTTACATGACCATCACCTTTTTTGAATGAGCTCGATTTAAAACTCTGTCCTGGACTTTGATGCAGTTTTAACACCATCCGTGCCTCCTGCCCCATCAGAACATCATCTGGCTGATATCTTCTGGCCACGGATCTCAGTGCTTGGCAAACTACATCTTTTGCCAAGAATGTATTTTGGTACAGTGCTTTGATAAAGATAGTCTGCCACTGAAAGCTCAGCTTGCATTTTTTGTTTTATTAATGACCAATAAAGGTATCACCTAGCCTAGTCTTACAATACAGATAGTTTCCCCATAAATTTTAACATTTTTGAGTCTTGAATTATTTTGCCTACTGAAAAACTATCTGTATTAGTAAATACTAGTAATTCTAACCATTAACTTTTTAAAGTGTATTTCCAAGCTCTGAATCAGCTCATTATAAACTTCAGCAATATAGCCAAGAAAAATCAATTATGGATCGTGATTCTCAGTGATGTATGTTCAATTAGTGTCTTATCACTACATTATTTCATCAGTGCTCATCTTGTTTGTTTTGTAGACTTGTTTGGGGCATGATATAATAAAAAGCATTTTTATAGTGGGTGGAACATTGATTTTAAGCATCCTGATTTATATATGTGTGTGGTGATTTACATATTCCTAATGTAAATCATCACACACGTTTATAAACGCGACTCCTAATGTAAGCTGCCTAAATGCCCTAAGCACATCCGATCTTGCCTGATTTTGGAAGCTAAGCCGGGTCGGCCCTGGCTAGTACTTGGATGGGAGACCACCAGGGAATACCAGGTGCTATAGGTTCCTGGAGTAGGAACTGGCAAACCAATCCAGTATTCCTGCCAAGAAAACTCCATGAACATGGGGTCACGAAGAGTCAGTCACAACTGTGACAGCACAACACACACACACACACACACACCCCTAATCTAACATTCATTAGGCACCAAGCTTGACATTTCACAGAAACATTGCCAAGAGAAATACCATTTTCAGTCTTGGTGGAGATTGTCTTCCAGTTTATAAAGCAACAGAGTGATCGGCCAATCTGAGGACCCATAATAATTTCAGCCTATCTTTACTTTGATAGTTGACAGAAGTCTTCAGCCATGGGTGCAGGGTGTCATTGCGGTCACAGTCTTCTTGGTTCTGACAATGGTGGCTTTTATCATCAATCGATTATGGTGTCAAGATAAAGAGTAAGTGCTGACTTCCCTTTCCTACACTTTTATCTATAGATATGGAATGGTAGCTTGCCCAATCCCCCATCCCCACAAATATATAAGGAGCTGCAGGGCTCCTTAAGTACTGGTGCTCAAGTACTGGGGGAACTGTAGTTAAAAAGTTGTTACCTGCTGTTTTCACAATGCAGGTCACACTATATTGGTCCCAGGGTGGAGGTATCAAAGTATTTTTCTCCTACAGCACAATATGTATATGTGCGTGATTGAAATCAGTATGGAAGGGTTAAGGTCACTGATAGCTCAGCAGTTTAGGTATCTGAGGCAGAGGTTGGAGGGAGCTCTATTGCCCACTATGCTTCCTTTGCAGGGGCTGTACTTGATAGAGATGGGCATGAAATAAACTTTTGGTTCCTTTCATTATTCATTATTCATTATTCATTTTATTATGTAACAAACAAATAACGAACTGCCCCCTCTAAGACAAACGAAACATAACAAAATGGAAGGTTCCATTTTGTTTCGGTTAATTTCATTTGCCACTGTCTCTTACCTGGTTCTGCTGCTGGTCCTGGACAGTCCTTCCTGGTCCGGTGGGTTCTCCTTGCTGCAGGGAGGGGCGTCCAGGGGGAAAAAAGCCATCCGGCTGCACTACAGCTGGTAGGCAGCCGTGGTCGGCAATTAAAAAAAAACAAAAAACAATTAAAATAAAATAAAATAAAATAAAATAAAATAAAATAAAATATCCAGTGTGTGTGTCCTGGTACCGGCCCGCAAGCACCGGCCCTGACCCATGGGTTGCCGAACCGGCCCACAGGCTGGCAAAAAAAAACCCACGAAAAAATGATACACCGCACGGGCCTGGTACCGGCCCATGAGCACCGGACCCAGCCCACGGCCAGCAAAAGTTTTTTTTTTTTTTAAAAAATGCTGACTGGCCCACGCTACAGCTGGTAGGCAGACCACATGGTCGACAGTAAATACAATACAATACAAGACAAGACAATAAAAATACAATAAAAATAAATAAAATAAAAATAAATAAAAAGGGGTGCCGACCCGGCTCCAGGCATGGCTGGGTCGGCACTCTAAAATGAAAAATTAAAAAATTAAAACAAGCACCGACTTAGCTCCATGGACCGCGTGGTCGGCGCTTGAAATAATAATAATAATAATAATAATAATAATAATAATAATAATAATAATAATAATAATAATAATAATAATAATAATAATAAAGGAGCACCGACCTGGCTCCAGGGGTGGCCGGGATGGTGTTTTAAAATAAAGAAAAAAATAAAAAAAAGGAAGGAGAAAAAAGGAAGGGAAAAAAGAATAATGAATCAAAATGAACCAAAGAAACAAATATTTCAAAAAAAAATGTTAAAAATGAAACAAAACGAAACAAACCTTAAAACAAACTGAACCAAAACGAATTGCCATTTTTTTGGTTTGTGCCCATCTCTAGTACTTGATGATCGATAGGGCCCTCCCAGCTCTGCAATTCTGAGGTTATTGATGATGATGATGATGATAATCATCATCATCATCATCATCATCATCATCATGACAGGGACTACATGTTATGACTTTGACCAAATTAATTTCTTCCTTCCCTCCCAAGATTGTATTTAATTTGCTTGGCTCTTCCAGATGGATCATTTCTTCCTCTTTCAGTTTCCTGTGCCCTAAGATGAACAGAAATCATTTCTCAACTTTGAATGTGCCTCTTATTTCAATATGTCTTTCTTGTCTCTCTCTGGGCCTCTGGTTTATTTATCTATTTATTTATTTTTGCTATTTTGCACTGGGGGCAGAGAATAGTGCTGTAGTACTTCCCAAGCATTAGCATTAGTGCAAATACAGTTTATTCTTTGTAATAACCCTTCTTCCGCCCAAACTGCTGCTCCCTTGTGGCTCTGCTGCAGCCTTGATTCTGCTGGAAAGGAATGTGAATGGCCCAATGGGGGGGGTAGCTCCAGGAAGGTACCACCACCACCACCAAACAGACAATGCACCAACTGCAAAAGATGATTCTGCATGCTCTTCTCCTTTCTGCCCAGAAGAGGTTAAGTACATAGAGAGCAAATCCTGTTTTTCTGTGGGCAAAATGTGCAAAGGACTGATTAAATTAAATTATATACATTAATTGTGTGGAGGCATTTGCTGAAAATTTTTTATAATGAAGCTGACAAAAAAAAAAAAACCTCTGTTGTTCCTCTGCTGGGTGTAGTGCAAAGAAACCTGAGAGGGGACATGGCTAAACCCTCTGCTCTTTTGGGTCCAAGCAGCAGCAAAGGTAACACAACATGGCACGCACGCTCCGTCTGGAGACAGAGAAAGAGAGAGGTTGGGCAGAATTTTCACATACTTCCTTGAGAATGCCACACGAATATATAGACAGTCTTTCTCCCTCCTTCTACACCATTCTGCCTTCACATAGCTCTTCATGGAATTGTCTTCTCCATCTGTCTTCACCATCACTGGAGGTTAGGTTTGGGTGGCCTGGAAGGTAGACTTTTCATTAGACCTCTATTTCATGCTTCATTAGGCTATGAATTTGTTTTTATTTTCTTGCTGTTCATTGTCCTGTAACATGTGACTTTCTTCATAACTCACAACCTTGGGTATAAGTGCTGCAAGCAAAGCTTAGAAACCAACAGATTTATGGTGTGTAAGTGTGGAATCCATGTGTTTGAAATGCATACAAAATTCTAGTCTCTCCACACATCTTGCTATTGTCTCTGCAGTGATTCATTGGAAGAGCAAAACAAAGGATTCGCCATGACAGGCAACAAGGAGGACCTGGTCACGTCCAATGGGACAGAGGGGAGGTATTCAACAGTTGCAGCAGATTTCAGGTTAGGCTTATTTTCTTGTGAGTTAAAAAGTGTAACTAACAACAGATTCTACAGATGTCTACAGTTGCTCACCTGTATGTCATCTTAGAAATACATCCCTACCTACAAATCATAAGATATTTGGTGAGAGGGAGGACCTAGCCTTCTTGGGCTTGGTTTGTCAACTTGCTAGTTGACAGTATGCCTCAACATGGCCTGACCCTGTGGTGAGTCTCAGTCAACCAACAAAAAGTGGCACTGGGAGTGTTTCAGTTGATTATGTTGGTCAGAATCCAGTTGAAGGATTACATCAGAGTTTAAGTCTGTGGTCATAACTCAGTTGCTGGGGAATAGCAAGGAAGGGCCTTTCTCCTCATCTTGCTTGTGTGTGAGCTTTCAATGGAGCATTTTTGTAAGACACTGTGGAAAGAAACCAGGCGAGCCTTTGGCCCAATCCAATGTGGCTCTCCTTAAATTTTGTGGCAATAATCCTCATCAACCAGTCTCAAAAGCCAACTATTTATCCCTCATGGTCAGGATCTCTTCATCTGCCCAAGTACTGTAAGCTGGTAGATGCCCACCATTTGTGAGCACCTCTCCCATGTCCTGCTTGTGGTACCTTCACAAGCCACTTTCATTTAATATCCAGCCATGTATCATTGCTTTTGCTTTTCTTCATACATAACAAAAGCATTCCTCCTTCTTCTCTCAACACCTAACCAGTTATGTTATTCAACTCTCCTTATCTGATGGCATCTTCTCATTCCATTCTTATTATTTATTTATTTATTTATTGTTATATTTGTATCCCGCTTATCTCCAGAATAGGACTCTAAGCAGCTAACAAAACAAATATCACAAGTCCAACAAAACACTAATATGACAATTTAAAACAAGAATGAAATATAAAATCCTAGTGCCTCCGAGTGCATCCCAGCACGTCAAAGATGTAAATCCTAACAGTTAAAATTGGAGGCACCGATAATCAGCGATCAGTAAGATAATAATAGTAATAATAACGATGGCAGGAAAAAAATATTAAGATTCGCCAAAGGCCTCTCGAAATAAAAAGGTTTTTAAAGATTCTTACCACATTTCTTGCTGCATGTACTGCCAGGTAAAAGAAAATGGAGTCCATATTGAGGAGAATTTAACCTGGAGTGTAAACACCTCTGAGCTGCTAAAAAAGGCCCAACAGAGACTGTACTTTTTGAGAGTGCTCAGAAAGAATAACATCACTCAGAGACTATTGGTGTCTTTTTATCATTGTGTAGTAGAAAGTGTACTGACATACTGCATATGTGTGTGGTATGCCAGTTGCACGGTGGCTCAGAGGAAGTCACTCCAGTGGGTTATCAATATGGCACAGAAGATCATCGGATGCCCACTCCTCACATTGGAGGAATTACACAGCTCCCGCTGTCTTAAGAAAGCTCAGAATATTGTAGGAGATATTTCTCATCCTGGACACTCTCTGTTTGTACCACTACCATCAGGCAGAAGGTATAGATCTATTAGAACAAGGACGGAAAGATTCAAAAATAGTTTTTACCCAATAGCAGTATCCATGCTAAATTCTGTTAAAAATTAAGTTGACGGGTAATATTAGTGTTGAATGTGTTACATATATATTGTATGGGGGATTGTGTATGGCTGTTGTTGTTTTTTAAATTGTAGTTTTTATGGATTGTGTATGAATGTTGCTAGGTGAAAGAGTGTAGGGCTGTGTGTGTGTTTGGTTTTTATGTCAGTTTTAAATGAGTGTAAGTGATGTTTGGCATGTGAATGTTGGAGTATGTGTATGGATGGTTTGTTCTTAAATTGTAGATTTTACGTCTTGGATTTTTATGCTGGGTTGTGTGAATGACTGACTGGATGGCACTTTTAATCTCATTGTATTTATACAATGACAATAAATTGCATTCCTATTCCTATTCCTTCCTATTCCTATTCCTAAAAATTTTAAATATTCTTTCTTTCATTCTAACCTATTTTTTTAACCCACTGTAATCTAAATCACTGTGCCTTGCAAGAGTTGGACCACAACCTTTATGGTTAACATCTCTCCATTAGCACAACTGCTTCTAGAAGAGGACAATCACAAGAATATAATAAGCAAAGTCATTCTAAAGTATTTATGAATCAGATTCTGATTTTGCAAAGCAGATAGTTGAAACCTAAAGAGTTAAGTCTTTCCTTGCTTTTGACATGAAAACAAGGGCAGTATAATGCTAAAAATTTAGTGTTGCTCTTAGCCCCAAACCTCACTGAGTAAGCTTAGATGAGTCGGTACCTATGGGCATAGTGTACCACATCAGCTCAAGACATAAGGAAAGTGGAGCCAGCATGGAAATGGAGGTGCAAGCAGTATTTAATAGTAACTGTCTAGTCAGTGGTTGATGGCAGCTGGAGGCCAGAATCATTCATGACTGTAAAAATTACCATGAATGGGGCACCCTGGTTGTGACGTAGGAAGATGGCTGAAGTCCAGTCTACTACTAGGTTGGCAGCTGCAATCCAAATTGGAATCCCATATATACCATTAATCTGACCTCCAGGAATAAGAATGGCCATTAATCTGTTCCCTTTCATCTCTTTATTTATTTATTTATTTATTTATTTATTTATTTATTTATTTATTTATGTTTTAGTCTTCTTTTACGCACTTTAATACCTTTGTTCTTGATTTATTTTATGCCATTAAAAGTTTCTGGACTTGACTTGACTTGACATAAGGGAGAAGGGACTGGGAGGAGGGGATCCTATCTGGTCCTGGGAGTGACTTGATGCAACAGAGGAGGGACCTCCTACATCTTGAATTATACTATTGAGAGAGAATCTCACTGGATGAAACTTGCATATATGCTGTATCTGACCACATTCAATTTTTACACACTTGATAAAGACCCAAGAGGTCTGTCCTCCTTAGGATCAGAATACCCGAGGGGTATTTGTACATGACCCCTAAACTCCGCCGCAAATGGCTCCCAGCTCCGGACCTTAAAATTGTTTCCCCACCAGCTCCGGAGTTTACAGAAAATTAAGTGCGGCCATGCCCACCTAAGCGCATCCCAGCACACTTTTCAGGTACCTGCTCTTGGAGGGTGAAAAATCCCAGATCCGGATGTAAAGGAGTGAGTGCTCGGCTCTCCTCGCTTCTGTTTGTTGTTGTTTTTTGCCTCCCGCCCATTTAAGAGAAGGAATCAGCATGACAATGGGGCTTGGGGAGGCTTGGACCGGCAAACAGAGGTGAGCCTGCATTCTTTTGTCCCCTTTTTTCTCCCTCCCCTCACACAGACAGGATCAAGGAAGTGCGGAGGGGTGGGGACGAAGGAAGAGCAACGAACCCCCAAGATCTCTGGTCCGAATTTAAGTGGCCAGCGGATCTTAGGGGTCGTGTGAAAAGGCCCTATATGGAATGTTACATAACATATAACACAAAAAATTTCTTTGTCCCCTACTTTTCCAGATCTGAAGAGGGTCATCATGTCTATGAAAACAAAGTTGAATTGGAGTGTGAGAATGCAACTGTACACCACAGCGAAAACAACATCCCAGTTAGGTGAGCCTGCATTCTTTTGTCCCCTTTTTTCTCCCTCCCCTCACGCAGACAGGATCAAGGAAGTGCGGAGGGGTGGGGACGCAGGAAGAGCAATGAGCCCCCAAGATCTCTGGTCCGAATTTAAGTGGCCAGCGGATCTTAGGGGTCGTCTGAAAAGGCCCTATATGGAATGTTACATAACAAATAACATAAAAAAATTCTTTGTCCCCTATTTTTCCAGATCTGAAGAGGGTCATCATGTCTATGAAAACAAAGTTGAATTGGAGTGTGAGAATGCAACTGTACACCACAGCGAAAACAACATCCCAGTTCTTACCACCTGCATGTAGCATCATTCTCCCTGAAGACCTTTTACATCCGACATTTCCTCCCTTTCAAATCCTCCCCATGGCACATGTGATGATCGGACCAGTTTTTTATGCAATTTTTCTTTCTGGTGCATGGATTTCATCACTCTTGTTACAAAGCACTGACTCATGACTGACTGAAGCCAAATGATCTCTTACTGACATGTTACATCTTTTCATTTCCTGTTTATTGTAAGCTAAAGAAAAGCACACACATCTGTTGGGCAGAAAATAACTGGCACATGGTGTTCTTTCTTACATGTTGATAGAAACGGGGACCCACCAAAACACTTACGTATTATGGGATCGTTTATTGGCTCCTTTTCATAAATTGTATTCTTTTCTCTCAGAAGCTTTTATTAAATTGCTACTGATTTCTATTCCACGAATGCATTTACACTACAAGCCCCATCAGTCTGATACCATGTTACAGTCCCATTCTGCAGAGTCCTGATATTAGAAGGATGGAGGAGTGTACTTAGAATTCTCAGTTAGAAAGCTTTCATGCATTCCCTTGAACTACAGCAGGGACATTATCTTATCCACTTACAAACTCTAGCATTCCAGAGCATGGACCCACAGCAGTTAGATCAAACTGATACAACTCTAGAAAACAGAAATATGCCAAGTCTTCTTTCGCCAACTCCCATATCCTGTTCCATCACATTCCATCATGATACAAGTTTTCTTTCTAATAGAGCTGACTGAAGCAATTATGCAGGAGCAATTAGTAGATGTCATCAGCTTGTGGTGGGTCTAAAGTTATAGCCATGGTAAACCTCCACCAGATTGTTTCAGCTGAGTGTATCTGTTATTTGGACAACCCTGAGAAAAAAACAACATAAGCTCAGTGCAAAGTAACACTAAAATTGAGGGATGCAGGTACCTCTGAGGGCGAACTCAGCCAACACAAAGGTTTTTCATGTTAGAATTGAGCTTCAAGTATTGTATAGTCACACACAAGTCTGCCCTTGGGTTTTGCCAAGCAGTTTTCCAGATCTATAGCTTAATTTAGATTGTTAAATAATTGCTGACTGTTGTTGCTGTCGCAAAAGAATTAGAAGCCCACAGGGATCTGAAAATCATGTGACACCTACCAGTAGATCGCAATCTACTAGCTGCCAGGCCCCTGTGCTATGTTATTACCACTGAGACACACCTGTTACCAGGATTAAAACTACAGAGAAGGTCAATGAGAATCAGAAATGTAATCCTTGTGTATAAGTTATATGCTTTTCATTCTCAGCACCTGATGTGCTGAAGGATGCGCTACCTACACAAATATCCTGTCCCATCCAGGAAAGATTTTCCAAACTGCTAATGAATGTATGAACAAACTGCTAGGTAAAATTTGCCAAAATAAACATGGATTACTGTGCATATTTTCAAATTTTGTAACCATTAAAATATCTATCTATCTATCTATCTATCTATCTATCTATCTATCTATCTAT
>JAHTLZ010000129.1:47709957-47725152 GCA_023846285.1 Phrynocephalus versicolor
GCCAGCCGCCGCAAAAGCGGAAGCGGCACAGAAAAAAAGTTTTAAACTCCCCCCCCATTCCCGGCCCAAAAAAAAGCAGGCGGAAAGCCTGTGCATGTGCAGTAGTGCACCTACCAGAGGGGTGGTTTCTGGGGGGGGTCCCGGCCTCCCCCCCTCTCCTGTCCTGGGCAGCCGGACTCGAGTCGCCACGCCATGCCATGCGGTGCAGGCGGGGGATCCAAAATGGGGCGGCGACCGCAATATTTTTTTTGAAATCGTGGAGTGGTCCAAAAACACACAAGCACCACAGAAACATGCGAAAATTGCTATGCTGCTGCCAGAATTTTTACAGTAGCAGTGGTGGTTTTTCTTGCAACAAAATGTCTCCTCCGGCTCCCCTGTCCATTTATTTTATTTTATTTTATTTTTTTTACACCTGCGCAATGATGGGCTGGCCAAGTGGCCATGTGGGAGTGGACCATGCAAATTTTTGGAGCCATCCCACCAATCGCATGGCCACTTGGCCACTGAGACTTCTGGGATGTGCCAAAAAGCCCACTAAACCCTGCCCTAGCCCCCTAACCCTAACCCTAATCCTTGATTCCTTACCCATACGCCACAGTACACTGTCCTCTTAGTGGGTCAGAGAGGCACCCAGAGGTGCACCCCAATACTCACCCTAACCTCACCAGTAACTAGCCTAACCCTAGCCCTTGCGCTAACCCTGTTGCCTAAGCCAGATCTGTACTTGCATTGCACTACACGCAAGTACAATTCCCTTCTTGGTGAGACACAGCGGGTGCAGAGAGTCTGCCAGTCCGGCTCTTGTGGCTCTGGCTGACTCCTCCTGCAGCAGCAGTGCCATGCAAACCATGCCCTCGAGTGCTGCTTGTGTCTCACCGTCACCGACTGTTGCAGGGAAGGCACCCCAAAAAGAGGGGTGCCTCTGCCAGTCTGCTGTGTCTCTGCGTGCAACTTGGTATGCATATCCATATGGCTATGCATGCCCTTTTGCAGCAGCAGGTGAGGAGAGGAGACCCCCATGCCATGAGGGGTCTCCTGGAGCCTGCTTCCCTTCCTAGCGGGTGAGGAGAGGAGGCACCCCCCCAAAAAAAGAGGTGCCTCCAGGAGCCCGCTCCCCCCCAAACCAGTTTAACGACAGACGAAAAAATGAAAAACGAAACGACTATTTTTTGCGAAGTTTCGCGAAAAACGGAAACGAGCCGACACGGGCCGCTTCCGACACACGACAACTCGAAAACGTCATTTTCCCTAGTCGTGCCCATCTCTACTCCCAGGTTGGGAACCACTGGGCTAAAGGCTTGCACCGTAAGTCTGCTCTTGGATACAGCCCCAGAAATCTAGAATGGTTGGAAAGGCACACATCCCCCTTTGCAAAGAAATCACCCCCACGGTTCTTATTCTAAGAAAGAAAAAAAACCTTTCTCTATCCTCTCCTTGCAAAAACATAATATTTTCCAGCGTGTGTTGAACTGCTCCAATCACTTCCAACAGCACTCATACAAATATGCCAGATCCAGTCTGTTTGTTAGCTCTTTAGGAATGTTAACCAAAGGCCAGCAAATGAAAGTTAATGTGGTTGCACAGTAACCCGAAATGTAGAAGCAGAAAATATGGACCTTCCAGATGCTTCTGGATTGCAGCCTCCAGCAGCCCTTGACAGCTCAGCCAGCAGCAAAGCATCGTGGGAGTTACCACCCAAACAAGTCATGCACCTGTCTGTTTTATATAGAATGTCTCCATAAAATGCCTTGAGGTTTAGAAAGGGGGAAAGAGCATTGCTGCCAATGGGTCATTATCTGTTTTAGCTGAAAACTGAAGGTACTATCTTTATTCCAGATTTCAGAGGGTTATAGCCTAATAAAAGACTTCTCCACTAAGTGCTTCCTGAAGGAGGGTGGAATGCCCCCATTCAATCTTTTCCTCCCCAAAAGATTTTTTTCTCTTCAAGCTGTGGGTGAAAGCGCCAGAGCTGCAAATGGAAAAACCTTGCCTGAAAGTCCCATAAATATTTCAAAAATGAAGCAGGGCAATTCCAGAAGGACACACTTTATCTAGTACCTTCCACAAGCAGTCAGCAGAGAGAATGGGCCCGGGGAGGGGGAAATGCTTGTTGCTGGTCTTTTCTCTCTAGGCCCTAACTCTGTGTAACACACTGGTAAATTTGCCAAGTTTCCTCCAAATTAGCTTTTTCATTATGTCATCACTGCACCTCATTGGTGGATTTTACAAGTGCATCTTCCATTCAAAACCGGGAAATATTTTTCAGCTGTTGCATTTTTCTTTCTCACTGCAGAAAGATTTTGCTTAGAGGTAAATGGACCATCAACGGAGACAAGACAAGACTGCAATACTGGGTAATCTCTTTCCTTTTTATTTGATCCAATTGGCTATACCCAGTGGACTTTTCCAAATTCTATCCCAATCCCCAAATGAACAACAGCAGCAGCAGCAATAGCAACAGCAAAACAACAACAACAATAACAACAACAACAGATCTGACCTAAAATATGCTTTGCCCTCAAATGCTTTCTCTAATCTACATTAATTCCACTAGATCATAATTTTCCTTACTTAACAGTTTTAACAATATGGGACCCATGGTGAACTTAAGATGGACAAACTTTTCAAATTTCAGAATAGAACTGCTGCTGGATGACCTAGTGGTTTAGGCATCGAGTTATGGAGCCTGAAATTGGGAGCTGGATTCCACACAGTGCTTCCTTGACAGTTGGCTGGACTAAATTATTCTTTCCAGTACTGTAGTTCTAAGATGATGATGGTTGTGATGATTTGAGAGATTCACACATTTCAACAGCTGTCTACATTTCAAATGGTTACAAATCTAAATAAATACCTATAAAACCTATACTATATCCAAATGTTAAGTATGTCTCTAGTGCCAAAATAAAAACGCCAGCCATCTCAAAGTATTCTTCATTTCTAGTCATCTCTTTGTTCTTCTATATTTATAACTAAACATTCAGTTTAACAGAAATAAGCACAACATTCCCCCTAGCTCTATACAGGTAGGGAGGGGGAGAGAAACAGGCATTTTTGCGTCACCCTTTGCATAAAATAGAGTGAGACACAGAATAAAGTGGTTCTTTAAGGGAAATTATTCCATTGTTTATAAAACTTTTAGAAGAAGTGGTTAGCTGGACAGTCCCACCCAAACTGTAGCTGTCTATTGATCAGAGTTTTAAAGTTGTTTTCCTCCATTCTTTCTTGTATTCTGTGTCTCACTCTACCTGTATAGAGTTAGGGTGAATGTTGTGCTTATTTCTGTTAAACTGAATGTTTAGTTATAAATACAGAAGAACAAAGAGATGGGGGAGTAAGAGCAAGAAAAAGAAATAGTGAAGAGGAGGAAAGGAGGAGTGCACTTCTACTAGATATAATTGTGGACTAGGTGTTTACAATAATCTTAAACTAACCATATACTGTACAGTGGACCCTCATATAACAAATGGTTTGTATAACATAAAATCAGTACAACATAAAAAATTCCAGAGATAGGGGAAATCTGTTTAACAGAATCGCCTATGGGGCGAATCTGTACAACATAAAAATCGTCACGATTAGGGATTACTCTGTTTTCAATGCATTCCTGCTGAAAATTTGTATAAAGGAAAATTTGCTTAACAGAATTTCATTTGGAACAAATTAATTTCTTTATACAAGGTACCACTGTATTCTGAAAAAAAATTCTGCTTGGTGTTAATGCTAGAAAATATACTCTCTTGCACAGAGAAAGCAGAAACACTCTCTGACCATGTAGCAAACAAATGGGCCTTCACTTGGTTATTCCTTCAAATCTGACATGTTTTTACCATAGCGAAGTCACAAATGAATTTTCTGACTCTGTCATGAGCAGAACATGTGTGTGTGTGTGTGTGTGTGTGTGTGTGTGTGTGTGTGTGTGTGTGTAGTAAGTATTATACTCACCAGGAAGCATAGAGAGACCCAGCTCTCTCTGGGGGAAGAGACAACAAATGGGGAAATCAATTCAAAAGTTAAAAGTTAAAACCAAAACAAAACCCAAAATGGCTCTGCCGTTACGTGGGTATGCCACATTGTGTGAAAGCCCCTGTGCTGTCAGTGTGTAAAATGTGAAGACTTGTCATAGAGGGAGGTGAGGCTGCCTGTGCCCAGGTGGCATTTGGTCCAGGTTTTGGACAGTGCAAGGCTCTCTCTCTCGCTCTCTCTCTCTCTCTCTCTCTCTCTCTCTGTGTGTGTGTGTGTGTGTGTGCGCGCGCACGGACAACACAAGGTGGTATTAAAGTTTTCCTAGTCTCTGTTCATGCAAATGAAAGAAATAATAAAATGCCATCCTTTGTGGTTTGTACACCCAAAAGCACTCAAACAAACATCCCCTGAGCCTCTCCTTATCACTTTATTACACCTGCTAGAATGAATAGATTAAAAGGCAGTGGAGGGAGTGAAGGCAGAAGAATCCTGCAGAAAGACTGGGTTTTAGGATTGTTAATTATTCTCTGGGGTCTCTAATCTTTAACTGGCAAACAGCACCACTAACTGTCTTAAACCTCCTCCTGGAAGACACTGATAATAAACCATCTGCATGAAGGCACCCAATTATCTAGCCCTCTGCAGCCGCCTCTGACATGGCTGTAGCGGGAGATAATAAATGCACAGTATGTAATAATGACACGTCGTTTATGATTATCTCACAGATACATGACCTTTTAGTTCTATTGTTTGCACTCGGAAAAAGAGAGAGAAAGAGAGAATATTTGGTGCTCAGCGCTGGCGCAGGCACATCCATCTTCCTCATTCCTGTGATGTAACCTTGTCAGGGAGGCTTTTCTGAAACCTATCGGGCAGTTTAACCGGATTTATGGCCCATCCTCTCAGACCTCTTGAATAAATGGCTGCTTGAGATGCAGCCATGGTTACCATGGTGATGTAAGAGAAAGGCTGGAAAAGGTAGGAAAATAGCATGGCACAGAGAGCTATTCGAGCTGTCCAGTTGAGTGTGGAGTGATGGGGAGGAGTTAGGGTTTTTTTGGACTATCATTCCCAAAATCCCCTAATTGACTGGTATGGGGATTTTGGAAACCAACACTTCAGTCACACACTGCATGCTAATTTTAAAATAAGTAATTTTGTAGCTTTCTTAGCGAGGGAAGAAATGAAGACAGCCTTCTTTAATGCCGTTTCTTTGATCAGAAACTCCTTCTGATGGCTCTCCTGCTCTTATATGTGTTGGAAATAGCACTGACATGTGCTAGCAGTAATCTCCGCTGTAATAAGTCAAAGGAAGTTTTCTTAGGAGAGCTTTCAGGGATCTGACACCAAAGAGAAAGCACAGCAGCCTTCAGCAGCCTTCTATTAATATCACCTTCTCCAAGGCATTAAAAATAATTATTCACCAAGATTTATCAGTAAAAAAATGTAATCCAGCCCTTGCATAAAATCTGATGAAAGCAAAAAAGGGAAAGTTTCAAAATTCCTCTTCCTTCCTTCCTTCCTTCCTTCCTTCCTTCCTTCCTTCCTTCCTTCCTTCCTTCCTTCCTTCCTTCCTTCCTTCCTTCCTATCTGGGTGTTGAATCCTTGAATCTGCACAAGGAGTGGTGCTATCCATGCAGATGTGAGGGGAAAGTTGTGACTGTTGTTTCCAAGTCTGGGATTTCTAGAATACTAAGCAATACAGGGGTTGGGGAATTCCTCTTCTCACCTTCCACCTGCAGGAATGTCCCGCAAGCAAAGAATCCAAGGATTCTCTATGAACAGGAGGAGTAACTCAAGATCCAAGGTGGCAGGATGAAAGAATGATCCCCCCACCCACCCCACCCCTGCTATGGAAAGAAAATGTCATGAATTCAGTCTCTCATTTACATACGTTTGCTTGGATTTGTCACCCATTTAGGGACCTAAACCAAGTCTGTCAGATTATAATATTAATTATACACAGAAGCATCTGAGCTGACTCTATCTGACTAGGTTTTGAATGTACATGGGAGGCTTGTGGTCTGTATCTTCTTACCACTCTTACTTCATAAAAATGATGTTTATTTAGGCCTGGGAAAATGGAAAAACCACATTTTATTTATTTATTTATTTATTTATTTATTCATTCATTCATTTATTCATTTACAATATTTTTTAGCCTCCTCACTACCAAGAGGTCTCTGGGCGACATATAATTTCCTTTTCCATATGGATGCTTTTGGAAACAGCTTCCTCTCTATTTACAGTCTGAATTTGTGCACCTGTGATTTATGTCAATATACTCCAACCTGGTACCTTCCAAATATCTTCCCTTGTAAAAAGCAAACCAAAGTATTCTGCTTATATACCACCCCATAGCACTTAAAGCACTCTCTGGGCGGTTTATAATTTAATTGTACAGGCTACACATTGACACACCCCCATCCCACTCCACAGCAAGCTGGGTACTCATGTTAACAACCTTGGCAAGATGGAAGGCTGAGTGAACCTTCAGCCTTCTACCTGAGATTGAACTCCAGGGTGTGAGCACAGTTTTAGCTTGCAACCTCCTTCACTGTAGCCAACATGGCACTGATGCGATCTGTAGTCCAAAACATCTCAAAGGCTACTCTAAACTCACTAGCGGTAACTCGGTACGACTTCAGACCACAGCCTTTCCTAGAGGGTATCGTTCCCCTTGGGAGTCCTATTTTTAAATGGGCAGTACTGGGGATGGATCCTAGGACAGACAATAGTGCGGAAATTTCTGGCTACCAGCAGCCAAAGTACACATTTCGGTTGACCTGATGTGAAGCAGCTTCCCTTCCTCCACCACTGCGTAAGATGGGCATACTTTATACAAGACCATCTTCTATTTAAAGGGGCTCCCACCTTGGGTGCCCAGATGTTCTTGGACCACAACTCCCAGAAACCCTGTCCACCATAGCTAGTGGTGAAGGCTTCTGGGAATTTTAGTCAAAGAAATATAGGGACTCAAGAGAAGATCTGTTCTATTAGAAGGTATTCTCCAAACAGAGGATTCTTCCGCTGAAAGCCAGAATCTCTTAACAAGCACGGTGAATGGAATACACCAATTTCTTCCAAATCTGCATCTTTTAATGCCATTTTAAAACAAACCTTTTTCTCTTTGGTTACCTTATTCATTACCCTACATTTTGTCCCCCCCTTTGTTTTATTTTGTTTCAGACAGGGAATTAGCATCCTTTCTTTCGCTACATGAAATTTCAGGTATTTTGCCCATATGGCACTTATTTGACATAATACCTAGACAACCACTCAACAGTCACCTTCAGTTATTCAGAAGTATTCCTTCCCCAACATTACATATAAAACGAGACCTGACAATTGGAAATTGCAGGAGAGATCTTTTACCCTACACTAGGCTCTATGGAAAACTGAAATATAGGAAGCTACCTGTAAAAGTATTTTATTCTATCCATCCAATACTTCACCATCACCATCCTTTGCCTGGTTCTGCTGTGCTGTGGCACCTGTGCAGTTGCACTTTCTCAATCCTTTTGCTGCCACCTTGTGGTTTGATTTCATTTTTGCCCAATTCTCATTTATTTTGCTTTCTCCCCTCTCCTCCAACTTGAAACATACTTTACCTGCATAGAGAGGTTTTTGGTGATTGTAAGCAATATGTATAAAATTGAATTGTTTTATACCATTAAAGATGGCAAGTGTCTCAATTTTTCTTCTCTGTTGTAAAGAACTAGGAGTTCTTTCTGTGCTCTGGGGTATAGAGTGAGCTCATTGCCCTCTGAAGATGCCTGCCACAGAGTCTGGCGAAACGTCAGGAAGAAAAACTTCCAGAACACAGCCAAACAGCCCGAAAAACTCACAACAGCTATCAGATCCAGGCCGTGAAAGCCTTTGAGAAAATATTCTGAGTAACTTCTTTGGCTTGGAGTGCAAAATCTTGCCAGTTGAGGGACCTAGGTTCCAGGGTTGTTCTCTGTTTCATGAATGGGATATATCCAATGCTGAAGAAACCCTGATTAAGTCCCGACAATTCCCCATTAGTATCAAAACCCCTTCCCTCTACAGCAGTGATGGTGAACCTATGGCACGGGTACCAAAGGTGGCACTCGGAGCCCTTTCTGTGGGCGCCCGACATTGCCCCTTCATGGCCCCTGTATACAGGTTAAATTACTGTATTGGCACTTTGCAAAAAAATTAGTGGGTTTTGAATTGCAGTTTGGGCACTCGGTCTCTAAAAGGTTCGCCATCACTGCTCTAGAGGTATGATCTCAAAACAAAACAAAACCAAAATAAAAGGTGGCACATATTGAAAAACTGGAGGTGAAGATGTGCTGAACAAGCTGGTTTGTTTGGGAATGAGATAGGGCTGTCATAATACTGGTGGGGAAAATACACACAGTATGTGGGTTTTTTTGGTAATTAGGTACAAGTTCATTTTGAGTGATATCCTAGTTCAAGCTGTCTTCCTGTTTGGCCTTCTTTTACTAGCACTAAGAGTTCTTTCAAGTACAAATTGATAGACCTAAGCTAAATCATAGTCCTTCGCCTTTACCTTAATTTCTTTCTTTCAGCTACCACTTTACCAAGTTCAACTGGCAATATTTTTCACTCCAAGCTAAAGAATGTGTTCAGACTACGCACATTCCTTTCAGATTCCTTCCCTCTGCTTGCCTTAGGAACAAATTAATGATTCACATTTCACTCGTATCCCTTCCTTATTCTCCTTCTATATTTCATAATTTATTTCATTCATCATTTTCTTTGTGGTTGTTTACCATTTCTTGCATCACCATGACCTGCACGTGCTATCAATGTTGTCATGTCTGGTGGGTTATCACAGCAATAACAAACAGAGTACGAAAGCAAGCTGATGAGGATATATACTAAAACATGCAGCAGCAAAGAAACCAAAGAATGTTTTGCAAGAGAAAACAACCTTTCACCAACATCAAGTATAGCCTTTCTGTTGATACAAAACCCAGGATGTGCAAGGAGGTAAAAGGTGATGAACTTAGAAGTATCTGGTTATGCCATGACTATTTAGGTCTCTCTGTGTGATTGTGACTGGTGCATCAATAAATATTTGTACAAATATTTATTCAGGGATCACCAAAATGTTCCTTGAAGAGCCAAGTTTTTAAGGCTCTCCTAAAAGCTGGGAGTGACTCAGCAATGGCACAAATGTATTTGTGCCATTGACAAGTAAATTATGAGTTTAATTTCCACACCAGGTGCCATAATATAAAGCATACAGTAGTAATCAGTGTCCAAAAGCATGATTGTATTTGGATTCATGGAAAGGTCAAATATCTTCCATAACCTGAAATCCATATAAAAGTGGATATAGATTGCACTAGTAAACTACACAGCTTTAGTGCTGACAATGGAGGATCTGAAATAGTTAAGAAATTTTGTATATGATGCCTTCAGACATCAACCCAAATGGAGACTGCAGTGAGGAAATCAGGAGATATCTGAGACTTGGAAGGGTAGCAATGGAGGAACTAGGAAAGATCAGCAAGTCTAATGATGTATTTGTTACTAGAGGACATGACCAAGATTATCCATATTCTTGTATTCCTGATGTGTGGATGTATACACTGGGCAGTTAAGAAAGCTGTCAAAGACGAAAAATTATTTGTTTGAATAAAGAGCTTTGGCAGTTACTGTGGACTTCCAGAGTAACAGACAAATGGATCATAGATCAAATCAAGCCCGAGCTATCTCTAGAGGCAAAAATGACAAAACCAAGGCTGTTCTACTTTGGGCATATCACAAGAAGTCAGCATTATCTGCAAAAGTCAGTAACGCCTATATGAGGCTGCTGGCAGAGGTTATCTGGAGTTATAGGGTTGGCTATCATCAGTACGCTGATGACACACAACTTTTTCTGTGTGCGGGCCCTTGACCGCTGCCTGGACACGGTTCTGGAATGGACCAGGACTAACAGGCTTGAGCTCAAGCCCGAGAAGACCAAGATTCTGTTCCTCTGGGAGTCCCCAGATGGGTATGGAGGTCCTCTTCCCAGCTTGGGAGATACCGCCCGCCAGCTGGCTGAGAGAGTGAGGAGTCTGGGTGTCATCTTGGATACAGCTTTGTCCCTGGAGGCCTAGGTGGCTGCTGTTTCCGGGGTGGCCTTTTACCACCTCAGGCTTATCAGCCAGATTTTTTCATACCTTGATGGGGACTCCCTGCAGACTTTTGTGTAAGCTCTAGTGATGTCAAGGATAGATTACTGTAACACTCTTTACATGGGGCTTCCCTTGACCCTTGTCTGGTAATTGCAGCAGGTGCAGAATGCAGCGGCCAGGTTGGTGGTTGGTGTGGGCAGGTTTGACCACATCACTCCCATCCTGGCTCACTTGCATTAGCTACTGTCTCCCAGATAAGGTTCAAGGTACTGGTTTTGGTTTACAAAGCCCCCCATGCCTTGGGACCTGAGTATCTGGCAGAGCTTATCTCCCAAAGGTTAGCTTCACCCCATCCCACCAGAATATCACTAGCCCTTTCACTCTGGGTGGACACCCCTAGGGAAGCCCGCAGGGTTTCTACCCATGGTCGGGCCTTCTCAGTGGCCACCCTGGTGCTTTGGAATAAATTACCAATGGGGATTCTGCTCGCAGAGTCACGCCCAGCTTTTAAGAGAGCCTTAAAAACTTAGCTCTTCAAGGAAGATTTTGGTGATCACTGAATATGTGTTTGTTTGTTTGTCTGCCCAGTTGTTTTGTCCGCCTTTTTGCCTTGCGGGAGTTATGTTGTTTTATTTATAATTGTTGGTTATGGTACTTTTAAATACTTCGTATTCCCCCCCCCCCATTTACCAGTTTGTTAACCGTCCAGAGTTCCCATTGGGAAAGTTGATGCAGTCAATAAGTAAAAGTAAGTAAGTAAGTAAGTAAGTAAGTAAGTAAGTAAGTAAGTAAGTAAGTAAGTAAGTAAGTAAGTAAGTAAGTAAGTAAGTAAGTAAGTAAGTAAAGGATGAGAAAGGTGGAAAGAGCGGGGAAAGAGGAAGACCAAATATGAGAAGGATCGACTCCCTAAAGGAAGCCACAAGCCTGAGTTTGCAACAACTGAGCAGGGCAACTGAGGGCAGGGCATTTTGGAGACTGTTCATTTATAGGGTCACCAGAATTAGGAGGCAACTTGATGGCAGGTACCCCTTCCGCCATTCTCCCTGAGTAGAGTTAGGCTTGCATCCAGGGAGAAACAGTAGCCTACAACTGATAAGAGTTCTCAAGGAGCTTTTGAAGTGTCCATTCTTGATCCCAGTGAAAAGTTAATTAACATTTCAAGTCATTTTGCCTCCCTTTCACAGCGCGATGTTTCTGCGCGGCTGCATCCGTATAAAACTACATATGACAGAAACGATGTGTCTCTATTCGCCTCACTACTTTGCTTGCCATTTTTTTTCAACCAGTGGAGCTACACCTGCATCTACACGGACTGAGCAACGCAGGCAGACTCCTTCACCGCGAGCAGGCGAGACCTCCCAGTTATGTAATTCAGGAAAAGCAATTGCTTTCTATTTGTTTGAATGCGTCTCCAGCTTTTGCTGTCTCAAGCTGGTTCGGAGAGAGAGCAGGGGCTGGAGCCCCATTCAATATATATACTGTATATATTGTAGAATCTGCAATAAGGTCTTTTCTTCCTTTCTTGCAAAGAAGAAAGAATAATGAATGAGGGACTAGAGTCGTCAATCAGATCGCCCCACCCCTGCCGGCGTTCGCAACCGGAAGTGTGGGTCGCTTACGTCTCTGTAGGTCTAGGACTCCGCCGGGAATTGACCTTGGGAGCTGCTGCTGGCGGAGGGAATATCTGGCAGAAGAACAAGGGGTTCAGGTGCAAAATGGGTGCACTCCGTGGAAGAAAGGTTGCGGGGTGGGTGTGACAGTTCGCCGAGTCCTTCCAATGCCGGATATTTGGGCTGTTGTGTTGCAAGTGGAGACGATTGGGCTCGGCTGCCGAGGATGCAATATTGACAATGAAGTGTATCTCGTTGTTCTTGCGGGCGTTTGTGAGGTTGTAGCACGGAGAGCAGCCTCGACGCCATCCAGGTGCAGGATGCAGACGTATCCTGAAGAGGAATCCTAGCAGTTAGGAGAAGCCCCTGCCCTGCTGGTCCCCACCAGCAGGCAAAGACCAGGATAGCAGCAACAGATGAGTAAGAATGGACCCTTAATAGCGAAGTCCCCATACGTCCCTCTGCTGCTTTTTCTGTAACAGACTGGAAACCACAGAAATCCATGTGACTGAAGTCGAAGTTGGGAAAGTTACTTTTTGTTCCTACAGACCGAACAAACATTGGAGAATTCCCTCCAAACTGGCTGGAGAATTTTCAGCCTTATGGTTTAAACAACTAACTTTTCCAAATTCGTAAATCAAAGCTAAGAGAAAATGTGGGAGAACACATCCACACCATATCCCTACCTCAAATGCCTGCATCCAATGTTTCCTTTATGAGCATACAGATCTGAGGCTGGCTTTTAAATCACTGCCCAAGTTCTTCTCCTCAGAAGATTTTTTGACTTTCACGTGCCTTGCACCTCCGTCAAGCTTGGGTTGGGAAGCGATGGGAACAGTCACTCCTGTAAGGTCTGCTGTTTAACAAATTTGTTCAGGAGAGTTTGAGTTTCACAAAGAGGCAGGAATTTACAGCTACACTATTAAACACAAGGACTACTAATGTCTTGGCACCTCAGGAGATGACAAGAGGTGCTTGTGGGCTTGTATCTTCCATATGAACAACTCCCTTTGGCTTCCAGTACTACGCATCCCATGTCTTAGAGCAGTGTTGGTGAACCTATCGCACGGGTGCCAAAGGTGGCACTCGGAGCCCTTTCTGTGGGCACCGGACATCTCCCCTTCACATCCACCTGTATTCAGGTTAAATTGCTGAATTGGCACCTTGCAAATAATTAGTGGGTTTTGAATCACAGTTTGGGCACTCGGTCTCTAAAAGGTTCACCATCACTGTCTTAGAGCATGCTCTGAGACTGCTTTGCCTCGGGCACTTTCATACCTATCCTGTTCCCATGTATCTGCAAGTTGTTATTGTTATTATGTGCTGTCAAGTTGCCTGCAACTGACAGCAAACCTATGAATGAAGTCTCCCCAAAATGTCCTCTCTCTCTCTCTCTCTCTCTCTCTCTGTGTGTGTGTGTGTGTGTGTGTGTGTGTGTGTGTGTTGCAGATAATCCCTTCTTTGCTTTTCTTGTCGGTTTTAAACCTTAGTACAGTACTTGTGCCCTGAAAGAAGCCTCCTCTTTCCTAAGAGCCTAATAATAATAAGTAACTGATTGATGTTGAACATTCCTGAACATTTACAGTGGAATCTTACCCACATTCTTAGAAGTGAGGCCCCAGTGAGTTTGGTGCTTATTATCCATTTTTGAACACCTTATTACTTTGAAATGGTAACTTTTCAAGCTCTGCCCTAGATAGATATGCATAAACTTTGTTTAGTTTTTGATCATAAATTAATCATATTGGTGCTTCAGTTATCTGTTTTTCTGCTATTGGACAGTTAATACTGTAATTTGTTATGGCTCTTTAAATGCCAGGAGAGAAGGAAGGCACAACCATATAAATCCACAAGGAAATCTGAGAAGTTAAAAACAATTAGGGACTAAAAACTTATATTTCCCAGTTACTCTAAAGCAGCTGTTCCCACCCACCTTTAACATTTTGGGCATTCAACTATTAAAGTGGGATCAGCTAACAAAGCACAGATAATAAAGGATAGAGTCATTGTGCCTTTTCCTCTGATTTAACACAACTAAGAAGCCCCTACCTGAAAACGCAGTGTAGGCCAGTGTTGGCAAACCTATGGCACAGGTGCCAAAGGTGGCATTTGGAGCCCTTTGTGTGGGCACCTGACATCAGCCCTTCATAGCCACCTGCATTCAGGTTGAATTGCTGTATTGGCACTTTGCGAACAATTAGTGGGTTTTGAATCGTAGTTTGGGCACTCGATCTTAAAAGGTTCGCCATCACTGGTATGGGTGGTATTGCTTTCACAGATATAGTTTATATAAGAGAAGAAGAGAATGGTCAACTCCCTTGCAGTTCATCCTGTACATGGTGACTCCATTTACTTTTGAATTAAGATGGATTTGTTTAAATACTTTAAATATCTTTGAGCTTGAGATCTTGTACAGATGTGGACCTTTGGCCTTCCAGTTTTGACTACAGTTCCTGCCACCAACCATGCTACATGGGACCGGTGAGGGATGTAGGGCAAATGGTCTTGAGGGACAAAGGTTTCTTGTTCTTGTAGTTGAGAGAAGAAGGCTGAGACTAGACTGTTACAGCCCATATATTGGTTGAATTTACAGTTCGGGATCACACTTAACATTTCACACACACACCCCTTTTTTCCTTCCTCTGGTCCCACCTCTGTCAATACTTCATGGATTACTCTCAAGCTGCCTGGTTTTAGAAGAGTTGTGCAGTGCTCTAGGAAAAGTGATAGTGTTCCAAAGTTCTTCTTTATGTGTACAGAAATGTCTGATACTATAGAAGCCTGGAAAGCCAAGCATTTTCTTACCTTTTGTCTCTTTTAGCACCAGTTTAAGTCTTGCATCATCTGGATGGTGGGAAAATGCCAATATCCCCAGTACACAGTCTGAGGATATTGTGTACAAATATATCCCCTATTGGGTTGAGCTCTCATGTCCACATGGTGCTAGCTGTGCAACTCGCATGTTAACTAATACCCATTAAATTCCTTTAAGAAGGTTTGTAGGAAAGAAAGGCAAGGCTGGATCTCCTTTGTTACTTCTGCCTATAAGATGTACATGAAGTTCTAAATGGCTAAATGCTGCAAATGTATGTGTACTCTCTGCCCTCAAGGAGAACCAAATCAAAGTGACCCTAACAGGGTTTTGAAGATAAGTGAGATATTTAAGAAGTGGCTTAACCAGTTCCTTATCCCCAGTGAATTTCCATGGCTAAATGGGGATTCAGATCTTGTTATCCAGAGTACTGGTCTATAATTATATATTTTAAGATGTGTAAAGGTGCAGTCTCATACACTTTCCTGGAATAATGAACATTGAACTCACTGGGGCCTCACTTCTAAGAACAACATGGATAGGATTCCACTGTGAATGTTCAGGAATGTTTTATCAGCATCAGTCAGTTATTTATTATAATTTTTGTCGACTCCTTTTCTAAAAGAATAAATACAATTACACACACACACACACACACACACACACACACACACACACACACACA
>JAHTLZ010000129.1:47737389-47779814 GCA_023846285.1 Phrynocephalus versicolor
TATGTATGTATGTATGTATGTATGTATGTATGTATGTATGTATGTATGTATGTATGTATGTATGTATGTATGTATGTATGTATGTATGTATGTATGTATGTATGTATGTACCATACCACCTATCTGGCAGCAAGGGCCACTCAGAGTGGTCTACAAGGTAAACAAGAAATGACAATTAAAAATAACAATTCATAAAGGTAAAGGTTCCCCCTGCGCATGCGTGCTAGTCATGTTATCTCCGTATGCAAGCCGAAGAGCTAATGTTGTGCAAGTCCATGGCCACGTGGCTGGCATGGCTGCAAGGAAACACTGTTTTACCTTCCCGCTTTTTACAGCGGTACCTATTTATCTACTTGCAGTTTTACATGCTTTTGAACTGCTGGGTTGGCAGGAGGTGGGGTTATCAGCAGGAACTCGATCTGCTGTGTGGTACCCGGGATTCAAACCGCCGAGCTGCCGACTTTGCAACTGACAGTTTTTGGAAGCCTTAGTCCACTGAGCCACCATGCCCCAATTTGTAGTCCTAGTTTAAATTGGATGTCTGATTGCTGAAACACATGTCCTTTAAGAGAGCCTGGCGTCAGAAAACTGGTTAAATATTAGGAATATCCATTCCCTACAACATTTGGTTTGAATATCAAAGAGGCAGACAGCAATGTAGCAGCAACATACAGGAGAAGCACCAAGGCCAGGAGCTTTCAGGAGCATCCTAGTCGCAGGATGAATCACTTGTAGGCCATAGACCTCTACAGCAGCCATAGATTCAAGACTTGGACCACTCCACACATGTCCAGTGGCTTCTTATGTATCAGGAGACAACCACTATCAGAAGGATTCAAGAAACTGTGCTAGGAGAAACAGTGGTCTAGGCTTAGTCATAAAATCTCCCTCTCTCAAAACACTTAATATTCCTTGTAAACATTTCGAACAGAGAAAGTAATAGAAGAAAGAAAGAAATCATTGAAGGAGGAAGGGGAGCTTGAAAAAATCCAAAATAAGCGGTACCTGGATTTTCTGGATATTCTTCTTTTTGCCAAGGTGAGAACCTTCATCTGTGATGCAATGAATACTGTTTTGTACTACCAGAAGACGCATAAATGGCACCAACACTAGTTGTCCTGAAAAATAAGCATTTTTCACCTCATAGAAGAAGACTAATGAATAGAAAAAAGCACAAAATGTGAAAATGGCTTTTTGGTTTTTTCTGTTTCATTTCATTTGAAATGATTTTTTAAAAATAAAATAGTTTTGTTTTTCGTTTCGTTTCGTTTCATTTCATTTTGTTTTTCATTTTTTTATTTTTTTTTTATTTTTATTTTTTTTACAACTAGTTGGGGGCCCTTCCAGAGCGGCACTTTTTTTTTAGAAGCAGCAATCAGCTGGAGTGCGGGACTCTGCCGACTGATCAGCACTTATTTTTATTATTTATTTTAACAAGCGCCAAGATTGGTGTTTGTCAAAATAAATAATAAAAAATTAAAAAAATGAAACAGAACAAAATTAAAATTTCACTTGCGTTTCATTTCATCTTTTAAAAGGCATTTTGTTTTTGTTTTTGTTAGGAAATGAAATGAAAAGCAAAAAGAAAAAAAATCATTTTGTGCCCATCTCTACTAATGAAGTATACTTTTCTACACGATAAATAAATGATACCTCTCTCCACTAACAAAACCATTTTTTTAGTCCATTTGTCTTCATCTCTCTCTCTCTGTGTGTGTGTGTTTAACAGGACTAGGTGTTAAATAACCACAGATATGTTTTCTTGCGTAGCTTGTGTTCACTCTCCTAGTAGCTAAGTGCCTTATTTCATCAGGATGAAAATGGAGTTGGGCTGTCTGATGAAGATCTGCGTGCTGAGGTGGACACTTTCATGTTTGAAGGCCATGATACCACAGCCAGTGGGATCTCCTGGATCTTCTATGCTTTGGCCCAAAATCCAGAACATCAACAAAGGTGCAGGGAGGAACTAAAGGAAATCATAGGAGATCGAGATACAGTTCAATGGTGAGAGCCCCAACTTAGTCCACCCTTGTTTGTTTGTTTTAAAATTTCTGTGGAAGAGAAAGCATACCAACATTCTGACTTTGAGATCTAGAATTCGGTGACCTTTGGTGAGAATGTAGTGGTCTAATAAAGCTATCTCATATAGCTTTGTTTTGGGATTGTGGTCAAAGGGTGGTTTAAACATACAGTACTTCATTTGATTCTTTCAGGGATGACCTTGGAAAGATTCCTTATACAACTATGTGTATAAAGGAAAGCATACGTCTTTACCCTCCAGTCCCTGGAGTGTCCCGACAGCTTACCAAGCCCATGACTTTTTGTGATGGACGCACCTTGCCTGAAGGTTAGTTCAGTCTTCTCTATGGACTACCACAGAGACATTTGTGGAGTGACCCTATTTATTTATTTATTTATTTATTTATTTACACCACCTTTCTCCTTGGAAAAGGACCCAAGCTGGCTTACAATTATGGGGGACAATCTACAGCCCAGAACTTACTTTCTGGAAGGTCTTTTACTATGATGCATAAAATAATTGAGGTATAATTCAATCAAATGTAAGCACTTCTGACGATTTATTGCATAAGTCAGTGAGACTGGAAGCATTTATCTTGACTCCATTGTCCCTTTTTACATCAAGGGTTGAATGGGACCAGATTTAATCAAGTTGATTTAATTCTAAGTGATATTATGAATTTCAGAATCTAAAAATATATTCATAGGAACAGAGGAAGCCACTTTACATGGAAACAAACACTTGATCATCTTCACCCAACATTGTTAACATTGAATAGGGTGGACCCTGCAGAGTTCCAAGCAGGGTCCTTTCTTAGCTGTTCTTGCTGATGCTGAGTATTCAGTCTGAGACATTCTGGACACAACATAGGGACTCTACCCCTGACAATGGAAGTATTCAATTACAGGTCTTGGTCATTAAAACTAATCCCGTCACTTTATATTGCAGGAGCCTTGGTAGCAATCAGCATTTATTGCATCCACCGAAATCCAAGTATATGGCCAGATCCAGAGGTAACATGTAATTTATTAAAAGTAGGCAATTTCTATCACAGCTAGTTACAAAAGGATGGCATAACTCTATCCAGGGTAGCAATGTGTAGAGACAGGGAGCATTCTTGTGCCTGCTTGGGAACATCACAGAACTCTGTGAGCTCTGTAACGACTTTTCAGTTCAGGTACCTCCTCTTTGGCTATTTCTTAAAATAATGCCTGGCTTTAGCCTTTCTTGGGTCTGTTGCAGGCTGGGGACTCAAATCTGCTCCCCACGCTCTCAGGACTTATCCTTCCCTAATTAAAGGTCAAGGTGCCTGCAGGTAAGTCTTTGGTCACGCCATGGCCTGAATCACTTGTGGAAATTTACAGAAGCCTAACTAGAATGTGTGATACAGTGATTTGTTACTGCTATTTCATTTGTCCTTTTAAAGCACTAATTCCTTCCTTCAATAACACGGTGACTGGAAAGCCATGGAAGGCTACCATGTCATACCTTTCATGGATACTTATTATGTGTAGATAGAAGTGTAAAAAAGGCACTGTGCTCCTGGCAGAGTTATAATGGCCAGGGGGTGGTTTAAAATCTGGACATGAAGTTAGATTAGGAGCTTATAGTGCACTGAGTAGATACGTGAAAGGGGAAAAGACCCATTATATGGTAAAGGGAAACAAGTACAGATAGGTACTTTGTTTTATTTGGACACCACACCATGATAAAATTGCAATCAAATAGCAAAATCTGTGAGGGCAGCTGTTTAAATTACTTTTCTTATTTCAAACTCTCCCTATTAATTTAGGGTGGATTTTTTTTGAAGAATTGAACAAAATGACAAATAAATTTATTTGGGCGGGGAAGAAACCAAGGATCAAACTCAAGTTAATGCAGGAGTCAAAGGACAGAGGAGGCTGGGGAGTACCTAACTGGCACCTTTACCACCAAGCGTGTGTATTGACTTGGCTAAAGGCCTGGATCTTGCTGAGAGACAATAGATTATTAACTCTAGAGGGTTTTAACCTTCAGAGGGGTTGGCATTTTTATTTATGGCATAGGGGAGTTGAAAATAAGACCTTTAATAGTCACTTTATTAGGAGTTCCCTCGCTCAAAGTTGGAAAGGGATTAAAAGGAAATACTATAGGAAAATACCTAGATGGTTTTCGCCGCTAGAGGCAACTATGCATCCTAACTTAATAGAACAAGGAACACTACCCACGTATAAACACCTATTAGATGGTAAAGGACAGTTAAAATCATATGACCAGCTACACACACCAGGAACTATTAAATCATGGTTGCCGTATCACCAAATCAATGCGAGATATAAACTAGATAGAAAGGAAATTGGGATAGAAAATCATGAATCAGAACTAGATAAGTTACTATTGGGCATGGAGGTTAAAATCATTAGCAAACTATATACATTTATGTTAGATTGGGAGTTAAAGGATGAGGAAGTAAAAGATGTTATGATTAAATAGGCGAGAAACATCTGTCAGGAAATAAATCTAGAGCAGTGGGGAATGTTATGGAAAATTAACTACAAAGCAACCATAGCTACATCTTATAAAGAAAATCTATTGAAGATGTTCCATAGATGGTTCATAACTCCTGAGCAGCTACACAAAATCAACCAACAAATATCTGGAAATGTAAACAAAACAAGGGAAACTTCTTCCATTGCTGGTGGACTTGTAGAAAAGCAAAAAAATATTGGATCAAAATATATAAATGGTTACAGGAAATAACAAAAAGAACAATAAGCTTTAAGCCACAATATTTTCTATTAGAACTGACTACTGGTGAACAATTCAAAGAAATAGATTATCTAATAATACATATATTAACAGCAGCAAGGTTAGCTTGGGCCCAAAAGTGGAAATTGAAAACATCTCCCAAGGATGAAGAAATAATCTCCAAAATTTTAGACTGTGCGGAGATGAATAAATTGACAAATGCAATACATAACAAAGAAGAAAACGTTTACGCACAAACTTGGCAACTATGAGTAGTACAATAAGAGACTAGACAAGTGAAATTTGAGGGAGAATTGTGATCAAAATAAACAATATAACAAGCCATGAGATACTAAAGACTGTGTAAAAGAGGAGGTGGCAATAAATCATAAAAAATGCACAAAGTTAGACTAGGGGGCCGTAACCATATAGACACTGGTTGACTTTTGAAGTGAAATATAGTTTCCCTTTTCCTTTGAAAACTTTCAAATGTGAAGATATTAACTGTAATCGTAACAATGTACCATTATCTTTCCCCCTGCCTTTATTTTTATTGATGGATACTTATCGTGTAAATATAATCATAATAAACACTTGAAAATGCAAAAAAATAAATAAATAAATAGCAAAATATGTGAGGGCAGCTGTTTAAATTAGGGTAACTCTTATTGACCTAAGGGGAGACCTTACAGAAATCAACAGTATGCAAGTATATTATCCAGCTGCCAAAATAGATGAATAATAATCTGAATAATAACAACTTTATTGGCTGGCTCTTCTATTAGAAAGCACAGTGGAGAATCAAGCCCCTGACCTTTAGCTAAACCATTGAGCTACCCAGACAGCCTGCCAATGATGGAGAAAGGTTAGGAAAAAGGTTAGGAAAAAAGCTCAACATTTTTATAAAATACTGTAGAGGAAAAACAGCAGTTATCATTCATAATGGGGGATTTTAATGCTAAAATAGGGATATGATCTTGCAGAGATTTGTTGGGAGTTTTAAAAGATAAAATATGGACAATGAATATGGAGGGGGGGAGGACAATCTTGTGCATCAGGCAAAAAACAGGAAATACAAAACAAAAACTAACGAAGTCCAAAATGTTGTGGCAACTTAAAGACTAACTGCTATATTTTAACATGAGTGTTTGTGAATCAAGTCCGCTTCCTTGGACCAATGCTAACACGGTTACCTCTTCCAAAACTACAGTTTTGCGAAAAAGAATTTAAAATTACTACCACTAATATTACATTCTGATTAACACCCAAGAGACTGTATATGTGGAAATCTACAAATTAAAGGACAAAATAGAATAATGTAAGGAACCAAATAGATATCAGAGTTAATGAGGCAATGAAATAACATCCCATCCAAATACTGATGCAAATTCAGATGATAAACCTGTCATTGCTGTAGTTTGTCTCAAAAGGAATAAAAAACATTTAAAAAGTAAATGCAGAAAAAATACAGCAGCTCCAACTATTTTTAAGGACAGGATTAATGAAAGTACAAGTAAGATCTCACACTGAAATAACTCTAACATAAATGCTATTTGCTGTAAACTGACAGATGCACAAGTAGCTGTGCTCAAAAACAATTTCAAAAGTAGAAACAATATTAGAGGTAATGTAAGATGAAAAGGGAGGAATAAGATAATAGCAAATAGAGTACAGTGGTACCTTGTATAAAGGAATTAATTCGTTCCAAATGAAATTATGTTAAACAAATTTTAGGCTCATAAACACGACTCAAGTCCCAGCTTTGATAGCATCAAAATATCCAAAAGATATCTTGTTGAAGGGTTTGGTTGCCAAGGATTTTGTTTGAAGAGGCTCCTTGCTGAAACAGCAGTTTTACAGATGGATATGTTAATGAAAGACCTTTGCCTTATTTGATCCTAGGTATTTGATCCTACAAGATTCTCACCAGAAAAGTCATCTCAGAAGCATTCCCATGCTTTTTTGCCATTTTCAGCTGGACCAAGGTATGTATTTGTTTAATAGTTTCTGGGCTTAAATACTAAATTGGAAGCAAGTGTAAGAACTGGTACAAGCTGATGTTTTTGTTTAAAAACCCAAAATATTTGGCAATATTACCACTGAAATTATTGAAATCTGACCCAAACAAAATAGTGGGTATTTCATCCAACTCTTTATTTCTTTTCAAATTTGAGTCATAGGTGAAACTGCAGTTATGGTTTCTTAGTATCTTTTTGTTAGGATGCATCTATATGGCAAGTTTTTATTGGCATATTTATACCATTTAATTTAAACTGCTCGGCAATCGTTTCTTTTTGTTTAGCAGAGATATTAATTCCACAGCCCTCTGTTTTATTGGTATATATCGTATAGCCAGAGATGTTCCTGGGTTTGTCAAAAGAGACAGACTGAGAGAAAGAGAGAAAGAACAATCTTATCTCCATATAAAGATTTTTTTGGTCTGTTACTTTAAGATATATGTAAAAATTGTATCTTGTCTCAGATCATTATTACCAAGAGACCACAAACAAAAGGAGAGCCAAGGGGCATACTGTAGGATATTTCTCTTGGGATTTTTAATGTGTTTTCACTGGTGGTGGTTTACATGAATCATATGAACCTTCCGTAATGTCTCAAAACAAGGGACCAATTGCAGACCCCTCCCCCACCTACCCCCTGCTTTGCAAGCAAGCCATCTCCCATTCCCTTCACCCATCGCCCAGATGATCAGCATGCTAGCTAGTGGGACAGTTCAAAGTGGGAGGGCCACAGCAAGGTCTCCTGCTCCCCCCACCCGCCGCCCAGATGATCAAGGCACCAGCTGCAGCCAAGTGGGGCAATTTAAAATGTCAGACTTTTTTTTTTTTTTGGACTGTGGTCCGGCTCCCAATGGTGTCTGGGGGGTAGTGGACCGGCCCGCTGTTTGAAAACTTTGAGGACCCCTGTTTTAAGCAAACAAATCCAGAAGCCTATCTGTCACAATTTACAGACTTAGTGATTCAGGAGGGGTCACTGATCTGACTCACAGGGGTGTTATAAGGAGTGTAGTAGCAATGTACAAAAAGCAGTTTGAGCACTACTATCATTTATTAACATTGTTTTTACCTCTAAATATCCTTAGGGATCAGGTGCATTCGCTTTGAGAAAATAATCTGTCCTTAGAAAATTATACATTTTTAAAAATATATATGTGTGTTATTGATGCTCTGTACAATCTCCCTTACAAGCCAACTTAAAGCCAGACCCCCCAGAATAATAACAATGACATTATATGTCATCACTCATCATTTCCACTTCTAACCAAAATGCAATGTATTTACACCATTTGCCCATCAGATGTCAGTATTTACTCTTCTTTTTTATGCCTCTGGTGTATGGTAAAAAGTGAAGGTAAAGGTCCCCCCCCCCCCGCACATGCGTGCTAATTGTGTCTAACTCTAGGGGCGGTGCTCATCTCCGTATTCAAGCCAAAGAGCCAGTGTTGTGCAAGTCCGTGGCCATGTGACCAGCATGGCTGCAAGGAAACACTGTTTTACCTTCCTGCTTTTTACAGCAGTACCTGTTTATCTACTTGCATTTACTGGCTTTCAAACTGCTAGGCTGGCAGGAGCTGGGGTTATCAGCGGGAGCTTGCTCCGCTCCGTGGCAGCCGGGATTCTTCTAGACTCTGGCAAAAGGGGGCTGTCAAAGGGGGCACTCGGGGACATTTGAAGATCATGTGTTCTCTTTGAGACTGACTTTGATTCTTAGCGGTACTTTTTTCTCCCTCTTCTCCCAGGAATTGCATCGGGCAGCAGTTTGCCATGAATGAGATGAAAGTGGCGGTGGCCCAAACCCTGCTTCGATTTGAAATCTTGCCAGATCCATCCAGGCCACCTGTTCCTGTTCCCCAGCTAGTCTTGAAGTCTGATAATGGTATACACCTCTTGCTGAGGAGGCTCAAGTGAACCATCACTGATCTTGTTTCATTGGCAACGGGTCTGGCTGTCAAACACCAATTCCCCATGGCCACTGTGCCCGCCCATCAACGGTTGCATCCCGACTTCATAAAATTTAGAGTGACCTTGTTTTACTTAATGAGATTCAATTGTTGTTAAAAGGAGAAGACAAGAAGGTAATGGAGATAGAAATATCAAAAAAGGAATTGAGCTTGGACAGTATGACATATCCACTATTTGCACAAGTAGATATTCAGGTCTGCTATATGCAAATAAAATGATCACTGTTGGTCGTATAAAGCAGCTTTTTCTGGCTCTGCCTCATCTATGTTACAAGTCTCACTTTTCGTATACATTTCTGAATATTGACTCTGATACAATGAAAATGAAGACATTGTTTTTAACCCTCGTTGCCTTTATTTTTTCCACTGCCATGTTTGTACAGTTGTCCACTAGAACGTTCTTAAGTGATTGGATGTTCTGCTCCAGTCTATGAGATGAGAATGCAGACTACTGAAGAACTCCCTGTGAACTATTTAGTTGCACAGATCCATTCTGTCTTGGGCTCCAATTGATATGGGTCCAGTAGAAATACCTTTGGTCACTGCTTGTCCAGTGATAATGGTTACTTTTCACTTTATACAGCCCAGTGATGTAAGCAGGTTCTTTTTGGAGAGATGAGAGTCATTATTCTTGTGCTGAATCCTTCCTTGGTCTTCTTGTTCATTGGCATAGCCAGCAGGGACTAGCAAAGTGGACAGAGGACCATTCTGTAAGAAGGCAAGATTCTGGTGTTCATGGAGAACAGGGGTACAAGTAGCTACCGTTATGGATGCCTAAGGACAACCTCTGGGTTGAAGAAATAGGCAAGATATCTCTCAATGCCATTTGCAGGGAATTGTAAGCAGGTGAAGACATCTGCTTGGAAATACCCTGAAGCAAATGGTGAGCCACTGTGTGAGACAAAATGCTGGACTGGATGGGCTGTGGCCTGTTCCAGCAAGGCTGTTCTTATATTCTTATGGTGTGCCTTTAAAAAGGCAGCAGTAAAAATGAAAAAGCCCTCCTGGAACCTCACCATGTTGGCTAATCTCTAGTCATTCTCTAACATGATGGTTTTCATTCAAGTGTGTTTTAACATTACAAACTCATATTTTATATGTGCCTATTTGTAATCATCTTCTGAACTTCTTTGAGTCCCAGTTTTGGGAGAAGGATAGGATATAAATCAGATAAATAAATAATAATACACACTGAAATGTTATTTTAGTACTGTATTTTATTGTGATAAGAAAAAGACAGTGTTGTCAGTTCTTTGGATGCTCTTACCTCCTATATTTTAAATGGTTACCTATTCACAATGCTAAAGTAGTCTGATCTGTTCTAATAAAATAATTCTACCTGTCATACTAGCACTATGCCAGATTGCAAGAAACAAATTATATATATTAAAAATAGTACAACTCACACCATAACATTAGTACAGTATACTCAAATTCTCTCCTTTGGTATTCTGTAGAATGAGAAGTTAACAAAAAGGCAGTTGGTAGTTTTTTTCTTGCCACTGCCGTTATATGTATATTAAAATTAATACAAACAATTCAAGAAGGAAATCCATGGCCTTCACTTGGCAAGAGCTGCACATGGCCACTGCTAATGCCTCTTTTTTTTGGGGGGGGGGGTGTTGTCACTGATTCATAGGGGTGCCATAAGATGAAAGCATCTTGATAGCACACAACAACACATTCATTACATTACTTGGCTTCCTTCTAAGTCTATTAATGTTACTTTCTTTCTAGTATATTTTTCAAAAACAGTGGACCCTTGTATAACAAACAGTTTGCATAACATAAAATCTGTACAACATAAAAATTCCGGAGATAGGGGAAATTTGCTTAACAGAATCGCCTCTGGGGCAAATCCATACAACATAAAAATGGTTGTGATTAGGAATTACTCTGTTTTCAATGCATTCCTATGAGAAATTTATATAAAGGAAACTTTGCTTAACATAATTTCATTTGGAACGAATTAATTCCTTTATACAAGGTACTACTGTACTGAAGTGTCCCAGGAAAGTTCAGTTTTCAGCATTTATGTTTTTCTTATAGTTTGTTGGGGTGGTCTTGTCCTTTCAGGTACTTTTATTTTCTGTTGAGGAAAACATTCTGGGTTGAATTGCACAGCTGTACACAACTGGGAGCTCTTGAGAGTGTGCCCTTGCGGATTTCAGCACCAGCGAGGGAGGGAGGAGGCCATGCACGTTTGCCGTATGCATTTAGCAGACTCCCGACTTATCAAGAAAGTGTCTCTTCAGCTTCAGGTAAATCCCATTTTGGGGGCCGATGACAACATGAATCACGGGAGTTGGAGGGTTTTCTGGATCTGGTTCCAGCTCAAACCTGAGCAAAGTCAAAGCAAGGGCCACTTTCATTTCTGTCATGGCAAACTGCTGCCCTATGCAGTTCCTAGGCAAAAAAGAGAGAGGGAAGGTGGACAATATTACATTTTCATCAAAGCAAAAAGGGGGTTGAGCCGTGTGGCCATCACAAAACACAACTGCAATCCCAGAATGAAGCACATGGGTCTCCTGCATCAAACCTTTTCTCCCCACCCACCCCCACCCCCAGGCCACAAGGGACTTGTATGTCTCATAGTGCCAAATGGAGCTGGGTATATGGGGGTGGGGGTGGTATATGACCCATGCTCCTTTTGTTTGAAGAACGGGGGTGTGATGTAAGAAGAAGCTTTTTACAACTGCCCTCTCCAGCCTCTTACAAGACTTCTGCCCAGGCTGCAACACCATCTACTGTAGCCATGGATTTTAAGAACATCTAAGAGTCACATCCTGGTAAAGCACATATTTTACCATGTCTGAACTTCTGGGACCTGCTTTGAAGAAGAGTTATGTAAACTCGAAAGCTTGCAATGTTCCTTGCTTTTTTATTTTTAATAGTGGCCTGTAAAGGTATCACCTGTAACCTATTTTTGCAATATTACATTTTGAAAAACATAAAAGTGAGGCATTTGGCCAAGAAAGAAAAGAGAAAAAAACACCTCTTTTGGTACTCTGCCACGTTAAATGCAAGAAAAACAGTTTTCATGCAGAACAAATGCTTTTCTCTACCATAAATCACCTGCACAATCACTAGCTTTATGTATACAATACATGCATAAGACTGTTAATGACAACTTTTTCCTGTGGCTTCCCTCTCATCCTGCAGTCTGCTCAGAAGTGCAACAGACATTCCTTCCTATTGGCAGGAGAGATTATAGAACCTGAGCTGTATTTCTTTAGAAAGCTGTGAGTCACCCTGCTGCGAACCTTTCAGTAGAAGTTATAAAATGAGCATTGTCATGACAAAAGTCATAATTATTACTCCAGTAACAAAATAACTGTGGGCCATAAACACAGCAAAATAGAAAACAGTGATTTCCACAGTATATTTTAAAACAGCTGAGAACTGCTTAAGCTGGCACAGGAACCACCACCGGAAGACAAAAAAATTCCCTCAGCAAAGTTTATCAGATACTGTACTGCGAAAACAATCTGCAATGGAAGCTTAATTATTATGCTAAAGTGGAAACAGAGAAGGGAAGTCAGGTCAATGTTGTGCAGACTATGAATAGGTTCAGAGGAGAATGCTTCCATAGTGCAACTTGGGGCTGACATTTGCCTTCACCCTGGGTGAAGAGCACTGTGTGTCCTTCCATTGCCCCTGCAAAGACTGATGTAGTGCATATACAACTGAGACCTACGTACAAGATCCATGTCCAAGGATCATGCAGAATTGTAGCTGCTCTTCATTTTGTCCTTACAAGAGGAGAAGGGAATGGGGACTCAGCTGTGCCTCTTCTGGAAAGTATCTGGACATTTGAGTCATGGCAACTGGACTTCTTTTCTTGTGAGACTGAAACATTTCGCTACTCATCCAAGTAGTTTTGTCAGTCTGAGGGAGATTGGAGTGAGGCTTTCAATTTACAGTTCACCTTGATTCCACACCAACCTGGTCTGAATAGGCTCGTTAGATTTCCAATGGTCTGGGCTGTTTGAAAGTCCTACCTATGCAACTCTTCCCTAAGTATGGGTCATTAGCTGTGGTCTTCCTGGTGAAGGTGTGAATTGCATCTGATTTGTCTTGGGATTGATGAAAGGGCAGCAGGATAAGTGGCAGACAGATTGTGCCTGGGTCCCCACCTCTGTTGAGAGAGGGGATTTCTATACTCACATGAATGGCTTCCCTAACTCCTGTCTTGAACCACCTATCTTCCCTGTCTAATATGTGTACATCCCCACCTTTGAATGAGTGCCTTATGTCCTTCAAATGAAGTTACACTGCTGGTTTTGTCCTGAGCTGTTGCCCCTCATGTGCAGGGCCTATCTGGTTTCTCCAGTGTAGAGCTCTGCACACTCCTCACTGCACTGGATCACATATAGTTTATTAGCTCCTTTTGTTGTTTGGTGTCTGGTCTTTCGTGTAGACAAGTCTCTGCCTTAGGGTATTTGTACACGACCCCTAAACTCCACCGCAAATGGCTCCCAGCTCCGGAGCTTAAAATTGTTTCCCCACCAGTTCCGGAGTTTACAGCAAATTAAGTGTGGCCACGCCCACCTAAGCACGTCCCAGCACACTTTTCAGGTACCTGCTCTTGGAGGGTGAAAAATCCCAGATCCGGATGTAAAGGAGTGAGTGCCCGGCTCTCCTCGCTTCTGTTTGTTGTTGTTTTTTGCCTCCCGCCCCTTTAAGAGAAGGAATCAGGATGACGACGGGGCTTGGGGAGGCTTGGACCGGCAAACGGAGGTGAGCCTGCATTCTTTTGTCCCCCTTTTTCTCCCTCCCCTCACACAGACAGGATCAAGGAAGTGCGGAGGGGTGGGGACACAGGAAGAGCAACGAACCCCCAAGATCTCTGGTCCGAATTTAAGTGGCCAGCGGATCTTAGGGGTCGTGTGAAAAGGCCCTTAGTGTGTTTGTGAGTTTGAACTAAATGAGTATGTGGTGGTTTCCAATAATCCTTTTAAGCTTTTCAGACACACCAGCCAAATAAGGAATGACTATGTTCTTCTGTTGCGTCTGGGTCTCAGGCTGATCCATTGTACTTCTGGGATGAGACACTTTGTTAAAGACCCACTTTGGATATCCACAGGCCTTAAGTGCTCTCTTCAGGTGCCTGTCTTCCTTCTTCTTGGCTTCTGTGGAGGTGGGGATGCTCTCTGCTCTGTTCTCATCAGGACTCTAACCCACAGTTGTTGCAGACATTATTCTGAAAAGTTTCTTCAAATTGTTGTTATGCTGTTGCTGTTATATGCTGTCATGTCACCCCCAGTTTATAGTGACACCATGAGTGAGCAACCTCTGTCAGTCACATTTTATATTTTTAAAAACCAAACTAAGAAGGACCTCCCCACAATTGCCAGTAATGTTGCGTCTCCATCTATTGACATAACACACTATGCTGAGGAGGGGCCCAACATGGACAGTTTGCTCACGCCTGGCATAACTGCTTTACTGCATGAAATTAAACAAATAAAGGGGATGGACATCGCAGCAGTAAACCACTAAATATCAGTACCTTGGCCCAGCGGAAAAGGGCATGAAAGCATAAGGATGGCGTGAATGGGAATTCTCTGGGGAAAATCTCATGGGATCAAATACCTGAAAGAGAAGATGGACAATATAAATCTTTCAGCTGAGGCAACGGTAGGTTTAGGGGCTAACCTGATAAATATGTGGGACACATTCCTGCATGTAAAAGTTCTTAGACTGCATCATAGAGAAATTTCACCAGATACAAATCTCAACTTGTGGTACGCAGTCAAGGTGTACTTTTCAATAATGTTTTCCCCACAGCCTGAAATCTAAATCTTACTTTTACTCAGTGCATTGAATCAACTATCTACACATACAGAATTTATTGACATTTTCCTTTAGCCAAGCAAACTAGGCACTCTAAGTATGTGTGTAACTTTTACTCCGTTACTTTCGTAAAATAACAAGGGAAAGGTTGTAAGACTGAATGCAGGAATAGACAGACTTCTTCAGAGTTATTTTCGCCAACATTTTATTCAGAAGCTTTCCTTTCTGTCAGAAAAGAGAATTCTGAAAAGAAAAATAGCTGGTGAGAAAGCCTCTTGCATTTCCCCCTCTAAATACTGCCTTTCATTAATAAAACAAACTGTTGGACAAATCTGATACCTCTGGATTACTCCATATTTCAGGGTTTCTGTGGATGCCATATATGCTTATTCCAACCAAGAGATCTGAATGGAAGAAGAGCAGTTCATTGTAAAACATTGCATAACATTTCCTGCACACTCAGTCTATAATTTCAATGTAATGTAGATGCCAGCAATGCTATATACCAGCTGTACTCTTCCATAGCCAGAAACATCCTTGGCCAACCACCATTGTTGTTCATACAATCATAATACTGAAAATGAACTACTGCAAGAAGCGTCATATGGGTCTACTTTTCTGAAATAGTCAGAGAACTAAAAGGCTTGTCTAGAACATACCTATCAGGATATTAAAAGCAGCCTGTTATCTGGAGCATATGAATCTGACATAGGATCAGCTTCATCCCCAGTAGATCCTAGGAGCATTTTCAAGTTCGGGATTAGCTTGCAAAACCCAGCTGGGCCAGGAAAGACACTTCAAAAACTGCCTTTCAACCAAGTGCAGAAGAATATAAGTGAACTAACTCTAACATGTACCAAAAAGGAGTCTGTGTTATCTTCCCATTAGAGTTTCCATATCTCATTTAGAGATCATGCTGAATTAACATGATTCAGCAGTAGAGATGGGCACGACCAGAAAATTTTTTTTTCGAGTTGTCGTTTTTCGGGACGGGTCCGTTTCGGGTCGTTTCCGTTTGTCGTGAAATTTTTCAAAAATTTGTCATTTCGTTTTTCGTTTTTTCGTTTGTCGTTTCTACCTGCTTGTTGCGTGTTTTAAAGCATTTCCGGGGGCTGCCAGAGCTTTTTAGGCCCTCTGTGGCGCCAGACCTGCCCAGTTGGCAACCTGGGCATGCTATTGGTTGAAGTTTTCCAAGAATTTACATGATCCCATCACATGGCTTGCCTCCATGTTGTGGCTGGAGTGGCTGGCGACATCCATTTTGTCATCCTTATCGTGATGGAAGAAGACAAAACCAAATGTTTTAAGGACCCCAACTCACTGGTAGGTAATAATTTCAAATAATTCTCGCATTATCGCTGCATTTTAATTGATGTCCAGGGCGTTTTAATACCCAAGAAATCAATATTAGGCATCTGGGAGCCATTTTGGGTCAATGTCCCCATCCCCAACTCCCCTTAAAGGAAAAAAAAAATACAGCGATCTGAGAAAAGACATAAATGCATGTTTTAAGGACCCCCCACCCCCCTGGTAGGTATTATCAGACAGCATAAATAATTATCGCTGCATTTTTATGGATGTCCAGGGCGTTTTTTAACATTTAAAAAACAGCTCATTTCATTGCGCGCCACCAGTAACGGAAACGAAACTAAGGACCACAATTTTCATGGGTCGTTTCGTTTTGTTCAATTTCCAGCTCAATTTTCGTTTGTCGTTTCGTTACGTAACGGAAACGACAAACGAAAACAGAAATGAAAATTTCGCCGAGTCGTGCCCATGTCTATTCAGCAGTACTATAAGACTCTCCTCCACTGCATACAGCTTGTTCATGTGAAACAGGGTCTCATCATAGCTCCCAGGTTTATGCAGGATTGTCTTAAGTTATATTCTGTATCTCAGGCAAAAGGCAGGATGTATTCCAGAAACCATGCCTCTGCACAACTGGATGCTGTTCTTTGGGGTTGTTTGTTTAACATGACATTTAACTGCTCAGAATCCAACTAGCAATTGACTCATGAGGTGTAAGGTGGAGGGAGTTTTGGAATCCTTGGGGCACTGGCCCTTTTTGGTAAACCAGAAAACACCCAAATCTTATCATATACTTAATGTATTAATTGTATAAATTCTCGAAGGCTTTCACGGCTGGGATCTGATAGCTGTTGTGAGTTTTTTTGGCTGTTTGGCCATGTTCTGGAAGTTTTTCTTTGTGACATTTCACCAGACTCTGTGACCGGCATCTTCAGAGGGCAAGGACCCCTGAAGATGCCAGCCACAGAGTCTGGTGAAATGTCAGGAAGAATAACTTCCAGAACATAGACAAACAGCCTAAAAAACTCACAACATATATTAATTGTATGCTTCTGTTAACTGGGCTTCTAGTTTTACAGCTGTTTTGGTACAGTGGTACAATCATCTCCTACCATTTCATGTTTCATATACAGTATTGCGGTCCCGGTATATCGCTGGACCACAGTATATGAAACAAAGGGCTCCTGAGGCAAGCTGCATGGGCCTGTTTGAGGCCTCTTCCACTTACCCCAGACTTGTCAGAGGGCCCAGAAGTGGTTTCCAGCAAACCGGAAGTCGCTTCCAGAAAACTGGAAGTTGCTTCCAGATCATTCAAAACCACTTCTGGGGCATCCAACAGGCTTCCCGGGCCTGTCAAAGGCCCCAGAAGTGGTTTCTATCAAACGGAAGTGTCTTAAAGAGAACTGGAAATGACTTCCAAATCACAGGAAAACAACTTTTGGGGCCACCTACCCAGGAAGCCCATTGGCGTCCTGTTCAGGGCAGCACCAGGCCTCAGGTATGTGTAGGAGGCCCCAGATAGGCTTCCCAGTCCCGACTTGACCCAGCAACCACATATTGTTGATTTTCCATTATCACGGGTCAGGTCAGGTCCCTAACACTTGCAATAGGTGGGGGATTACTGTACCTTGATTTAAGTAATTAATGCATTCTCCAGGACATTTTATGTCCTGAAAAATTTGTAAAGCAAAGCGGTTTCCCATAGGAATGTATTGAAAATCAATTAATTTGTTTCAGAGGCCAGGAAAAAAAGTAAAAAAAGTCAAACACCCTCCCCCCCCACACACACACAATGCAGAATGCACAGATCAGCTGAAGCAATGAAGATCAGCTCCCTATCTTTCTACCAGTGGAGAAATGCACCCAAAAAGTTCAAAAAGTCAAAGACCCGCTGCAAAAAATGTCCCTAATGGCTCCAAAACTCGATGAAAAAACAGCTCCAACCCCTCCCACACCTCCACAAACTACAGGTGTGCAATGCATCCTGGGTATACTTTTTTTTCAATGCCTAATGGAAAAGTATGTAACCTAGGGCATTCCAATGAAAAATTTCTTAACCCGAAGCATCCCCATTTCCAATAATTTCTTTTTGTAGTCCGAGTTTTTCATAACCTGAAGGGTTTGTAACCCGGAGTATCACTGTATTTCAACCAAAATCCTAATTTGCACATGCGTAAGCAAAACCATGGTGAATTCCCACTAACTAAAAAGACACCAGACATAGTATTAGGCACATGCCTGTTGTACAACTGGGTGTATGCTAATCCCACAACATGTCGTACACGCATAAATCACCAACAGAATTCTGGCGATAGACTTTTTGATCATTTCCTACACACACCCAACTCTTAGCTATCTTTCTACCTCTTGATTAGTCTGTCACCCTGTCTTGGGGAAAACAGAACCTCATTCACATGTGTCTGTGAGATTCTTAGTTATCCAGGTGAGTTTATCTGGAAGTTGAGTCATGGCAACTGGACTTCTTTTCTTGAGAGATTGAAACGTTTGGATGAGCAGCAAAACGTTTCAATCTCTCAAGAAAAGAAGTCCAGTTGCCATGGCCCAACTTCCAGACTCATTCACATGCTTTCCCAAACCAGTGTCAAACAAGGGCATATCTGGGGGAGTGGGTGCATTTGCCCCGGGCACAACAATCTAGGGATGTCTGGAGGGGGAGCAGGAGGAAGAAGTCATGCACCCTCCCACCAATAGTCCTCCTTTCCCCGGGCTAAGGGTTGGCGATGGAACCCACTCCGCTGCAGCCACGTAGCAGGCGAGCGGCAAAGCAAGCAGGCAGGCAGACATATAGGGAGCACAGTGGCTGCGGCACCCTCCTCCTCCTCCTCCTCGTCTTGTTCTGGGCTCACCATGGGAGAGGTAAGGTGTGAGCATGCTAACACAAGTGTAGGCGCCCCCCACACACACGCACACACGCGCGCGCGCACACACACACACACACGTGTCCCCACACCCGCAGGATTACCCCACCTTGCTGGGTGACTGCGATGGGGTTGGGGAGGGCCAGAGGGCGCAAAAACAACTTTGTCCACAGGCGCTCCAAAACCTTGCTATGCTGCTTGTCTCAAACTGAAAGTGATGGAAGAAGAAAGAGAAAATGATAACCTTTCGGGAGGGTTCGACCATCATCAAATGTCAATGGTGATTTCAGTAATCGAAGCATTAGAATTATTGAAGGATACATTCGAAGTGCCTCCTTAATGCACATGGTGGCGTATGTCATTTTCTTAAGATCATCCCTGTAAAGGGTCAGGAAAAATAATAATCAGAAAAAAAATCACTGGAGAAAAATCAAAAACTGATTTGGTCCAGAGCCTTCCAAAAAATCCCAGCCTTGTAAACCAGAGCATAAATAATTCATCTTCAACAAGAAGGACAATTAAGCTGCGTAATTCAGGGCCACATTAGACATGGCCTGCAATACTCTCCATGAACAGGGTCTCTCATGTTACAAATAGATGGGGAAATAACTGGAGCTTAAGTGGAACTGTTTGGAATATGGTGCTGGAGGAGAGCTTTGCAATTATCGTAGACCAGTGATGGCTAGCCTTTTAGAGACCGAGTGCCCAAACTGCAATTCAAAACCCATGATTTTTTTTTGCAAAGTGCCAATACAGCCATTTAACCTGAATATACTGTAGGTGGCTGTGAAGGGGCGATGTCAGGTCTTCACAGAAAGGGCTCCGAGCACCACCTTTGGCACCTGTGCCATAGGTTCGACAACACTCTGCCCTAGACTACCAGAAAGATGAACAAGTCGGTCTTAGAGCAAATCAAGCCTGAAGCACAGTGGAGACCAACATGTTGAAACCAAGGCTGTTCTACTTTGGGCATGTTACAGGAAGGCAAGATTCTCTGGAAAAGACAAAAATGTGGGTAGGGTGGAAGGCTGCAGGGAAAGAGGAAAGGTCTAATCAAGATTTACTGTCTGCATTGGCAGTAAGACAAAAACCATGACTATAGAAGAAATTACATGGCTTAAGCATTTATAATGAAAAAATGAAACTGTTAGAAATTTTCTATACCTTACTTCAATTGTCAATCCAAATGGAGACTGCAGTCCAGAAATCAAAAGATGACTAAGATTCAGAACATCAGCAAATAAGGATTTAGAAAAGACTATCAAGTGTAAGGATATACTTTATCTCTGAAAACCAAGATCAAGCTCATCCACATGCTTGTATTTCCAGTCACCATCTATGGGTGTGAAAGTTCAAAAGCACAGAAAGCTGGCAAGAAAAAAATTGTTTGATATGTAGTGCTAGAGGAGAGCCTTGCAGATACCCTAGACCAGTGGTGGCGAACATTTGGCACTCCAGATGTTTTGGACCGCAACTCCCAGAGTTCTGAGCCTAAATTACCAGTGACAAAGGACTGTGGGAGTTGTGGTCCAAAATATCTGGAGTGCCGAAGGTTTGCCACCACTAACCTAGACCATCAGAAAGATGAACAATGGGTCCTAAATCAAATCAAGCTTGAACTCTCTCTGGAAGCCTCTGGAAGCATCAACGCCGCTCTCTTTTGCACAAATAACATTCTGCTCTTTGATGAGGCACATGGTAAGCTGCAAAATCAAGATCATCACTTGCATGTCCTAGTCTACGAGGAAAGATCAAAGTAAAAGTAAAGATTTAAAATTAAGCAGCACCATGTAATAGTGTCTCGGTCCCCAAGGAGTTCTTTAATCTCTTCCCTGCATTTCTGCTGGTGTTCAGGACTTTGAGCCAAGCAGTAAAAGAGCCAACTGATTGCACTCGTGACAGTATCGTGACCTGCAGCCAGGAAAGTATCAACCTCTGCACGTATGTCTTCATGAGGCAATGGGCATCCCTTTTCATCCTAGCAGTGTAAGAAAGTACGATTGGTTACAGAAGAACAACATCTTTTAGCAAACAGCCAAACAAAACTACATGGGAAGGAACACTGGAAATCAGGAGAACAGGAGAACGCAGCAACCCCCCCCCCCCATGCACTCATTGTTTTTGGAGAGGAATGCTCCATCCCTTCTCTCTGCTGTCTCTTCTACATGTGGAAAGTATTGGGTCTGCAGCAAAAGTAGTCCCGCTTATATGCAGTATAGGCTCTACACTCAGGAAAGAACTCTAGGAAACTGGAGCTTTTTCTTGTATGTAAAACCGATGTGCAAGCGGGAACATTTCAGCTGCAGACATGTCAATGCACACATGTAGGTGATGATGGAGAAAGGATTGGCTGGGCACTTCCCCCTAGCCATCATTGTTGTGGAGATAACAATGGAATTCTCCCAGGACTATTAAGAAAAATAATGTAAGGTGTCCCTTCAGGCTGTTCCTTCTGACTACTGTTCTCCTTTTATCCGCCTATTTATTATCTCCTGTGTTTGTGTTGCTTCGTTATTCTTCTCTCATTTGGAGACAGGAAAATATTCATTTAGAGTTTTAGACACAATGGACGATTGTTTTAATACAACAAAACCTTTCACATATGAAATACATGCTCAGCAGCCAAACTCTCTGCTTACATTGTCATATGTGTCATCTAAAATAAGCTCTTTCCCTGTATACTTGCATGTATATGCATCAGTCTACCACTTAGTTCAAATGCTCGCCACACTGACCTTTGCCAAAAGAAGAATATCTAGAAAGTCAAGATGCTTCTTCTTTAGGATGCCTTCCTTGTTATCCTTCAGCGATTTCTGTCGCTCTCTTATTACTCTGTCTGGATTAGAGATGTGAAACATATATGTTCTTCTTCACTATGAATGAATAAAATATAATTCCCTAAAATAAATTATCTTTTTAGGTAGTTTAACTACTGGGAAAGGAATGCAACTGGTACTTTCATTTCAAATATACTGATGTATCTGTTACAATCCTACCGGAGATGCCGGCACACTTTAGCGTCTAAGTCCCAGGTTTGAGTGTGAGGCTTTGATACCGAGAACCAGGACTGTATTCAAATATTTGGCACCAAATTTGGAATCCCAAGTGCTAAGTCCAAGCCCCTTTTAAAAATCAAAGCTCCCACCACCACCAAAAAAGGGAGGGTGGGTACATTCTGAGTCACTTGAGTCCCCATCTGTGGTAGTCCCTATATATCAGTTTGTAGTATTGGTAATGGACTGATATTATTTAAGGACAGTGATACACAACAAGAGGAACCACTGAGAGCTGGTAAGCAGTTTCCAGTAAACTTGCAGCATGAAAAATTTGTTTATTCTAAATGTTTTAAAACAATGAATAGGTCTGACAGAATGAGGCCACTGAAGTCATAACAGTTCTTGACAAACTTCTGTTTATTTTGTAGTTGTCTTTGTAAATAGATATATGAATCTAGTTAAAATTCGACAACTGAGAACAGTATTGTGTTGTTGAAATCATAGATTTGATCTGATCTGTTATCCTGTAGTACCATCCAAAGGGATTAATATGAATTACAGGAAGCCAACAACCACAATTGAAAGCTAGTCAACTTGATAGCTATACTGCAGTGGTTCTCAAACTGTGGGTCCTCAGATGTTCCTGGACTGCAACTCCCAGAAATCCTGGCCAGCTGAGATAGTGATGAAAACTTCTGGGAGTTGCAGTCCAGGAACATCTGGGGACCCACAGGTTGAGAACCTGTGGCTCAAGCATCCAATTAATGAGATATTAATTTGTTGTTTGTGGTTTGTCAAGCATGATGAACCATGAACCAAGAAGATCAATCCTCATTTTGTTAGTTGGTCCCCCTATCTCTAATTAGGTTTCATAAGCTGTAATTGTACACATAAAACAAATAGGCTTCTACAAAAGCACAAAGCAAATTATTGGATAGTTAGTTAAACACTTCAGGCAAAGAACCTGAGCTGACCTGAGAAAGCCAAAGGAGCCTACCTGTGTGGCAGTGAGCTACGTTGCAGGCTTTGCGGAATCGACGCCCCTGGGAGCTAAGCCAGTAAATAAGATTGCTTTGGTAAAGAGGTGACTTTATCCTCTTATCAATCAGGTAGGTGAGTTCATATATAGCTTTGACATAGGCATTATCCCTATAAGACAAAAAAGAACAACTAATAAATTATTGGGAAGATTAAATCTTGACACACACACACACACACACACACACACACACACACACACACACACACACACACACACACACAGAGAGAGAGAGAGAGAGAGAGAGAGAGACAGACAGACAGAGAGAGAGATGTTCTGTCAAGTTGTTTCTTAATCATAGCAACCCTAGTAAAGTTTTCAAGGTATGCAAGATATTTTAAGGAATAGTTTTACCGATTTCACTCTCTCAGCGTGTGTCCATGACTGAGGAGGGATATGAACCAATCTCCAGAGTTCTAGTCCATCATGTAATCCACTACACCACCCTTGTTCACTTAGACCTTGAGAAGGGTGCAGAAAACGTTTCCTAAATTTCAGGCATTTGTCTAGAACAGTGGCTCTCAACCTTGCGTGACCCAGATGTTCTTAGACTGCAACTTCCAGAACCCTTCAACCTAGCCAGGGTTTCTGGGAGTTGCAGTCCAAGAACACCTGGGTTCCCCAAGGCTGGGATTCCCTGATCTAGAGGGTTATACTATACCATTAAGAAGCTATTTTAGGAAGAATGAAAATAGATGGGATTTTGACTATAAGCACATCAAGCTTAGTTCTCCATAATGGGTAACCAGAAAAGAGAAATATAAGCAAAACAAAATGTTGTTTTCAATTCACAGTGCTACTTCCACTGATCAAAATTCAGAAAACTTTATTTCATTCATTTAGGACAGTATTCTTTACTGACCTATCCATCTGGCAGTTGCTGTGGAAACTGAAGGCACATTTCATGTTACTGTCAAGGGTCATCAGGCTGACATCCTTATATATATTCAATGATGCTTTTGGATCTTCTGAGACCATTTTTTCCCATTTATCCTTTAATAATGTAAAGATAGAAATAGGAAAGAACAGATTTTTAAAGAGTGCTGCTGTGCATCAAAGGCATTATCCAGTTCTAATTATCAACTTTAGCTAATCAGATTGTGTTTTTACATAAAATGCATCTTGGTGAGTTCATTGGGGCTTAGTCTTTAAGAGCTTTAGTCACAGATGTACAGTCAAAAGTGGAGACCTCTGTTTATTCTCGGTGAATGGGGAAAAGCAGGCCAGAAACTTTCCATCATTCTCTTTGTCCTTCTCTATGAAGTCTTATCACTGGTGCAGCTCCCAGAAGACGGGCAGTATAAAATAATAATAATAATAAAAGTTCAGCAGGCCTCACTGTCAGAAGAAATTCTAGTCAAGGGACTAACACCTGAAGCCAAATCAGCCAGTAAAAACAGCCATCCTGCCTTGTCTCACTATAAGCCAACATAATGAAAACAGCATGCAAGGAGCCCGAACACTGGGTAAATCTGACATTTACCATTACAGTGGAACCTTGACTTACGTCATGAATCCGTTCCAGTGGTCTAGACTTAAGTCAAACATGACATAAGTCAAACGAACGTTTCCCATAGAAAGTAATGGGAAAGCAGATTAATCTGTTCCAGATGATGAAAAAGACCCCCCAAAACAGCAATTTAACACAAATTTGACTGGTATAGGAGATTCCTTCTGGGGATGTAAATGAAATGTCTCTTCAAAGAGAGGAGGAGACAGTGGAATTATAGTCCACAAGTTATATGCCTCCACTTTTTAATGTTCATAGCAACAATGTCTAACATTTAAGTTTTACTGATTTTTAACCTGACGTTCCAAGTTCTGAACAACTCTGCACAACTGTACAGCTCCCCAACTAAAATGCTTCCATTGTGGACCAGACTTCTGCAGCCAGATTTTTTACAAGACTGAGCCGACTGTCTAACCAGCGAGGCCAGCCCCGAGCTCCCGGCCCTTCTTCTCCTCCGGCAGCAGCAGCGGCTTCGGTGAGGCCGAGGACCAGCTCCAGGTGCTCTGAGCTGGCCTCACCGAAGCCGCCGCTGCTGGAGGAGAGGAAGAAGGCAGGAGCAGTTTGGAGGCGGCAGCCGCGATGCTGGGTTGTGGCTGCCGCCCAATTCCGGTGCCTTGTGCAGGGGCTCCGAGATGTAAGTCAAACCCTGCAACTCAAGTCAAACAGGCACCTTCTTGCTGCAAGTCAAATATGCTGCAAGTCAAGCAGTATGTAAGTCAAAGTTCCACTGTATCTTTTTTTGACCAAGGAGAATAAAAACATAGGGAACCACAGAATTGTGTGGTTGTTGTTGTTGTTGTGCTGGTACAGTTGTAATCAGCTCTTCATGACTCCATGTCCATGGAATTTTTTTTCTTGGTAGGAATACCGGAGTGGCTTGCCAGTTCCTACTCCAGGTGCCTACAGCACCTGGTATTCCCTGGTGGTCACCCATCCAAGTACTAGCCAAGCTCGATCCTGCTAAGCTTCCCAGATCAGGCAAGATCAGATGTGCTGAGGGCATCTGGGAGAAGCTGGCCTGTGAGTTACATACACAGCAGTACCGACATATCACTCCACCCAAGATAAAAATAATGTTGGTCATGAATCAGTGGGCAGAAGGGAATATTCATGAGTATTCACATCTTGGATCTCTCTTGGAATATTAAACAAAGTCTGATCATAGTTCAAAACAATAAGCAGGCACACTGGTCATTTCCAGATGACTACTACTACTACTACTGCTACTACTACTGCTGCTGCTGCTGCTGCTGCTGCTACTACTACTACTACTACTACTACTACTACTACTACTACTACTACTACTACTACTACTACTACTACTACTACTACTAACAACAACAACAACAACAACAACTGGCAACTAAGACTAAGACTAAGAAGCTCCACCCAAGATGTGGATTTGTTAAACATTTCTTCCAAATTCGTTAACGGTTTTGGTGACGTAGGTAGCCTTTTTAAAGAGAAATGTGGATGGAGATCCCAGTAAGCTCTGTTTCCCCTAAACCTTAAGCAGCACAAGTAGGGGTAGAATAGTCTATCTCAATCAGTGGCTTAATAGTGACTTTGGAAGTGCAAATACTCATCAGGGTAATCTCCACAGCAACTCCCTGCAAAGATGAGTCCAAAAATGCCAGCTAGAGCCATATAAATAAATGAGGATGTAGTCTTTTTGAAGTCAATAATTCTAGACTCTCCATTCAAGACCAAAGCGCCCTCTAATACTTTGGATTACAGTAGGGGTACTTATAGCAACTGCATACCATTTATGGGAAAATCCATTTCTCTCTCAGCTTCTGTGTGGATAGCAGCTAAGCTCAGAGGGAATGAAGTAGACGGCATCAAATTTCCTGTTGCTCCAAAGCCCTGGGTGTTTGACCCAGCAAACTCTGGCTCCACTACACCAATGGCCTTGAAGATGCTAGCACATGCAATAAAAATGCAGCACTGTCCTCAGTGAAGTCCAAGAACATGAGAAATGACATTTCCTACCAGCATTACTTTGACCGAATCAGCCATTATAGTTACATAAGGCTTCAGAACATCATAATGAAATCCTGGGGTGAGGAGCTTCCGGTGCTGCTGCCACTTTGGCCCATCCAGAATTATTAATCCTTCCCCTGTGAATAGAGGGAGATGGGAAACTGAAGCTGTGAGAAACAAAGGGTTGGGTACAAAACCACAGGACAAGAGGAATCATAGAATCATAGAATAATGAAGTTGGAAGGCGCCTACAAGACCATTAAGTCCAGCCCCCTGCTCCATGCACAAACACAAATCAGGGGATATCTGCCAGGTGATTGTCCACATTTCTCTTGAATGTCTCCAGTGTTGGAGATTTGGCACCTCTTGAGGTCATTGGAAACCTGAGGAATAATGCAATGCCCATTTAGTAAGCAGAGACTTAATATGTTAAAGGTCTAGAATGATAGATATAATAACATAAGAAGAGCCATGCTGGATCAGTCCAAAGGCCCATCCAGCTTCCTGTATCTCACAGTGGCCCCTGATACCACTCCCCTGTATCTGGTCCTTGAAGTACCCTGGTTTTAAGCCTGGAGATTACACATTGCAGCCCCTAGAACAGTGATGGCGGACCTTTTAGAGACCGAGTGCCCAAACTGCAATTCAAAACCCACTAAGGCTGTTTTCACACGACCCCTAAGATCTGCTGGCCACTTAAATTCGGACCAGAGATCTTGGGGGTTCGTTGCTCTTCCTGCGCCCCCACCCCTCCACACTTCCTTGCTCCTGTCTGCATGAGGGGAGGGAGGAAAAAAAGGGACAAAAGAATGCAGGCTCACCTCCATCTGCCGGTCCAAGCTGCCCCGAGCCCCGTCGTTGTCCTGATTCCTTCTCTTAAAGGGGCGGGAGGCAAAAACAACAACAAACAGAAGCGAGGAGAGCCCGGCACTCTAGGTTGCATCCGGATCTGGGATTTTTCACCCTCCGAGAGCAGGTACCTGAAAAGTGCGCTGGGACGCGCTTAGGTGGGCGTGGTCGCACTTAATTTTCTGTAAACTCTGGAGCTGGTGGGGAAACAATTTTAAGCTCCAGAGCTGGGAGCCATTTGCGGCGGAGTTTAGGGGTCGTGCACAAATATCCTAATTTGTTTGTAAAGTGCCAATACAGTCATTTAACCTGTATACAGGTGGCTATGATGGGGCGATGTCGGGTGCCCACAGAAAGGGCTCCGAGTGCCACCTTTGGCACCCATGCCATAGGTTCCCCATCACTGCCCTAGAAAATAAGTGATCCCATTAATAGGATTACACATTTGGCCTGTCGGTGGCCATAAATAATGCCTGGTCAAAAACATTCTGAACTTCAAATGATCTTTTCAGAATCATTGAGCAAATATGTATGCATGCTGAGGTGTGCGAGATATTTTATTTTTATTTGGGGCGAGGGAAGGGGAGGTTGGACTCTTGCTCCAAGAATTCACCAAGCAGAATTCTGAGAGTTTTAGTTCACAAAGAAATATTTATATAGACAATGGCATTTAGCGTACTTGGACAAGGCTCTACCCTAGAGGCTGCATAGCCATTTTAGGCCCTTGTTTCTTGTTATTAACATTAAAAAAAGAGAGGAAGTAATTGTGGTTTGATAATGTTTGTTAAAAAAGAAAGCTAGTGTAGATGTTAGGAGAAACTGAAAAGTGGAAGACCAACTATGAGATGGATGGACTTCAACTACTCCTAGTTGAGCCTGCAAATGCGGAGCAGGACCGTGGAGGACAGGATGATTTGGAGGTCACTCATTCATGGGGTGACCATAAGTCAGAGGTGACAAAGAGGGCACAGAGGCCAGTGGGAGGGTGTGACTGATGAAACTTGAGCTTGGGTGCAAGGAAGGAGGAGGGAGGAGCCTTCACGCTGGGAGCTGATGTGGCTTCCTAGCCAATTTACAGCTCAGTGGCTTCCCCTCATTCCCCCATTGTAGTACTTCACATTGTTAGTGGATTTAAGTTGTTTGGAACACTTTTGAGGGACGATGTTTTAATTGGGGTTCTGCTACTTACACAATTCCTAGCACAACTTTCTGTGGCAGTTTGGGGCATTGTGATGGATCCAGGCAGTATTAATGGGCTATGGGCAGGTCCTGCAGCCCCTGGAAAATAAGGGATCCCCTTAATGGGATCAGATGACAGGTCAGTTTGGCTCGGCTCAGGGACCATATTGGCCTGCCAGTATCCCCAGGTGGCACAGAGTGGCATACAACTATGTGGTCTCCATGGTCTGTTACCGTGCGTGGATTACTTTCAATGGACCGCTGGTGGCTGGGGCAGCATCGAGATGCAGGCTCAATACACTGGATTCATCCCAATGCTTAGCCAACAACTGCTGTTGTAATCAATAAAGTTGTGTCCTTTTCCTTCCAGAACAGTACAGTATCTCTGTGTTTCATTATGATAACAGCTTGAAGGGCAGGGCCTGCTCAGCCACAGACCAGCAAATGCTTACCAGATCATAAATTTAAAACCATCAGCAACGTGTTAGGAGGTAAAAAAAATCATCTGATGAAACACATTAAATCCAGAATTATATCTGAGATTGCAAGTCTCATCCCATTCCACAGACCTTATTTAAAACAATGATTGAGGAATACATACCAATGAATGGAAGAAAGGAGTTATATGTGAAGGAATGTTTAGGATCTGTGTAGAAGAAAAGAATGAACAAAATTATTTCAGGATCACATGCTGCAATGTTGATTTAAAAATAAACCATGATTACTTTTCAAATTACTAAACAATTTACAATATTTGAAGTCTTCTGAAAGAACATGCAAGAGGAAAGAAAATGAAAGGAAAGTTTAAGCAGGTCATCATTAATATCTGGAAGCAATACCCCCAAATGAAAATGTAACACTGTGAAACTAATTTTGGGTTGCTTCCTCTGATACGTCCTAGTCCCTAGGGCTGATGCACATGACACTCACTGAGGTAATCCACTGACTGGATATCTTACATAAGAACATAAGAACAGCCTTGCTAGAACAGGCCACAGCCAATCCAGTCCAGCATTCTATTTCATACAGTGGCTCACCATTTGCTTTAAGGGTATTCCCAAGCAGATATCTTCCTCTGCTTACAATTCCCTGCAAATGGCATTGAGAGATATCCTGCCTATCTCTCCAACCTGGAGGTTTTTGTCCTTAGGCATTCAAAATGATAGCCATTGATACCCTTATTCTCCTTGAACTTGTCCAATCCTTTATTAAAGCGGTCAAGGCTGACAGTTGTCCCCACTTCTTCTGGCAGGGAGTTCCACAGACCAGTGATCCTCTGGTTCTTCTTAGACTGATTGCTCCATACCGGCCTTGTACCAGCCACAGAACAGTTCAAAGCACAGAGGTAGGTTTCTTGTTCTGTTTTGTTTTCTTCAGGTGCCATTGGAAGTATTTTCCTGGAGGTTTATAATGTGGATGTGGAGACCAACCCATTTTAGATGCTACAGTTGGTACCCGGAGCCTTCATCACAAGGCGACCTGCTTTGATGTTCCCTCTGTCACTATGATGTCAGCCACAGGCCTGAAGAATGTTTTTTCTGTTCCCGCAAGTGACTGGTTTTCTGGCCAAGGAAGAAGGTTAAACTTGGCCAGACTGGAGAGAGATCTGATCCTGACAGTGAGTTCAATGGGAATGCTACAGCTTGGACTGGCTTTGGAAGAAGGCTTATTAGAAATTATTTTCTAATCTGAAGGAAATCATAAATTCCGCACCCCATGAGAGAAGTTTCTTCAGGCAAATTATTAAAGGAATGAAAGAATAACAACATCCATAGTAGCACTTCATTGACTAGAGCAGTGGTTCTCAACCTGTGGGTCCCCAGATGTTCCTGGGCTGCTACTCCCAGAAACCCTTTCCAGCACAGCGAGTGGTAGAGGATTTTGGAAGTTGCAGTCCATGAACATCTGGGGATTGAGGTTGAGAACCACTGGATTAGAGGGTTCTACTATTGTTAAGGCACAGACAGATCATTAGCAGGGAACAGCTCCTTCCTGGTCCACCAGCTGCCACTCATGAATGAAGCTATGGTACTCTGGTACTGTGAACAGAGAAGCTAGGGCAAAGGTATCAAATCTGAGTGTACACCTTCCTGTGATTGATCTAACATATGAAGCAAAATGCTTACCCCCTCTGCTGAGGACTGCTCTGGCATATTCAGGGTGATTGATGAGCAAGCCACCCATAAATCTTCCAATCCATATAGGAAAACATCTTGGAAATGTTTCGGTCCACTTTGCCATGCTTTCCAGCTCTTTTCCAGGTTTCCACTGCATTGTGAGTTTGTAGAACAACAGTGTCACAACTTTGGGCTTAAAACATTAACACAACTTCTTTTTTGTAGCATGGGCTTGGATGCTCTGATTGAAAACTATAACAAATAGGGAACGCTTTGGTGGTTAAGATCTTAAGCATTTTGAAAGATTGTTAAATTGTATTTCTTAAAGAGCTGCTGATGTTTAAAAAAAAAACCAGAGTAGTGGGGCAATATGGACAGAAATGCCAGTAACATCAGCATTTAAGTGGCACTGACTAGCACAATTAGCAACTGGATTTAGCTTTTGGAAATGGAGACAGAAGCTAGGAGATTTAATCCCCACTGTGCATTCTCAGAAGAGCCAGTCTGGGTGGCTTGGGGCAAGTTCTGGGTTGCCCCCAGAAGAAGGGAACGGTAAACCACTCGTGTGTCCTCTGTGCCTAGAAAACTCTGAAAAGGGTCACCATAAGGCAAAATTCACTTGACAGCACATGGTTATGAATAGAGATGGGCACAAAATGATATTTTTTGTTTCTGTTATTTGTTATTTGTTATTTGTTTCATTACGTAATGAAATGAATAACAAACCTGGCGATAAAATTGGAATGAACCGAACCATGAAAATTAGGTTTGTTAAGTTTCATTTTTGTTAATGGTGATACACAATGAAACAAGCTGTTTTAAATGTTAAAAAATGCCCTGGACATCTGTAAAAACACAGCAATAATGATTTATTCTGCCTGATTATACCTACCGGGGTGGGGGTCCTTAAAACTTTTTTCTTTCTCCCATCACGATGTATTTTTCTTTTCCCTTTAAGGATGACACAAAATGGATGTCGCCAGCCACAAAATGGATGCAAGCCATGTTATGGGATCATGTAAATTCTTAGACAACTTCAACCAATAGCATGCCCAGGTTGCAGACTGAGCAGGTCTGGCAGCCACAGAGGGCATAAAAAGCTCTGGCAGCCCCTGTCCTCCTTACAGTCTGCAGTGGGAGTTAGGGTAGGATTGCTGTCTCTGGGACTCATTATTTTCACTTTTTAGGCCAGCCAGGCAGGTGTGCGTCTCTGTGTTCCTGCTGGCTGCAGCCTCGCTCTTAGGGGAGAGAAAGAAGAGATTTCTCTATCTTCAGTCTTGCATCCTCCCTGCGTGCATGCATGTGTACCTCTCGGTGAGTACACTCCCCTGCCCTGCAGTGCAGTCACTCTGTGGCTGCTTTATGCCCTGGGCAACGCCCGCCACTGCCTTTGCAGCCTCCCTGCGTACCTAGTCTATACTGTGTCTCTGCCAGCATCATTTTAAAGTGTTTTCCCTCTGGTCTGGGGCTTTGGGGGACGCCCGCACGCGGAAATGCTTTAAAGATTGTGCAAAGCGGGTAAAAACAAAAAAATGAATTAATGAACCAACGAAATGAATTTTTTAAAAAAATTCGCAAAAAACAAAAATGAACTGAAACGGACCCCACAACGAAAAATGCCCATCTCTAGTTATGAATATGATTAACTGTCACAAAGCAGCAAGGAACAAATGCTTCTTCTGGATATGCTCACACACAATGAAGATATGTCAAATAGAAAGTGAAACATCCCTGACTACCTTCCAATGTTACAGAAAATTCAAAACTATATAAACATTTCATGTTCTAAAGTCGGCTAAGAATTATCCTTCTCAAGTAGGAATGAATCCTGTTCATTCTCAACACTTACAGAGGAGAGTACCTAGCCATGCCCCCACTTTGCCATTGCTTTCTTTATGGCACAATGGAGGAAGTTGAAGATGAGAACGTTGTCAAACTTGCATATAGGCTCTACAGATGCTTGCTGGTGCGTAGGGTAAGCAGGAGAATACCTTCAGATTCCTCCGTCATTGTTCACAGGAAAGCAATGCCAGAGGTGGGAGAAAAGGTTAGGTGCTCCTCTCTTACTATGGGAAAGGAACTGGATTCATTAAGATCTAGACTGGTCCAGTCAGGCAATGCAACATAACATTTCTCTTCTGATTTTAGGGAAGGTGTGTCATAAGCACCTGCAATGGAGATGCATCCATGCTGACCCTTTCAAAAACATAACAGTAAGGAAGCTCTAGGAAAGATGCCGAAGAATGACAAGTACCAGAGATGGATACAAACCGCTGGTTTGTCAGCTTGTGCCAGTTCTTCCCAACCCCCAGATGAACAGGTGCTTGACACTTCCCAGCCTTACCTCTCTTTGATGGGAACCCACTCGGGAGCAGCACTCTGGCTTTTCTGCCCAACTCCTCCAGGCTTTGCCTCTGAGTGGGTGCCCACCAGAGGAGGCAAGGCTGGGAACTCCTGAATACCTGTTCAACCAAACACCAAACAGGCACAAACTAGTGCTTATTGAGCCCACCTCTAGCAAGTATTGAGCTTAAACATCTCAATAAGGACCATTTTCTCAGATTTTTTTCCAAGCTGGATTTTATTTTTCACACCCCCACCCCCAAACATAAGGCTACTTTGCACCATTTGTTCTAAAATTTCTCCATGCTTTGGGAGGTATCTGCCTCCTCTTCCAATCCACACCATGCCCTAGAATTGAACTAGATAGAAATTCTGCTGTGATGTAGCACAGGGGAAAAGCTGTTGATCTTGCTGTTTGTGGATGTACACACTGCACATTAGTCAGTTTCCTAAATATAGTTGTGTTGTTTGATTGTGATTTAGACAATATTTTTTATAGGTCCAGGGTCAATTTAGAGCAGTGGTGGTGAACCTTCAGCACTCCAGATGTTTTGGACCACAACTCTCACAGTCCTTTGTCATTCGCGATCTAGGCTCAGAATTCTGGGAGTTGTGGTCCAAAAAATCTGGAGTGCCAAAGGTTCGCCACCACTGATCTAGAGTGACACCCAAATTCTTTGGGGTAGGGCAGACATGTCCAAACTTTGCCCCTCCTGATGTTTTGGACCACAAGTCCCAGAATTCTAAGCTTAGGCAAAGGACTGTGGGACTTGTGGTCCAAAACATCTGGAAGGGCCAATTTTGGACATGCCTGGGGTAGGGTATTGTTCCAAAATCTTGTCTTCCCAGTCAGGCTGCTTTCACATGACCCCTAAAATCCACTGGCAATTCAAATGCAGATGCCCCTAACGTGGTTTTTGTTCTGCTTCCTGTGTTCCCACCCCCGCCTCTGATTTTATTGCTTCTGTCTGCAGTGAGGGGAGAGAGAAAATATGCAGGCTCACTTCTGTCTGCCGTAGGCAGCAGCTAATTGTTCCAGCCCATTAGGGTTCCTGTCTGTTAAAAGGAGGGGGGGACCCAACAAAAACAAACAAAAAGCAGAGGAGGGCCAGGCATGCAATGCTTTAAAACAGCAACAAGGAACAGCAACAAGGATTTTACCTCCTCGAGACCAGGTACTTATAAAATGTGCTGGGGCGCGCTTCAGTGGGTGTGGTCGTATTTTATTTTTTTTAAAAAGTCTGCTGCTGATGGGAAAACAATCTGCGAGCATTTTGCAGCAGATTTTAGGGGTCATGTGAAAGCAGCAGAGCTTTTTTTCTGGTTCTTTACTCTTTAAGTGTAAAGCACAGGTCTGTGATTTTAAAAGGTTTGGTTTCATGATCTGGTTGTTTTTATAATATTAAAGAAATTCTAATGTAGGTGTTAGCTGTTGCTTGGTGGCAACAAAGATTTCCCCTTTACTGTAAAGGCAAGATCATTAGCATAGTTTAAATTCCTGGATGATGGAAATGTTGGCTGATCATTTGCATAAATGTTAAAAAGCAGTAATGCCAGGATGGTAGTAGTATAACAAACCCGACTCAGCTGTATGTGTCAGGAGGGGCAATCTAAACACTGACATCCTAAGGACAACCAGGAAAGGAAAGTAATGGTTCATAAACCTCGACTATTTTGAAGCTTATGGGAGCAGGTTCTGGTGGAGATAATGCTACCCTACCATTCTAGAAAAACTCAATGGACTCAGGCAAATTTTGGTGCAGAGACTAAAGCAATGAGAACCATGTGGTAGGGAGGAGATGTAAATAGCTTTGAATAAACATTTGCAGGTTGATCATGGCCTCCAAAACTTCTTTGGGATAATGAATGACACTGTATTTTCCTTTGTGGTCCACAACCCTTTGAATGAAACATTCCCCTCCCGACGATAGTGCCCTATGCTTGAAGTTATTTAACAAACAAGGGATCCAAACATACATATTGATCATAAAATCACCCCTACCAATGGTCCAACCATTTCTGTGTACTGTAACTTAGAAACAGGTTGAAACACTAGATTAACTTGTAGGGTACCTAGGATTGCCCTCCACCAATGACAACCAGCAATAGTGACATTTACTGACAGTAGACATACACCCACACACCTAGCATAAGGAAAATGCAACATACTTCTCTGTTGTTTAGGCCCCCATCTGTGATTTATCAAAGCAGATAGGAGGGTGTGAAAAACTGAGGCAACACTTTCCTTTCCAGAACTGAGGATGATTGCTTTAGCTCCCCACATGGCTGCTTTCTCCAGCAACTAGAGATGGGCACGAAACGAACAATTTTTCATTTCCGTTTCCATTTTTTCATTTCGTTATGCAACGAAACGACAAATGAATTTTGTCTCTAAAATGAAACGAAACGAACAGAAACACCGGAAATTTTGTCTTGAGTTTCGTTTCCGTTACTGCAATACAAGTGAATTGCTTAAAATCCTAAAAATAATCACAAAAAATTGAAATAAATGGTAACAAAATGGTAATGAAACAAACAAAAACAAAAACAATTTTTTTGCAATAATTTGCGAAAAACGGAAGCGAACCGAAACAGACCCTCCAAACGACAAACGACAAACGAAATGCCATTTTTTTGATTCGTGCCCATCTCTACCAGCAACACAATGGGAGAAAAGGATTAAGATGTTTGTTTTGCTTTTGACCATTCTAGCCTTCTGCATTGTTTGGTTTCTAAATTAATGGAAAGTGGCCATCCATGGGAAGCAACATATTAGAATAATGTGAAGCTAAGGAAAGAAAATATTTGCAAGAGAGACACTGAAAGTGAGACCAAGCATGCCAGAAATAACCTTACCTTGTGGAGATGGCCATAGAGCCAATGAGCAGGAGGACCTGGGAAAGCTTCGAAAGTATTGAGTAGTTTCTGCCTTCTCTGAAATAGGTGGGCGATTATCAGAACCACACAGGTAAGGATGAAGCCAACAGTCAGATGGAGAAGCCGAGAGATGCTTCCAGGTAGAGAGGACCACCACAAGGTATCTATTTGAGTCTTTATCTCAATCATTTTCTTGTTTGCTTATTTCTGATTCTGGACTAAGCACTGGAGGAGAAATCCTACTTGGCTAATGCTTGCTTGGTTTATAAGAGCAAAGGTCCCAGCTTGAGAAATTAGGGAGCTAGTCAAAATGCCACCTACTCATCTGAGGGTGCGGTTACATTGTGACAAGACATTGGGAGATGGATCGGGGTTTTGAAATTGGGTTAAAGCCACATGGTAATCACATGGTATTTGGGTGCATCCTCTTGGGGAAACCTTTAATCAGTTTGAAGCCTGTTGTAGATCAGTCCAGATGGCTACGCAGGCTTTTTTAAAATCATTGCAATTGAGGCTTTCTCCAGCACCTGCCCATCCAGATGCTGACTGCCTCAAAGCCATTCACTGCTGTTGCTCCTGTGGGTTATTTTTACTCCCCCCCATCTCAATTTCTCTTTAAGTGGGCTAGTGCAAACATGACATAGATAGGAAAAATAAAATAAAACAGAACTGAATGCAAGCTTTCACTGCATGGATTTGCCATATTTTCAATTGCTGAAATTGAAAAAAAATGCTTTGAGGCTGTTGTACCTGTTTCTTCTCATATTTGTACAAACAAAAACATGGGCCTGACATTAACATTAATCAGTTTAAAATCAACCCATATCATGCCTATATGCCTTTTTAAGTATTTCTCTGTACTAAAGTGTTGGCAGATATGACAGCAGTTAATGCTGAAGGGACAGAAACATTGCAATTTTTTTTAAAAAAATTACAATACTCCACAAAACTTTTTTCTTTTCTTTTTTCCCCTCACAAACCCCCTTGTTTGCCAACATGCTAAAACAGGATAAAACTACACTGTCTCTAGAAATTCCATGTCTTCTTTATCAAATCCTTTAGGAATGTTTAGAAATTCTTTATGAATGTTTATGTTTAGCCATTCCTCAATTCCCTGTCATTCTGAAGTCAATGTACAATAAGAAAAGCTAGACCACAAAATCATCCTGGGTAGGAGCAGACCTGTAGGACTTAAAAGAAGCAATTGGAAGTATGCTGAAGCATTTAAACACACACACACACACACAAAAAACTGGGAAAGAACGTGTTAAATCTCACACAAATATGTAACATTAGTGATTGTCTCTATGTTTTAAATGTGACTTAAGAAAGAAGCAGCATCTCTCTCTCTCTCTCTCTCTCTCACACACACACACACACAGAGAGAGAGAGAGAGAGAGAGAGAGAGAGAGAGAGAGAGAGAGAGAGAGAGAGAGGTGAGGTTGGAATGATATAGTTTTGGACAAGTAATAAATAAGAAAAACAAGGTCAGAGCAGGGACAACAGGAGAAGATGAGAAGTTTTCTCTGAGACACCAGGAGCCACTGGCAAAGAAGAACAAACCTCCCTTCTGTCTTCCCAAAACCACACCAGACCTCAGAGCAGCTGCCTCAAAAGAAATTCCAAACAAGACGTCCAGAAGTTATGTTACCCCTCCCATGTTGCAAGAAAAGTAGCCAGGCTATCAGCCCACTAGTCAACATTGCATTGCCTCAGTGTTGGGAGTTCCTCATTTCCTCTCTCCTTTTCTCTCTCTCTTGCACGTACATACGCACACACACATGCACAGAGACAGACACACACAGAGACACACACAGAACAAGAGGTGTCCCTTTGCTACATTGTCATTCTCAAACTGACTTGATGACATCACCTGGGACACCACCACCATCCAGTTCCCAGTTTGGAACAGAATAGGTGATCACACATGACCAGAATGTGATCTTAGCCATATTTGGCGGTGGGGGGGGGCACACAAGGACCGTGGGGGGCAGAAAAGTGGGGGAGGGTGGGCTGGTTCAGACTTGCAAACATTGTCTAATCGCTGTCTTCAAGAGAACAGTAGCCCATCCCTTCAGTGCTTCGAATGGTGGGCTAAAGGCCCCCTTAAGTCTGTCTCTTAAGAATGTGTAATCCTCAAACCTGTGGCTGCTACAAACTGTAATACACTTCCTGAGGATCTATACAAATGATGTGTTGTAAACATTCAGATAATTTAGAGGTGTTTGCTATGTGTCAAGTTCCAAAGTTGTCTATGAAGTTGCTAAGGGCAAAATGACCTGGTAGAATGAATAGGGAGCTGAAGGCTTAGCTGGTTCCTCATGCAAATGGAGGGGTGTGGCCCCTGTGGCTTTGGTCTGTCTTGTAAAAAGGTGGAGTTTGTAAAAGCCTACTCATAAGGGCAGGGTGCACTGTTTGCAACATGGAGTTTTGGCTGAGAGTTTCAACTTCTCCTCCGTATTGTCAATTGTTCTTTGTGATTGCTTGTTTTCTCTGAATGCACCTAAGTTGAATTACTAAATACAACAAGGTTGATGTGGAAGAGAGGGACAATTACTTTGTGATCACCACACCACCCGCTGACATCAAATGGGAAACACTTAATGAAATCATAGGACACGGTTATATTATGAAAAAAATGGGGAGATGGAGGGGGGATTTGAAATCAGATTTAAAAATGATGCTAGGCACATTGTAGTTGGGTTGGTGTGTGCATCTACCTGGGGAAACTTTTAATCCATGTTTAAGTAGCCTTGTGCATCAATTGAGGAGGATACACAGGTTTTTAAAACTGTTGCAATTGAGAGTTTGTCCTATACCACCGACTCACATGCTGGCTCTCTGACAGCCATTCACTACTGCTGCTATTGCTGTTGTGGGGTTTGTTTAATATTTTAAAACAAATTTTAATTCTTTCAAAGTGGGATAGCACTATCATGACATGACCAAAAAAAAAAAACCTAACAAATCAGGATGCAAGTTTTCAGTGCAGCCCAACACACGCAGTGAGCGATCCATGAGCTAGCTGATGAGAGGAAGGAGACAGCAGTGAGTGGAAATTTATGAGCCAACAGAGAAATAAAATTTGAGTGGGGGGATATACCTACTCCTTCACAAAGAGAAATGACCAGAGGAATTTAAAACATCAAAGCTTCTAGGACTGCAAAAGAGGGAATGTGCCACTTAGTTCTTGGATCCTTCACTCCTTAGCTCTAAAAGTGGGATCTAGTTGAGTAAAAATAAATAGAATAAAAATATGTAAATAAATTTACCTTTTTAAATAGTTGGGAACAAGCTTGATCCTTGTGTTTCCAGGCAGAATTGGAAATACAACAAGAGAATAAAATTGGAGAATCAGAATAGCTTTGATGCACCTTGCTTTGATGCAGAAACTTGTCTGGTTAGTTTAGCAAAAGAAACAAATGGACAAACAGAATTCTTTAATACTCACTTCCTTTTTATTGATTATACGATAGTGATCCTGTAACTTTATTTTATAGTTTTTGAAGTTATATTCATTTCACAAGCATTTCAACCAGAAACCCAAAGCCAAAGCAGAAAAAGATATGTTGTTGCTCCTTAAAGACTAACTGCTATATATTAGTATATGTTTTCATGGAACATGTCCTCCTCATCAAACATAAGGATACAAAGACTTCATGGTAAAACAATCACACAAAGGCTCTAAAGTTGTATTTGGCTGCATTGATTTGAGAGCCCAGTCTGATATTCCGTTTTCTGTAACCAGGTTCTGTAAACAATTATTAAAGGAAGCAAGAGAAGAACAACATCTGATAGTGTATAGAATGACCGTCTTTACCTTTGGACTTTGTTCTGAAAAGGGAGGTTTGCTTAGTTCAGAAGAAAAAGAACAATACTCTATATAGCAATTATAGCATTTCATAATGGCTTATATTAGTTAATATAACCTTGGCTAATATTTAATCTCTTGAGATCTTTCTGATAGACACAGAGTCATTTTGGCATGATGTTTTGTTTTGAACTATTCATCTTTATAATATGTGCATCATGATTAGTTCATCCCAATGTTAGCAGCAAAGATTTTTAATTTTTACACTGGCTTTTTAATTTGGATGATTGTGCATCACAATTGCTTGTTTATAATTCTATTCCTTTTTTAAAGAATGATTTTCTAGCCAAGACAATGACTCAATTGAACTCAATTGAGCTAAGACTCAATTGAACATGAGTCAGCAGTGTGATGGGGCAGCTAGGAAAGCCAAAGTGATTTTTGGTTGCATCAACAGAACCATAGTGCATCAACAGATCAAGGGAAGTGATAGTACTACTCTATTCTGCTCTGGTCAGACCCCACCTGGAGTACTGTGGAGTACTGAGTCCAGTTCTGTGCGCTTCAATTTAAAAAGGATGTTGACAACCTTGAGTGGGTACAGAAGAGGGTGACCAGGATGGCTGAAAGTCTGGAAGAAATGTCTTATGAGGAATGGCTTAGGGAGTTGGGAATGTTTAGCTTTTCAAAAAGAAGGCTGAGGGGGGATATGATAGCTATGTTTAAATATTTGAAAGGATATCTTATTGAAGAGGGGACAGGTTTGTTTTCCATGGCTTCAGAGACTAGGACTCGGGGCAATGGTTTCAAACTACAGGAAAAGAGATTCTATTTGAACATTAGGAAGAACTTCATGATGGTTAGAGCTGTCCGGCAGTGGAATATGCTGCCACGGAGGGTGGTGGAGTCTCCTTCTTTGGAGGCTTTTAAGCAGAGGCTGGATGGCCATCTGTTGGAAATACTGTGATGGAAGGGGGTTGGACTGGATAGCCCTTGAGGTCTCTTCCAACTCTATGATTTTATGATTCTATGATTCTATGAAACTGCTAACCATGTTTATTCAATACTTCTAAGCCACTCCCATTTTTTAGTGGAAATGTTTTTCAGAAAATATTAGCACTAGAAAATTTCTGGAAAACTTTACGGACTACATCAATGTCTGTACAAAGTTAACAACTATGGGCTTTCTTTGCCACCTCTAATTTTCTCCCTCCCTATGTTCTCCTTTAGTTCATTGTAGTGAGGGTGTTATACAGCTGAATAAAGAATAATTGACTCTTGAATTGATGATGTAATGAATTTTGAACAAAACAGTGGCTGAAATTACTAATTAGTAATGCTTCACACTAATACAGATATTGTTTTTTGAGTAAAGCCACATTATGGGTACCTAGTAAGTGAAGAACTGAAGCCAGACATCTGAAATTTGGCAGGTTTACTCCACTCTTCAGGTTCTGTGGTATTAGAGCAGATTCTGCTGCAAGTTAATGGAAAGGCTAGAGATCTGAATTTACAAACCAGTTTGGATCCAAAGTACAATTGGAATTGGATGAGTCATGAATCATTTGAGTCTACATTGGGACACGTTTCAAAGCTATGAGCGGATCTCCAAATCAAAGAGGGAGATCTGTGAATAGTGATCTGTGGATATTCCCTAGCGAATAGTCTTCAGCTTCAGGTTAATTCCATTGGTAGATCGAATGACAACCTGCTGAATGGGAGTAGGCAATTTGGAGTGATCAGGCAAAAGTTCAAACCGCAGAAGTGTTAGGGCAAGAGCAATTTTCATCTCGTTCATTGCAAACTGTTGCCCAATGCAGTTCCTAAGTAGAAATAAAAAGTGCAAAGGTTAAAACTGTATTTTTAACAAAATAGAATTCCAAAGATGGGCACAAGAGTTTTTGCCTTTTACCTTTAGGATCCACACCCTTCCCCTGGAAGTTTGGCTAATACTATCTTTAGTCCAAATCCCACTGGGAACCCCAAATAAATTTGATTCTCAATAGCCCTGGTCACATGACCGTTTTGGTGCTGTGTTTGCTGCGAATGACTGTGCAGCAAAAGATCATGCCTCCACTCCAAGTCGACCACGCCCCCTGAAGTGTACTTTAACCGCACCATCCTATACTACCACTAGGGGTTCGAACAAATTACTCCTCTTAATGATGTGAGCAGGTTTTACTGCAGCAATTGCAGTGCGACTGGTGAAAAATTTCACCATTTCAGTCCCCCGCCCCTTTTTTCTGCCTCCTTCTGCTGTCCTACTTTAATAATCAATAGTGCAACTGAATTGCTGGTACAGTGGCATGCCTCCATCACTTTTGCAGTAGGTGGTTAGTGACGTTGTTCATTCGTGTAAACCTGGCTATAGGAAACACATTACAGGGAAAAAATATCTCAAGCTTTTGCATGAACTCTAGCAGTAATACTAGAAAGCCGATGTGCCAGTAATCAAAAGATGTGTATTTGGCAAGATGGGACACACAGAAAGAAGTATAATACACCCCTGCCGTCGGGGTGTTAACTGTGCACCAAACGTCATGTGATTGCCCGTGACTTCAGTGCGCATCAAAATATGATGCACAGTTAATAGCCATGCGACCGAGGCCAATGACACTTTCATAACTGCTGGTTTATTTATTTATTTATTTAAGATATTTTTATCCCGTCTTTCTCTCTGAAAGGACCCAAGGTATCTATAACAGGTCCCATTGCTTCAAGGAATCTAGTCAGGAGTAACACTTGGACCTAGCCTTCTGTTTTCCTACTAGTGCCAGGTGAAAAATATTTTTGTTTGCTCAACTGCTTCTGAGTTTTATTACTCGTGCGGTGGTGGTGGAAGTGTGGCAAATACACAGCCCAGCTTTCCTATAAACAATTCTTTAACAGCTTGGTACCAGTATTGATGCATTAGAGCAGCTAGACAATGAAAGAAAGAAAGAAAGGAAGGAAGGAAGGAAGGAAGGAAGGAAGGAAGGAAGGAAGGAAGGAAGGAAGGAAGGAAGGAAGGAA
>JAHTLZ010000129.1:47779824-47796786 GCA_023846285.1 Phrynocephalus versicolor
AGGAAGGAAGGAAGGAAGGAAGGAAGGAAGGAAGGAAGAAAGAAAGAAAGAAAGAAAGAAAGAAAGAAAGAAAGAAAGAAAGAAAGAAAGAAAGAAAGAAAGAAAGGGAAATCAGCAGTCTTTCCTTGTCTACAACTTATTACAGCCTATTAATGAGCTCTTTAGAAGCTGCACCATGTACTGCTTACAAGACAGTTATGTTACCAAGATGCAAACAAGGTTTTCCTGTGTGGTCAGTTAATTCAAATTATAGAACTGGTAAATGAGAAGAGGGAAATCTGAATCTATGCAAATTCACAATGAATGAATGCAAGTGAATTCACGCGTCCCTTAATCTGTAGTCATGCCCTTAGTCATTATTTTCTGGGAAAATAATGTCAGAGCATTTTTAATGACAGGAATGTATAGGATTTTTTTTTAAAAGTATCATTATCAATATTTACCTTGGCCCAGCAGCAAAAGGAAGAAAAGCATATGGGTGGCGATCTTTGGATCTTTCTGGAGAGAATCGCAGAGGATCATAGACCTATAGTATAAAATGAGTATTTCAATTAGTCTGGTAACTGATTGTGGAAGCAAGAGTGGCTGACAGAAAAGAGGGATCCTGAAAAACTATTTTTGCCTGCACTTCCTGGTGCATGTGCTCGTAAGTCCCATTGAACTCAGTGGGATTTATGTCTGAGTAGGCATGAACAGGATTACACATAACCATTACATTGGCCCAACAATTTAGGTATTTAAGCCATGGAATACACTGGCAAGGAAAACAGACCTCCTAACCAAAAGGAAAATTCCTTTCTATGTGTTCATGCCAAATGAAACTTAACATTAATTGTACTAATGCAATTACAGTCTTCTTCTTTTTTGAAAACTGCCAATAGCAGTCACAAATTGCCTGAGCAGAAATTACAGCATGGTGATGGTTGAGGACTGGGAATTTAATTCCTCCATTTTCATTTGTTTGATATAAAAAACCTTATTGTTAATTACGTACAGCACTATGAAGGTAACAGTAACTGAAGTGTACAATAGTTGTTGTTTTTTTCTGGAGCAAACTGAAAATTGGCCCCTATTCTGGGGGATGTTGTAGTTGCTTTTCTTTCAAAATGCATATGTGGCCAACTTAAGTATGCTTTAATGAAGTGCTAATAATACAACATCGTATTATGTGCTGTCAAGTCACATCTGGCATAAGGCAACAGTAACAGGGTTTTCAAGGTAAAGCGAGATACAGTATTTGAGGAGTGTTTTTACCAGTTCTACGTTCCTGCCAACTGAATTTCAATTTCTAAGGTTTCCTGTGCCTCAGTCAATCTCTCCATTCACTAAGACCAGATGGGGATCTCCATTAACACGGAGTGAGCATTCCTGCTATTTTCATAATCTTTAAAACATCATTCCCCATTCACCTGTGATTAATATTACGATGAAGAGATGTATCTCTCTCTCTGTGTGGGTGGGTGGGTGGATTTAATAAAAAAAAGTAGAGACAGGCATGAATTGATTCAGCCTTGAATCAATGAAATCACTGAATCAGTGAAATTCAATGGTTCCCTGTCCCACCACCACCACCACCACCACCACCATGCAGACAAGGAGCAAGGGCAGAGGATTTATGCCCCTCAGCCTTTCAGTAAGAGGCTGTCTCAAGAGGGAAGATGGCCACCTCAGGAGAAGGACTTGGCTGGCTCACAGAGGCTTGCGAATGAGGCAGCGGGCCAGGGATGGTAGGATGGCGGAGGGAACACAAATGTCACTGATTCAGACTGACAAATTTTGCTGATGCAGGCCAAATCAATTTATGCCTATCTCTAAACAACAGATTAGAGGTAGAACACTTAGGTTGGGATCAGTGTACTGAACTGCCTGAAGGTTGTTATCCTGAATACCTGTGAGCACAAGGGTCTGTGTGCCTTGTAGTTGAGAAAATGCTTACGAAACTTATCTGTTCTGAATGCATTTTCAGAAGTCAATTTTTTCCTAAGTTGAACAGCGGTTTCCAATAGGAATACATTGAAAATCAATTAATCCATTCTGGAGGGAACGGATTAATAGGCTTTCAATGCCTTCCTATGGGAAGGCTGTATAAGCCCCCCTCAGTCAAGGGGCAGCAGAAGGCTGTCCCCCTCTGCAGCCGACAGACAGCTGATTTTGACAGCTCGGAGCTGTCAAAATCAGCTGTCTGTCTCGCCTGCGTGGCTGCTGGTGATTGAGGGGGCAGCCACCTCCTCTTTGCCTGTGACTCTGTGCAGAAACAGATCTGTCAAAATCACCTGCCCTGCTTGGATGCGGAGAGCTTCCGTAAGTCAAAGTTTTCTATTGTCGAAGGAATCGTAAGTCGAGGTGCCACTGTACTTTTAATTTTCTGAATGATTTTTAAAACCTTCCATTTGCTAGCTGTTATTTTAGTGTATTTTTCAGTTCCCCAATGCAATAAATACCCAGATCAGAGAACCACCAAAGGTTAAAAGATTGTCAACATTGATCTGAACATTGTGTCACCATCAGCATTTTTAATAGAAATAACCTCATAAAATCCAAAAGGCATGCACAGTAATTTTAACCACTTTGTCAAGTTACCTCCCATCTTCTGCATTTCTCCATGTTAACCTTAAATGCATCCAGCTCTCTCAATTTCAGGAGAAAGGCCTTGCTTTCTAACCCCTTTATCCCTTTATTATTACCTCAGGGTTATCCCAAATCTCAGGATTTCTGTGAAGACTATAAATACTCAGCATAACTAGAAACTCTGTGAAGCAAAGAGAGAAGTTTTCCATTTTAGTGTTTTTGTTTAATCAGATGGAATGGCACATAGTATATATTGCTATTTACAAAACACCTACAATTTTCTAGAATTGACTCACTCTATACCACAGAGCACAAAAAGAACTCCTCGTTCCCTCAGCTCTTTGCCCTCTGAAGATGCCGACCATAGAGTCTGACAAAACTTCAGGAAGAAAAAGTTCCAGAACACGGCCAAACAGCCTGAAAAACCCACAACAGCTATCAGATCCCAACCATGAAAGCCTTTGAGAATACTATCACATTAGCCTTAGCCTTCTCTTCTCCAGTTTAAGCATGTCCAGTGCTTTCAAATTTTCTGCATAGGGCTTGGTTTTCCATCTGCTGATCATCCTTGTTGTCTTCCTCTCACATAGTCCCACTTGGTTGGCATCCTTCTTAAAGTGCAGTGTCTAGAACTAGCCAGTGCTGAATAGAGGGAAAGTAGTACTTCATGGGATTTGGCTACTATACTTCTACAAATGCACCCTAAAATAGCATTGGCCTTGTTTGCATCCATGTTGCACTGCTGCCTTATATTCAGTGTTTGATCTACAACAATTCCAAGACCCTTCTCACTTGTAGTATAACTGAACCAAGTGCACACTCCATATTGTAACTGGGCATTTGTGGGATTTTTTACTCCTAGGTAAAAACTTATCCATGTTAAATTTCATTCCATTATTTTCAGCATAGTGCTCAAGCCTTTCAAGATCTTATTGATTTTTTCTTTCTTCCAAAGTATTAGTTGTTTCCCCACAAGTCTGTGTCATTTACAGATGTGATAAGTATTCCCTGTACAACCACATCCAAGTAATTAATAAAAATGTTGAAGAGCACCAGAGCATGAGACCGAGCGTGATGGTATTCCACTTATTAACTCCTCCAAGTCTGAGAAGATGCCATCAATAATTACCTTCTGATTATGATTCTGTTACCAACTGTGTATCCACCTGACCATTGTTCTATCCAGCTGACACCTAGTTAGCTTACTAATCAGAATATCATGCAGGATTTTGTCAAAGGTGTTGCTGAAACCAAGCATCTACCAGGGTGGTTATAGGATCAAAATACTTGGCAAGATTAATCTGGCAGGATCTGTTCTTGACAAATCCATGCTGGTACCTAGTTATTATGCCATCATTTTCAGGTTGCTTGCCGAATCTTCCAGCACTTCACCCATCCTCCATGATTTCAAGAACATAATAAACAAGGTATCTGAGAATTCTTAAGCAAGTTCCCTGAATATTCTTGGATGGCCCTGGCGATCTGAACTCAAAGTAACAAGTCTGTGAAGATTCTCAGTCATCCAAGTGAGTTTATCTCGAAGTTGAGTCATGGCAACTGGACTTCTTTTCCCGAGAGACTGAAACGTTTCGCTACTCATCCAAACACTTTCATCAGTCTGATGAAGCTGTTTGGATGAGCCCCAAAACATTTCAGTCTCTCAAGAAAAGAAGTCCAGTTGCCATGACCCAACGTCCAGTCAATGTACCAAGGTATTCCTTGACTATTTGTTCATCAGTGTCATGCTGCAATCCTGTCCCCAATCTTTTAAGATGCAACCCTCTCCCCTCCTTTGTTTTTTGAATGTATTATAATTGTAAATGTTGCTTTATCCCCCCTTTTTTCTTTTTAACAGATCTTAAAGAAGACTACAAAATAATTGTCTGAAATATGTTGGACTTTAACACGTAGAAGGTATTTTTCTACATATTGAGAATGTGTCTCAATTATGGATACTTGTGGTATCTGTAGCAATTGGAATGAGAAGGTACTTTATGGTATCCTGCTCATGTATTGTATCTCAGCCTACTTTTACTGCATAACATAGAGTACTATTTACAATAGTTTACCTAATGCATCTAGAAAGGAAATTGATACTCCCTAATACAGTTATTCCACTGAAAATTATCTATGTTAAGTTTTTCTCTGAATTATTTTCCTTCTCGAAGGCAAAATAATTCAAGCAGTTGGCCTGTCCAGCAATGCTCTACTGACATGCTTGTAGCACCTCTAAGCTCTTTCTTCCAACCATACATTTAGCACTGATGCTGAGCTGCGTTCAGCCCTGATGGAGCAATTTTTAAAACACTGTGGTATCTGTAGCTTCTGAGATCCTCCAAAGGTCTTCAGTGCACTATGAATCCTGAAAAACACTATTGCCACCATTGTTATCACCATCATGGCATCTTAAATATGAAAGTTGATTCAAGCACACATTGCTGGGTTTTTTAAGTGAAAGGAGAAGTGATAAATAAAAAAGAGGGTGAGGGCACAGACCTTTTGGTAAGGTTCGTCCATCATCAAATTTCACAGGGGAACTCAACTCTCGTGCTATTTGGGGAACTGGTGGGTAAAGCCGAAGGCTCTCTTTAATGCACATGGTGGTGTACGTCATCTTTCCAAGGTCATCCCTGAAAGAAAACAGGAAAATTATTTGATATGTTTGTATGTAAATTATTATATATGATTATGTTATAATTATAAATTATAACCATGTATAAACACACACACATACACATAAAGCTGCACCATCCAATCCTTTATTTGTTAAAATAATTAAATAAGGAAGAAGAGGTATGTATAGGTGGGAAAAGGTCTCCTCGATATGCAAGAAAATTATATTTGGTGAAGCCTTGTTCAAGAGGGGTTTGAAATTGGTGGGTGCCTGCTCCCCCAAAATACTAGGGGTGGAAAACTGAGTGCTGTCAGTCATGACCAGGAGTTCAGCTGCAGAGGATGAATCATTGTACGGGTTGTTTCTCTTTATCCCTTTCTTTTAGAAACAAACAAACTTTGGAATGACACGGACCTTCTGCTTCCAGTCCTCTTGCAGAATTTTTTTTCATACTGCCAGGAGAATGCTTCCAGCAGTATACCAAATGGTATTCATTAGCATATTATTTATTCAGTAGTATTGGTAAGCATCTGTTGAATAAATAAGAGGCATTCTTCCTGCAGCATGCCATTTATTGCTCTGTCTGTCTATCCTAGAGCCAAACTCCATATTGCATTTGGAAAGATTAAAATGTCCTCTGGGTTTATAAGGCTGTATGCTATGTTATGTGTGGGATGTGATTACTGCCCTCACAACACAGAGAGAAATACAAGTACCCCATAGGAACAACTACTTTTTAAGTAAAGTAAATCATGATGTACAGCAGGACCTCCATATCCACAGATTCATTAACCACTGATTCAGTTATCCACAGTTGGCAAAGGAAAAATTAAATAATTCAGCAGCTGCAAAGCAAGCTACTGTCACAAATAGCAGCCGTAAAGCAGGCTACTGTTGTAAAACAGTGGCCATAAAACAAGCTACTGTTGCAAAATAGCAATTATAAAGCAAACTACTGTCACAAACAGCCACTGTAAAGCAAGCTACTGTTGCAAAACAGCAGCTTTTGGGGGTGGCATTCTCTCTTTAATCCACAGTTTTCGTTATCCATGGGAAGGCCTGGAACCAATCCCAAGCAGATACCAAGGTCCTACTATAGTAGTTTATGAGATGACTATCTTTCAGAAGTTCCTCTGGGATAATGTATAAGTAAATGCAGAATTCTTTCTTTCCTCAAGCTCTCTGGGCCAGGTTATAAGTTAAGGCAGATACATATTTCCTTCTCTTACTAGAGTTACCCTTCCAGGCACAGTCAGAGATGTGTTATGCACCTGAGATGTGAGATATGATACCAAGTACTGCCCACTTACAAAACGAAAGCAGACTAATGTGCCAAATGCTGATCCAGGCAAGTTATGTCAGAATCAACAGGCCAGTATTTCTTCTTATAAGGGCACCATTTCTACATACAGATTCAGCATATCATCGAACGTGTGCCTCTCTGTATAGTGTCTGTTTTTCTCTCCTTTAATGATAAAGTCATCAGGAAATAAAGTATGAATGCTTAACTTCAGTTCTTCAGAGGCACGGCTGTCTTCCAAGCTGAATTGCGAGAATACTTTGTCACAAAGCCAAAACAGACATTCCATTTAAAGAATCTTGACAAATCAATCACTTGTGCAGTTATATAACTGGAACTAAAACAGATGTTTTTTTTCCTTATTTCTTTCAGAGCATGTCAGTGTTGGTAAATGTGGGAAAGAAAGAAGAGCTTGTTCTAAGATGTATATAAATTTCTTAATGCCTCATTCCTTAGCACAGAACACAGCAATCTTCTGTGGGAATTAAGCAGCCTAACACTGATAATGGGCATGACTCAAAAAAAATGGTGTTTCGTTTGTCGTTTGGTCGTTTAGGGGTCCGTTTCGGTTCGTTTCCATTTTCGTGAAGTTTTTTGCAAAAACATTTGGTTTCGTTTTGTTACGCAATGAAACGAAAAAACGAAAACGAAAACGAAAATGAAAGATTGCTGTTTCATTACCATTTAGCACAATTCAATGTATTTGCCGTAACGAAAACGAAGCGGTCGAGAAAATTTTTCGTGTTTCGGGTCGTTTTGTTTCATTTTGGAGTCAAAATTCGTTTTTCATTTCGTTATGTAACGAAACGAAAAAACAAAAAATGAAAACGAAAAATCGCTCGTTTCGTGCCCATCTCTACTGATATCTTACACTTCCCTCAGGAATGTCAGAAGACTTCCAGGTGAGCCAGAAACTAATATATACATAAAGATGATAAGCAAATATAAAAATCTGACCATTGAATATCCTCCTTTTCCCCAAGGAGCTCCTTGATCTCCTCTCTGCATCTCTGTTGGTGTTCAGGGTTGTGGGCCATGCAGTAAAAGAGCCATGAAATTCCACTAGCCGTCGTATCGTGCCCTTCGAACATGAACGTGTCCACCTCAGCACGTAAATCTTCATCTGATAATGGGTTTCCATTTTCATCCTAACCTCACAGAGAACATCGGGGGTTATTATTTTGTTGGTAAGCTCAACAAGTGCACAATAGATCCTGAAGAACAAAAATCATTCTTTTAAAGCAGGCCTGCATAACTTGAGATTGCATAACTTAATAATAATTAAAATCTATGAACTACAGTACAGGGCTGGAAGGGGCCCTATGGATGATTGAGCCCAGCCTCGGTCAACCACTGAGCTATCTAGCAGTTATGACCCATTGAAAGCCAGTAAGAACTCACAGCTCAAGTAGGCTTCCTTAAGTTCCATTCATTCAACTACTGTAACGCTACTACTGAATTTTAATGCTTTAGTGATATTACAGTACTACTACTGACTTTAGTACTATATGTTGGTCTCTAAAACAAATATAACCTACTTGTTGTGCTACAATTGCTGAGCTATAATTCTATGGTACAGCCCATGTTTTGCTTTCAAAGGTTCCAACACTCAGTCCATAGCATCTCCAGGTGGATTGTCTAAAATGTCACCCCCTTGAAAATCTTGGGCAGCTATTGTGTATAACCAATACTGAACTATGTGGTCTTATGGTTCAATCTCATTTAAGGCAGTTTCAAGTAACCAACCACATATTCTTCAAGTCCTCTGCCAGTTTTCTATCACAGCAGTAATTTGGCCCCACAGAAGAATGAAGGATGGTGGGAACCAGCCAGACCTGGAATGCTAATATAATCCGATCATTCCATACTGTGGGGAATGTTGCCATCAAACAAGAACCATCATCTTCACAGGGGACAGTTTCTCCACCACAGACTGCTGAGGGTAGAACTTCAAGCCACTGATGAAGTGACATAGAAATGTGTGCCGCAGTAGGACTCTCATTTGTACCACATATTAAAGCTCTACAGGACTGTTTCTTTCACTATTTTTCAGCAACTGCAGTTAGAACTCTCAGTCACATTAAAAACTGTTATTGAGGTCAGAGTAGAGGCCTTCTGGGCATTGAATCAGGGGCTTGCTCATTAATATAGAAGTCTTCATTTTGTTCATGTACAAAACAGATGGCACCTGCTATGAGATATACTGTATATTTTTTCATAGCCACCGTAAAGCAATAGTTTCCAACCTTAGGTTCTCAGTTGTTCCTTGACTAAAATTCCAGAAAACTACTACTACTGGCAAAGATTTCTGGGAGCTGTAGTCCAAGGACAGCTGGGGATCCAAAACTGGGAACCAATGCCGTAGAACCATCTTCATGGATTGTCAAGATTTAGTTTAGTCACACGTGCTGTCATTGCGTCAGTGTAGCGTGTTTGTGAAACAAGAGGCCTTTAAATTGTAGCAAATCATACCTGGTCACTTCTTAAGAAAAATGAAGAAACATGAACAAATACCATTTGTGGCTGTTGTGGTTATTGCTGACTGACACCCTAGTTCATTCATGCTGCTTATCTTAAATCTCAACACTTCATTTTTCCTGAATAAATTGAATAGCACCAGTTCTGATATGACATCTTTTCCCTAATCTATATAAAAAGTAGCACCCCTGTATCTGCAGGGGAACAGTTCCAGGACCCCCTGCGGGTACTGAAATCCACGGGTAAGAACTGGTGGTAGCAGTGATGAGGGTGCTGCAGGGGTGGTGGAGTGCCAAGGGCCACCTCCCTCCCACTCCGCAACCCCCATCTGCCCCTGCCCTCACTGCCAGGCCAGCACGGTGGCATGAAGGAAATTGAGTTAGGTACCAGCTGTCTCCTCAGCAGGTATCACGGTGGTGGCGGCGGCGGCTTTAGCATTGGTGGCAGAAGTGGAAGAGGTGCCAGTGCGGCATACAGGCATCCACAAGGCTATGCGGGTACCTCTTCCACTGCTGCCACCAATGCTGCAGCTGCTGCCACCACAGCAAAAACTGCTGAGGAGACCGCTGGTACAGTACATAACTTCATGTCCCTCGTGTTGCTGTGCCAGGTGCAGGTCAGCCTGCTGGCAGGATGAAACAATAGAAGAAGAAGAAGCGGCTCCCAGGTGCCCCTCTGAGAGGTAGGGAAGGTCTGCCTCCCTGTCCATCACCGCCAGTGGCATCCGGGTGGCAGAGGTGCCCTGACAATCCCCATCAGCGCTCCAGTGAACCCTGCCATTATGTTGCAGGCGGGTGCTCGCAGGCCACATGGCCTCTGCTTCCACCACCGCTGCTGATATTATGGGCAGGCACTCTTGGACCATGTGGTCTCTACCTCCACCATTGCTGGCAGGCACTTGAGGGCTGCACCGCCTCCACCATCAATTATGCAGCATCTGCCACCACCACTGATGTCCTGGGTGGGCTCCCCTGGGCCACACGGCTTCTGCAGCCATCGCTGTGGTGCTCGGGCTGGCACGCCACCACCATTCCTGCTCCTCACACTACCACTCACCATCTGCAGATAACTAAATCCATGGATAGCTAAACAGCAGATTGGGGGTTCTACTTATATATTGTAGAAAAGTTCTGTTCCATGTCATTGTTACCGGAGGGGTAGGATTAGTGATATGTGATGGCAAGACCATCGCATTTGTTTATTTATTTTCTTGTTTGTACCTTTGTTGGCTGATGACAAGGTGGAGCAAGCCACTCCCAATTATCAAAGCTAGGTTACTGACTACTCGGCATGTCCACCCTAGATTTTTATTTTATTTTATTTTATTTTATTTTATTTTATTTTATTTTGCCAAGCATTGCTTCCACTTGGCATTTAAAGCAGCCTGGCAACTATTCCTTCATGATGCAAACTGCTACTTTGGAGAGGTCCTTCCCCCACAACTTAAAACGTTTGTGACTGATTGAAATGTCAGTACTATATATTGAACCCTTTGTTTAAAGCCCATCATATTTCCAAAATCAATGATGCTTCACAGTCCTGTGTCCTGCATCCCCATCCTGGATCACAGCCTTCTGTTTCCCCCATTCACACTTTTGAATAAAGTGCTGATCCAATCACTCCATAATGAAATATGGTAGTCAGATATTTTAGATATTCGGATGAACTAGCTTGAAGCCAATCAGTTTCAGTCAGATTTGGAGACAGACCTTATTGGGAAAATTCTTATATACCACATATAATAGTATTGTTGTGTTGTTAGTCACTACTTGAGTTTGGGGGAAAGTGATTATATTTCAAAAACAAATGATTTGCTGATGATGGCAGTGTTCCCTGCGCTATATCAACAGTGGTGGCCGCATGAAGGAACAGAGCTTGGGAAAAACCGTCCAGATCAGTTTAAAGTATGAATGAATATACTGGGTGTGGATTCACCTTTGCACAGAGAAGAATATCCAGAAAGTCCAAACGCCTCTTCTTCAAGATCTTTTCAAGTTCCTGCTCATTCTTGAGAGACTTCTTTCTCTCTTGTATTATGTTATCTGCATTACAGAAAAGTGAGAAGAGGCAAACATAAAGAGTTAGGCAAAGATCTCTATATTGCATTGTGTTTATGATGACACCCTTGTAATACAATGATGGCTTAGAATGGTAAGTAACTTAGGGACATGGTGGCTTGTAACTGCAAGTTTTTTTTGGCAGTAAGGTGTCCCCTCAAACTACAAGCTGTCACTGCTCAAAACGTGTTAGAATTATTTCAGGCTTCATATACTGTCTTTAAAAGGTTTTGGTTTGGAAGGACCAAAAACAAAACAAAACCCTGGTTTGGGATGACTGTCAATCCAGCAGCAACTAATTGTTCCCTCTCGGCCTCAGATTTTGAAGAGATCTAAGCCTCTCTGCTCCAGAATTTGTTTCCTGCTGTTTTTAAGTCAGTCTGTGGTCAGTTAATGTTATGTAGCTCAGTAAGTAACTATGCCCACATAGCCAGTATTTTCCCCTATAATATTCTGTATTTGATCTATTCAGAACCGTGAGTAAATGGGACATCTGGTTCTTTCCCTTACCAGTGCCTCTGGATATGTTGTGGAGAAAATGTGTGTCAGGTTAGGAGAACAAAATTAAAAGGGGGTAGTCTGGTTTGGGGAAATATTAATCTAATTTAATTTGTGGGGTGTGGTGGCTCAGTGGGCCAGAGCACTGAAACTGTCAGCTGCAAAGTCAGCAGCTTGGCAGTTCAAATCCCAGGTGCTACGCAGCGAAGTGAGCTCCCACTGTTAACCACAGCTCTTTACAACCTAGCAGTTTGAAATCAAAGCACTTAAATGGAAGTAGATAAATAGGGACTGCCATAAAAAGCGGGAAAGTAAAACTGTTTCCTTGCAGCCATACCGGCCACATGGCCACGGACTTGCAAAACGGAGATGAACACCACCCTTAGAGTTGGATACAACTAGCATGCGTGTAAAGGTTCCCTTTACCTTTACCTAATCTAATTTTGCTCTATAGATTCCTGAACTTTTTATTCTGCATAGTTAGACGTTTTTAGCCTAATACAGTGGACCCTTGTATAAGCAGCTCCCCAGTGAGCTGCGCCTAGCAAAGTCCCTGCCCACCTTTAAAAACTCACCTTTTTAAGGAGGCATTTGGCAGCCTTTCTACTTAAGTTCCCACTTTTTTTTTTTTTTTTTTTTTGCCGCTTGCATTATCCCCACTGGAGGGTTCTGCCTCCCCTCGTTTTATTGCAATCTGTGGTTTGTCTTTTACTGTCTATTTTTATTGTTAGCCGCCCAGAGTTCCGATCCGGAAGATAGGCGGGATATAAGTGTAAAAAATTAATAATAAATAAATAAATAACATACGGTTTGTATAACATAAAATCTGCACAACATAAAAAATTCCGGAGATAGGGGAAATTTGCTTAACAGAATCACCTATGGGGCGAATTCATACAACATAAAAATGGTCGCAATGAGGGGTTACTCAGTTTTCAATGCATTCCTATGGGAAATTTGTATAAAGGAAAATTTGCTTAACAGAATTTCATTTTGGAGTGAATTAATTCCTTTATACAAGGTACCACTGTAATTTCACACTTCGTCAATAGATGTAAGCAGTTTGAACATCAGTTTCTGTAAGAGAAGAGAAAGTTGGCATCTTGACAGTGATAAAAACTGCACATGAGAGGAAGCTGAGAAGGACAGAGTGGGGGTATTTCAGAAGATAAAAACTAAAAGACTAGACACAATACATATGTATGGAAGTTGAAGGAAAGGCATTAATAGTAATATACTAAGCAAAAAGAAACCTAAAGGTAAAGCACGAGAAGATTGTTTTAAGGGCATGGAAAGCACCAAATTAATCCAAGATGAAGGGTTTATCAGGAAGTGGTTTAAATTAGACATGCACAAGATTATAGATTACAAGAGGCTAAAAATGAGCCCAGGTTGGCTGATCAGTGAACAATGAAACTAAATGGAAAAAGTCAGAAGAATCAGTGGCCTAAGAAGTGTGGAATAGGTGGTGTTGTCACAGGGAAAAAACAGATTGGAAGAGGGAAAACAGTTAGAGTAGCAACACAGATTTGCATTTGGATATAGAACTTTCTGATAAAAATTTGTTTCTTGGTTTATTTAAATGACTCCACGAAGCGTAACAAATAACTACAAGTATGTTACATTGTATGATTTACAAGCAAGAAATGCCTTAAATCCAGTAGTAGGTCACCACTAGAGTAGACCAACTGAATGAGTATAACTTGTGGAGGAGTTGACTTACCAACTTCATGCTTCTTCAATGTGCCTACTCTTATTGTGACTTACTATTGGATTTCAGCCACGGAATGTAGTTAATCTTCTTAACTCCTTGACATCAATTTCATAATAAATACATCTAAACAAAAACTGAAATTGGTTTAAATGTAGGTGTATCTGTATTTGGACCCTTCCACTTGCCAACTTTCTTCCACATCTTTTGGTTCCTCTCTATGTTTTCACAATTCAGTATCTAAACATGATGTCGGCCTCAGAACTATTTGCCTACTGCCAGGCAAAACTCTTCAACCAGAACGGTGCGTCATGAGGACCATAGTTTCATACCTGTATGAAGGTGGGCTGCCTTGCAAGCTTTGTGAAATTGGTACCCTTGTGGACTCAAAAAGTAAAAGAAATCACTGTGGTACAAAGGTGTTTTCAATCTCTCAATAGCAAGAAAGGAGAGGTTATAGACTGTATTAATGTAGGAATTGTTTCTGTAGATACAAAGAAAGTAGAAATTGTTAAGACTCGGGTGGGAATCACACTGGTGAAGACACAAATAGATTATATATCAACTAGGAAACTACTCTCAAAGCATTGTAGCAGTAAAATGGTAACTACTAAAAATTCCTCCCATGTGGTCATTCCTCACAATGGAGTGCATGAAGATGCAAACATAAATCTCAGGGATTGCCCAGATCTTATCGTTACATCTAATTCTGGCGCCAATCCTTAATGCAAAGAAGAATAGCTATAACTCCCTGTTATAGTGGAGTTATAGTGGCTCTGTAGTGACACATGCAGAAGACCATTGTTGACTAAAAGAGTAAGTTTTAGTGCGCCAAATTGTTCGCTCTCTTGTGCCTAGCTGGCTTTGCTAGCTGGGGCTGAATGTTTCTTTCTGTTAATATATCCTTAGAGTTCCTTCCAATTTTGCAGTTTCAAGATTGTTTTAAGATTAGTACCATTTCTTTCTTTGTTTGTTTTTTGATGAGACATCTATCATGCATATGTTATGGAATAGTTATTATATTCTCACATATTTAGCTTGATATCTCAACCGTACATGTAGTAGATAGCACCAACCTTCAATGGACTGCCTGTCACAGGTTTTTGGCCACTTGATCTTGAATGCATACTAGATCTTCTCAGGTTGAAGGGAAATAAGTGAACCATGTATCCTATATAAGTTCCAAAAATTTTCCTTCTGACAATAGCCCCCCACCACCACCTGAGATTCCAGGATAGACCCATTGTCATTCTTGGAGTCCCTAACTGGGGGGCGGTGGGGGGAGAGTAAAACATACTGTTTATATACCTCCTCATAGTGCTTAAAGCAGTGGTGGCCAAACTTCAGCCCTCCAGATATTTTGGACCACAACTCACAGAATTTCATGCCTGTGTTGTCAATGACAAGGACTGTGGGAGTTGTGGTCCAAAACATCTGGAGGGCTAAAGTTTGGCCACCACTGGCTTAAAGCATTCTGTTGCCTGTAAGCTGGATACTCAATTTACCAACTATGGTAGGATAGAAGGAAGAATGAACCTCAAGCTGGCTACCTGGCTACCCAGGTTGTGAGTAGAGTTTTAGTTGAAGTCCTACAGTTTAATCACTGCACCATGAGGCAGCAACATAGGAGTGCAAGCATTCTTTCATCCTTCCCTATCTCGTTGGGGGAATTTAATATATTTTCCTTCCTTCTACACACGTGTCCTTGTGGTCCTCAAATCTTTTTTTTAAAAAATTTTTTGCTGTTACAACAAGATAGACTTTCACTTCATTAGAAGAAAGAATGTTCATACTGACCTGTCCATTTGACAATTGCTCTGGTAGCTGAAGGAACATTTCATGATGGTATCAAGAGTCATCAAGCTGACATATTGGAACATCTCCACTGATGCTGTTGCGTCTTTGGAGACCAGTTTTTCGAATATATCCTAATGTTTTAGGAAAGGAACAGGAATGAGAATAAGAAAAAGAAGGCCTTCAGACAGTTGTTATCAGATACTAGGTTGCATTTTGTTGGGGTAGTTGAAAGAACTCTTACATCAAATTATTATTAATTTTTGATTAAAATTCACACGTCAATAAAAATAAAAGATGAAATGAAAGTTCAGCTTCAGGTTTCATGATTTTTAGATCAACATACATGCCAGCATAGTGTTTCCACAAATGTAAGAGTGGGTGATACCCTTAAGCAGCACTTTAAATTTGAACAATGCTGAACCAAGAAGCTACAGATAAATCATTTTTAGTGATCCAGTAAGAGTGAAACCCATTCTTACATTTGTGCAGTCTTGGATAGCACAGAGCCTTTTCCTCCTCCTTTCTGCCACATAGTGTTTCTATAATTCACTTCTGTTTATTGTCAGATGTATTGCATACTCACAGCATACAGTTCTTGCTAATACGGTAATGCCACCCTGTCCAAATCAATACAACAATAACCAAGGTGTACAGAACAGAATTAAACAGGTAAGACTGATCAAACATATGACAATGGACATTTCGTTAAAATTAAAATAATTTCCAATTAAGTTTGATTGGAAATATTTATATATAATGTACATATTTCATGCCAGATAGACTTATTGGACATATTTTGATGGTCTCTTCAACCATTCTTCCATGATGGTGCTGTAAAGTACATACAGTAGGACTCACATGCCCACAGGATCCCATATCCACAGTTTCAAATATTAAAAGAAAAAAGTGCAGAAAAACTATTTTCACATGCTGGAAGTTGAGTTGTGGCAACTGGACATCTTTCTCAAGAAAAGAAGTCCAGTTGCCATGACTCAGCTTCCAGATAAACTTACCTGGATGGCTGAGAATCTTCACAGACATATTTTCCCATGCATTATCACAACCCAGGAACCCCTCTATGAATACTTCTCAGTGAATAGCCAGGTCTCAGGTGCCCTCTAGCATGCATGTGAAATAACTTTCTGGTTATTTTCCCATTTACCATGCTATGTATATAGTGTCTATACTACATATAGTGTTTGCTATTATATACGTTTTTCATTATTGATAGGGGCTTGGAAGCAATTCCAAGAAGATATGGAAGTCCCACTGTATTTAGAGAAATTCATTTCTAGAAGGAGAAAAAGTGACTTTGTAAGAAAAGCACTGGAGTGTTTTGATTTGTTTTCTTTTACCAGCATCTGCTTGACAGATTCTACCATAGCAGTCACATAAGGCTTCAGAACATCATAATGGAATCCTGGGGTGAGGAGCTTCCGGTGCTGCTGCCACTTTGGCCCACTTAGAATCAACAACCCTCTTCCTATCATCAGAAATGGGGGGGGGGAGAGAGAGAAACAAGACAAAAGGGTTTCTTTATTAATTTGCTTGTAAAAATAATAAACATTTTTAGGCCATATTTAAAAGGGCACAACACTGTCTCAAGTAATCTTATACAGTACAATAAAGCCCAAGGGATATACAGTAGTACCTCGGAAGACAAATGCCCCTTAAGATGAAAAACTCTCAAGATGAATGCCATTTCCAGGAATAGGAAAACTTTGTAAGACGAATTTTGCCTATGGGGTGCCTTGCAAGACAAATTCAATGCATTCCTATGGGAAACCACATTAAACCACATTTTGTAGGGTGAATTTTTCATAAAATGAATTGACCTGTAGAATGAATTAAATTTGTCTTAAGAGCCACCACTCTCTCTATATATATATCTGTAGATAGATAGATAGATAGATAGATAGATAGATAGATAGATAGATAG
>JAHTLZ010000129.1:47803587-47813948 GCA_023846285.1 Phrynocephalus versicolor
GAAGGATGGGAGGCTGAGTCAACCATGAGCCGGCTACCTGGAATTGAACCCCAGGCCGTGAGCACAGTTGTACTTGCAGTACAGGCATTTAACCACTGTGCCACGGGGCTCTTTTACTTGTGTGGCTGAACATTCCTCACTTCCAACAGACAGTGTAGTGATGATGTAACAGACAGTGTAGTGATGATGTAAGGAAAAAAGAATCAACAAATACATTGCAAAATATAATGTTCAGTTTTCAGTGCCTTTTTTATATAAAAACACTTTCTGATGTCTCTGGCTCTCGATTATTAGAGGAAATAGTTTAGGAAGTACCCTATTGGATCTAAAGGCATCTCCAGACTGGCATATAGTTCAACATATGGATCACTATTGGTATGGTTTGATTCAAACCGAATAATGCAGTCCACACATGCTTCTACTTAGATAAATTGATTGTGCCCCCTTAACAGCTGCCGCACATCTTTCTTGCACAGTGGTGGTGCATAAACTTCTTTTGATACAATTCAGCATGCTCCCGATTAACTCCATTTTGCAGCCTGTGTGGACAGCCAGCTTACCCATAAAAGGAGCTGTGCCTGGCGTTATCAGGTAATTAAAAGGGAGGGTGGAGAAACCCCCTCCTCTATTTTTGTCATATTTTAAAAAAGAATATTTTCCTAACTCATTCAGCATCATTCTAATATGATGTTTGGTTGATGTGTTGCTCTTGAGATATGGTCACTTTACTTGAATTAACACAGGGAGAGAAAGGAAAGCCACTGCCGCCAACTGAATGACAGGTGTGAGAAGAGGGGGAACAGAGGACAAGTTGGTTCCCTGGGGTCTGCCCCCAAAAGGAAGCGCGCACACGCACGCGCACATGCGCGTGCGCACACACACACACACACACACACACACACACACACACACACACACACACAACAAGAAGAAAGATGGGGGAAAGAGAGGACATGCCTCTCTTCCCCAAGCCTTCATTGAACAAGTTTTATTTATTTATTTTCTTTTTATACTGCCCATCTTCCCAGAGGAACTCCGGGCAGTTTGCAAAGAAGAATGAGACAAAACAATATAAAATCAATGCAACAATTGAGACACGCACACACACAGAGAGAGAGACAACAACCCCCCCCCAAAATAGTCAAAAGAAACATTGGCAAGATGGCAGCTCTGAGGGAATGAGGGGGGGAGTATTAAAGGTTGCCAAATGCCTCTCTAAAAAGCAAGGTTTCGAGTGCTTTTTAAAAGGCATGCAGGGACTGTGCAAGGCGCAATTCACTCAGAAGTTTTCCCTTCACCACCTCCTTACTTGTGAGTAAACCAAGTAAGCTTACGGGCAGATATACCAGGCAGACTTGTTCACAAGTAAACCAGCAATCCAAAGCCTGGCATGGATCCTTTCATAGGAGAATAAACATCTCCCAGTGTGAAAGGAAGGATTGCTCAAGTGAGAGAAAAAGTAGATCACACTGGCAATAAGAACCTTTTAAGTGTGAGTCAGACTGCTTCAAATTCCCCTGCCTGGACAGGCCCTCAGGAAGCTGCTTTTCATTTGTATTGAAATGTGCAGTGGAATGTACTTGTAAATAGACACGTGGTGATATTTTGTAATTTGTTCACCTTCCATTCTTTTTATGTAACAAGTAATACGACAAATGTTTACAACATTACCTTTTAAGTTTAAAGGTAGCGCTTAGCTGTAATGAGTTATTTTAACAGTTACTTTTTAAGAACATTTAAGAGTGGCCATATGGCGAGGTGGGCAGGGGCATAAATATAATTAAAATAAATAAAATAACATTTAAGAGGCACGTTGACTCTATTTGTTTTGAACTTTTGTGCTGTTCTTTACCAATCATAAGTGTAAAAGAAACACACTTGGTTCCATTCTTTGGCTTTATCTTCCGTGTTGGTACAAATATGCAATACAACAACTTTCTTGTGTGACTGGAGTCATAGTAACAATAACAGCAACCTGAATGAAGAGCTATAAAACACAATGTCCCTTTAAAATGTTATGCTTCTTCACATCCTAGAAACTGGGGAAGATTATTGGGAAGGCACTATTGCATTCCAAGCTTAATACTATTGGACTCATAATGATAGAACTGCCAGAAACTAAACAAACCATGTTTTTTCAACAGGTGTTGACTGTTGGTGTGCAATGATTAATATTATTGCTGTTAGTTCTTCCTGATTTATGTTTCCCTTCTTTTTGGAATACTCATTAAAATAATTAGTTTTTGAAATTGTTTTTCATACTTGTATTTTCATTGGTTATATATGGTATGCAGGTATTAACACTTCTAGTAGAAGAGCAGAATATAAAAGCAATATCCAAGCCCGCAGAGTGTACGAATGTACAAATTATTGTTTGAGTTTCTTTAAATATAAATGAAATCCATTCCAGGAGCGCATGACAAGCTGAGGCTTTTCAAGGGGAGGATTAGCAGGATCTGGAGAGATGAGGAAACGCAGTAGAGTCAGGGCAACAGCCACCTTCATCTCCATCATGGCAAACTGTTGCCCAATGCAGTTTCTGTGGAAGATAAAAATCTGTCCTGAAACCTGAAATGATACTGAGCATAAGCCATGTTGAGCTGCTACTTAATCTGCAGTTGACATTTCATGTTCACCTCTGAATGAAGTGGCCTACAGTGATGACTATTGCTTTGATCCATGGATTCCCTGCATCAGCAAGCCATTGGGCAATGGTTTGCTAAAGCAGCTGCAGCCTTGTAGCTACTCTGATAACAATGCTTTGCCACATACAGTATATGGTTGGTTTTAGGTGGTGAGGGAGACACATTGCCATAGCTGTGTCAGCATGAATCTAATTTATGGCCTTAGTAAACAGTGCATGCACACACAGAACACAGTCTTACCACTCTTTACCTTTGGAGTGAAAGGACTTTGACTGTCAATTAAAAAAAAAAGTATTCCAAACACTACTTCCCTTGATAGAAGGCAGCTCATATCTCTTTCTCACAAACACTCAATATTAAAGTACAAAGATCAGAGGTAGTTGATAATGGCACTGGGGTTGGATTTCACTCATGTTCTGTGAGGCCAGAATGTGGAGGATTGGGATCTGAGAGATCGTCATTCAAATTCAAATCACTGGGGGGTGGGTCTTGGGCTTGTTTCTCTCTGCCTCAATCTGTCCTGACTCACAGAGGTTTTTTGAAATTAAAATAGAGAAGAGGAGAACAAAGTAAGAGGCCTTGGAGTCACTAAAGCAGTGGTTCCTTCCCAACCTTGAGTAACCCAGGTGTTCTTGGACTGCAACTCCCAGAAATCCCAGCCACCACAGCTAGTAATGAAGGCTTCTGGGAACTGCTGATCTAAAGAACGGGCAATATCCCCATGACCAATAATAAAGAATTTAATCAGATTCACTCTCTTTTGACTTCTGTTTGTCTACTGGTTTTGTGGACTTAGCTACACGATTGGCTCTGTTACCTGGGTCCAGCAGCAAAAGGTAAATATGCATAGGGATGTCGGGAGGAATTCTCTGGTGAAAACCTCAATGGATCAAACACCTGAAAGAGATGATGTTTACTTTCTCACACATGGCACTGAAAGACGGTGGTACTCAGAAGTTTCCTTTAAAACTTGATAAAACTGCAAGATATTTATATTAGGGAACTGCCAACCAGATCCCCCTTATCGCTGCATTTCATATTGCTCTGGGAAAATGGGATGCCTGCCCTGCCAGGAGCTGGGCCTGCTCTCTCTGAGAATATACCTGCTGCCCAGCTGATAGATGAGGAAATGTGCAGGAGCTGCCTCCTGGCCAGGAAGCTGGGTCCACTGCCTCTGAGGATGTCAGCAGCCTGAACTGGAGAGTAGGGACCTCCCCAGGCAGAATGCTATGTTTACCAAGTTAGACCCAATGTTCTTATTCCAAATTTTTTCATTTTGCAATGTTCTCAAAAATCTGGCTTTTAAAGGAATGCAATACCAGAAAAGACAGTTAAGGGCATCTAAATACCCCTCAAAGTCTCTACAACGTAGGTAGATAATAGAGATGGGCACGAAACGAAAAAAATTCATTGCATTATTCGTTATTCATTTCGTTACGTAACGAAATGAATAACGAAAATTCTGATGAAATTGGAACGAACCGAGCAGAACCACGAAAATTAGGTTCGTTACGTTTTGTTTTCGTTAATGGCGACGTGCAATAAAATGAGCTATTTTTAAATGTTAAAAAACGTCCTGAATATCCATAAAAACCCAGCGATAATTATTTATTCTGCCTGATGATACCTTTCAGGGGGGTTGGGGTCCTTAAAACATGCATTTATGTCTTTTCTCAGATTGCTGTATTTTTTTCCTTTAAGGGGAGTTAGGGGACATCATCGACCCAAAATGGCTCCCAGATGCCTAATATTGATTACTTGGGTATTAAAACGCCCTGGAAATCCATAAAAACACAGTGCTAATTATTTGAAATTATTACCTACCGGGGGGTTGTAGTCCTTAAAACATTTGTTTTTGTCTTTCTCCCATCGCGATGTATTTTTTTCTTTTCCATTTAAGGATGACACAAAATGGATTTCGGCCACAAAATGGATGCAAGCCATGTGATGGGATCATAATTCTTGGACAATTTCAACCAATAGCATGCCCAGGTTGCAGACTGGGTAGGTGTGGCAGCCACAGAGGGCATAACAAGCTTTGGCAGCCCCCCATCCTCCTTGCAGTTTGTGGTGGGAGTTAGGGTGGGATTGCTATATCTGCGACTCATTACTTTAGGCCAGCCAGGCAGGTGTGTGTCTCTGTGTTCCTGCTGGCTGCAGCCTGGCTCTTAAGGGAGAGAAAGAAGAGAGTTATCTTGCAGCCTCCCTGTGTGCCTACGTACCTCTCGGTGAGTACCCTCCCCTGCCCCGCAGTGCAGTCACTCTGCGGCTGCCTTACTCCCTGGACAATGCCCACCGCTGCCTTTGCAGCCTCCCTACGTACATAGTCTATACTGTGTCTCTGCCAGCATCATATTTTTTTTAGTGTTTTCCCTCTGGTCTGGGGCGTTGGGGGACGTCTGCGCGCGGAAATGCTTTATGTCACACAAAAAGCGGGTAAAAACAAAAAATGAAACAATGAAACAATTTTTTTTCAAAAAATTCACAAAAAATGAAAACGAACCGAAACAGACCCGCAACGGGAAAAAAAACCTGAAACGTCATTTTTGATTTGTGCCCATCTCTAGTAGATAACCCCCCACTTCATTTTACACAAAACTGTGTTTCAAAGAGTAAGCTCACATGCAACACGACTATGATAAACCTAGAGATCTTACAACATCAGTGAAAATACCTCAGGATCCTTCCACACGTTAGGATTTTTATGAAGTGCGTAAATATTTAGGGATATCAAACCACCTGTTATTAACAGAAACAGCAAGGAGAGATTTCATTTGTAAATGATAAAGATCTAACAAAGGTAAGTTTCCATTGTTAAAATAAAAGAACTGAAACTGCTGTTGTTGGAGTACCACAACATACTTGCAACTTTTTAAAAGGTTATGTTGTCATACATCATTACAAGTCACATTTGTTACTTATACTGGATTTCTATTTGATTTTGTGAAGATGGTGGTGGACCTTGGTTGATAAATATTGAATCAGGCTGTTTTCCCATCTAGCTGAAGATTGGCCTATAAAATTACACCTGCAAAAGGATAATGATAAACATTCCAGCAAGGGGAGATTTTAGTAATTAAAGTGTTCCTCCTTCTGTTCCAAGGCTCCCACACCTCCCACTCAAAGGCAAAAATCCAAGTGTAACTAGAGTAGGTCCATTGAATAATAGGGATTTGGTGAATCAGCTTCTCCATACATTTCACCGATTCAAATGAATCTACTTGAACTGCTAAATATACATGGGTCAGAGAAGATGCAGAACAAAAATAAGATATCTTTAATTACTAAAAATTAGAGATGGGGAAGAAATGAATAAATAATTCATTTCACTATTCATTATTTGTTAAGTTAGGTAGCAAAATGAACAAAGAAAAGCCCCCTCTAAGAAAAATGAATTGAAACAAAATAGAAATTTCTGTTTCGTTTCGTTCATTTTTCATTTCCCCACCCTACCGGCGTCTCTTATCTGACGTCCAGGTCGGGGAGCTCTGAAGGTGGTAGTGAGGAGTTGCCAGAGCTCCAGAGGTGGTGGTGAGGCCTACCGCTGCCTGGAGAGGCCTCCCACCATCTGGTGCAGCCACTGACAAGGCCTTCTGGGCTGCTACCACTACTGCCACCACCACCGCCATCAGAATTGCTGCCACTGGAATCACTGCTGCTGCTGCCGCTGCCACCAGGATTGCCACCGCCACCGCCATCCAGGTAAGCCGAACCAATTTGTTTTGGTTCGGTTTGTACAAAGTTTTGTTTTAAAAATTTGTATGAAATGAAACAAAACAAACTGAGGGGAGCCCGAAACAGAAGAAACTGAACCATCAGTTTTCTCATCTCTACTAAAAATCTCCACATACTGGTAACAGGATCACTCTTCCATAGATGTAACTAACACTGGCTCCGTCCCAAATCCAGTTTTGGGTGGGGCACCTTTGCCCATGCACCTGAATCCCTGGCACCAAAGCACCCGGACCACAGGGTTTTCCAGCAGGGGCAGGCAGCTTATTTAAGCCTGCACCCTCTCTGGGCTTGCTGCTCCTTTCTTTCTGCTGCCCCCTCCCATCCTCCCATTTTATTGAACTGAGAGTAAAGGTACTTGGTCGCAATTTGGGCCAGATGGGAAATTTTGACTATTAGTCAAATTGGCATTGATCGATAGTGAGTTTGTGCCCATCTCATTCTTATTTCTGGGTTGTGCTGAGTATTTAATTCTGGTCACAATGCCGGTGGTGAAACAGGTGAAAAAAATTAAAACAGTTTTTTTTTTTTTGGATTTTTTAAAATTAGGATGCAGCCCTCTGATAGAATTAATGATTAGAGAATATAGGGAGAGAAAAACAGGCTGTTAAAAAGACTGTTAAGTACTTGAAGGAGAGCTGCATTTAATTAGGTTTGTGTTTGGAGTTCAGAGGAGGCTGAGCAGGTGGCAGCAGCTTCCAGATTCATTAAACGTTTTCCGTTATGTGTTGCGTTGTGTCTTTACAGTTGTGACCGACTCTTTGTGACCCCATGTCCATGGCATTTTCTTGGCAGAAATACTAGAGTGGCTTGCCAATTCCTACTCCAGGCACCTACAGCACCTGGTATTCCCTGGTGGTCACACATCCAAGTACTAACCAGGGCCGACCCTGCTTAGCTTCCAAAACCAGGCGAGATCGGATGTGCTTAGGGCATCTAGGCAGCTTTTTCTGTTATAGGGGGTTTAAAAGTAATTATTTTAAAGCCCTTATTTGGTTGCACCACATTCAGCCCCCCTTGCTTCAAATTCAGGGTTTTTTAGTCAAAGATTTAAATCAATAAAATTGTGGCCCTTGTTTAACCCATATAAAAACCTGTCTCGTGTATTTATTTCAGGCTGGGTGGGCAATGGAATGTTTCCACTGTTTGATAGCATTGCGACAAATACCAACCCCAGTTGTCTCTGGGATCAAATAGGGACCATCTATATGAAAAGTAGAAGCTCCACCACTGTGTCATACACTCCCAAATACTGAATTATATCCAGTGACAAAGTAGAAAAAACAATTTCCATTTCAAATAAGGACAATATTCCATGAACTAAAGCAGAACCTGAGCAGCATAATGCATTATCATTTTTTTTCCTAAACTTTATGGGTTTCTCACTCCAAAAGACCAACAGAGAATTATAGTCTACAAATGTACTGATCATATCAGTCATATCATTCCACCACGCTAAACTCTTGTTAAATATTTATATTTTGAGTAACACTGTCTGTTACTTTGAGTTTTCATTTGTTAGCCATGCATGTAAAACACATTGAAATGTGGTCAACTGCAATAAACCAGACCTTTAGGAAATGTTTTTCCATCAGGAAATGTCACAGGCTTGTTCAGTTCTCGATACACCTGAGGGACCGGGGGATAAATACGAAGGCATTCCTTAATGCACATTGTGGTGTAAGTCATCCTACCAAGGTCATTCCTGGGAGTGGAAGGAAAGTCAAAAGCAAAAGCATGTAAGTTGAGCAAGTGACCTAACGACAGGAAATACTCTGGAACAATATCAGCTCCATAAGGCCCCCAAAATGGGAAGTAGAGGTGATTTCACATTCTGTATCTGTACTTCGACTAATATAAGTGGTAAGGATCCACACACTGGGGAGAACACAGAGGTTCCCATAGGTGTGGGGTTGGGGATTTAGTGGTGGGTGACATCATTAGCCTTACAAGGCATACATTAAAGCAACAGGATTTCAGTCACTGTGAATTTCAAAACACAAAAGCAGAAGGCTGTCTTGAAAAATGGGTTAGCCCTGTTTGCACCATATGGCACAGATGTAAGTCTATCTCTCTAATGTGCAAACAAATTTTGGCACTCCAAACATTTCCACAATAGCTTTAGATTGTAGATTAATGTATTTGGGACCCATTGGTCTTAGTCTTTGGGAAGCAAGGGGAAAAATACTGGAGAAAAGACGCTCTCACCAGTTTATGGTGTCTCGTTTCCCAACAATTTCTTTTATCTCCTCCCTACACCTTTCCTGGTGCTCAGGGTTCTGGGCCATTGCATGTAAGATCCAGGAAATCCCACTAGTAGTGGTGTCATGGCCCTCAAAGAGAAAAGTGTCCACCTCACAACGTATGTCTTCATCTGATAATCCAACACCGTTTTCATCCTGACAAACAGAAAATGATTATAGAATCGTAGAGTTGGAAGATGCCTCAAGGGCCATCCAGTCCAACCCCCTGCCATGCAGGAACCCCCATAACAGTATTTCTGACAGATGACAATCCAGCCTCCGCTTAAAAACCTCCAAAGAAGGAGACTCCACCACCCTCCCTGGCAGCATATTCCACTGCTGAAAGCTCTAACTGTCATGAAGTTCTTCCTAATGTTCAATTGGAATCTCTTTTCCTGTAGTTTAAAACCATTGCCCTGAGTCCTACTCTTTGAAGCCATGGAAAACAAACCTGTTCCCTCTTCAATATGACATCCTTTCAAATATTCAACCATTTGAATGATCAAATGATTATGAATGATCAAAAGTGACTGAAGACTTCTTTTGTCTTGGTCCATTTCGGAGAACACTCTCGCAGGAAACAGGTCCTCAGGTTAGGCTACTTGGTTTATAGATAGACATGTAATAAGACAATTTGATTTTTGTTCAGTGGTTTTGTTCCAATATCTCTAGAAATATTGGATTTCATGCCCTACCATACCCTACCAATGCAAACTATGCTGTTTTGGTAATGAAAAGAGTAGTCCCACACATCTGGAATACCTAATGTCAGGAAGCTGGGAGTTGAGTCATGGCATCTGGACTTCTTTTCTTATAAGATTGAAATGTTTCACTACTCATCCAAGCAGCTTTGTCAGCCCAAGCTGCTGGGATGAATAGCGATATGTTCCCATCTCACAAGAAAAGAAGTCCAGGTGCCATGACTCAACTTCCAAATAACCTCACCTGCATGACTGAGAATCTTCACACATCAGTGTTGGGAAAGCTGCTAGAGAACTAAGGAAAAATAGGAGAAAGAAGGATGAGAAGGAAGAAAAAGAGAAAAGAAAAAAAGAAAGACATGGTAATATTTGTTGTGCTCACATGAAGACACCATTTCTTTAGAACTGAGTCAGAGGATTTCTGCTTACCTTGGCACAGAGAAGAATGTCCAGAAAATCTAGATATCTCCTTTTTTTAATGTTTTCGAGTTCTCGTTCCTCTTTGAGAAGTGCCTTTCTCTCTTGGATCACTTTTTCTGAGGAGGGATGAATATGCATAATGATCTTTCCAAATGAGTATCACAGCGTTGTTGCTTCAGAAGAAAAACTAACTAATATCAAACTGATCTATCTTAAAGAAATGCAAAATATTCTAGTCTAGGTCTTCAGGTTTGAATTGGTCCTTATATGCCATTAAATAACCATCTGTCCTCATTTGTGGTATGTTAAGCTTGCAAGCACGTCAATTCAATTTTGTGTGAAATTTGAAATTTAAAATACTTTGTATCGACAATGGAAATTCATATACAGTACTTTAAACAAAAATGTTGCCATTTTTGTTTATTTTGATTTTGGCAGAAATGTAGCAGATTTCATGTGCGGTTGATTGAAAACATAGAGATATTAACATTTTAAAAGCTAATTCATCTTACACTTCACTTTGAAGCCCCCTGAATTGCTCAGAAATGTTTTCTAAGGGTCAGGACTGCAACTTTGTGTGTGTGTGTGTGTGTGTGTGTGTGTGTGTGTGTGTGTGTGTG
>JAHTLZ010000129.1:47813958-47853462 GCA_023846285.1 Phrynocephalus versicolor
GTGTGTGTGTGTGTGTGTGTGTGTGTGTGTGTGTGTGTGTGTGTGTGCAAACAGGCTGGCTTTTCTCGCAGTAGGACCAGCAGGGAATTGAGCTCCCAACCTCTGCTCCATAGTTAGATATCTAAACCACTGAGCCAGCCAGCCAGCCAGCATTATAGATAATATAAGGAAATGCAATACCTGTGTGCTGCTTAGCTAATTTACAAGCCCGAAAGAAACGTTTTCCATGAGGAGAATGGTGATAGATAATATCAATGTGATAGAGAAACTTCTGTATTCTTTCTTGCATCAAACAACTGAGGACACTAACCGCTTGGACATATGGATTTTCTCTGGAAAGCAATGAAACATAAAGTTTAAATGTTCCATGGTTTTTTAAAAGGTGCAGTCTAAGGGAATGGAATTATTTACAAACTGCGTTTTCATCTTGCCTGTCCTGTTAAGAATCTCAGATGGGGAGTGGTGACATGATTTCTCCTCCATTTTATGGCCATGTGAAAGATTAAGGGTTATATAAAAAATGATGTAAGATTGGTGTGAAAATATGAGACAATGCAGTTGTTGGGGCTTGTGAATGGCTGAACATGGGCTAGTAATATTACACAGGACTTTCATGTGTTTGGCTTCTGAAGGCAAAGATACATATTACACATAAGCTGTCATTGCAGCTGAAATCACATCAATGAACAGAAGACATGACTGAGTCCATCTTTCCTATGTAAGAAATCAGGTGTACTAGAGAAAATTTCTTATGGTCTGAAGACCAATCAGAATCCAAAACAAGCACATCTGCAAAATGCAAGAGGTATGGAAAGCTCCTACTGTAGCAAGCACATACTAATTGCCTCTTTGAGTGATAGGGTATCTGTCACTCGCAGTTGGATATTGATGGTCCTCACTGCATCCCAGCTGGTACTAGAATTGTTGTATTAAAATTTATGACCTGTCGTTCTGGCAGTTGCTGTCATAACTGAAGATACACTTCAACATGCTATCCAGTGTCATAGGGCCAACGTGCTGGAAAATATCCAGGGACTTCTCTTCTGAAATCTGCTTTTCCCATTTGTCCTGAGGAAAGTGAGTAGACATATTTAATGTTTTACATATTGAAATGGTGTTTCAACATTGATTAAATCGGTGGCTTCCATATTTTAGCCAGTCAGCTTTACTGCTGCAGTTTACATGTTGATGTACTTTCTCCATAGTAATAGCAGGGGGAGTAGAAATAGCAGCTGTCATTATTCTTCCATTATCTGGGTCATTACAAAAATGGCGGGAGTGATTATTACCTCCATTACTACTGCAGGATCCCAGGTGGCTTTATTGGGTAGGCAAAGAGCCATTGCCTTTCTTGGCCAGAAACATTTTGTTGATGCCCCCTCAATGAGAGATAATGGTCAGGATTTTGATAACCTCTACTAGACCAAATCATGGAGGTTAGGGCCACCCATGGCCATTATTCAGAATGAATTTTTGTCACCTCCAGAATGAGAGACAATGCAACTCTTTATGTCCATGGCTGGACAACATGGGATGAGGCAATTGTGCAGCTGCGCTCGTGTCTTGTTTTGCCAGCAAAGGCAATATGAAGTCTGTGGTGGAGAGCTCTTATCCCCTCATTGGGAAAATATAGGGGAAATTCCAGAAAGGCTAAGAAAGTGGCAGAGTTACATGAATATTCAGGCCAGTAGTTGGTTTCTACATATTTTTCCTTACAGAGAAACTGAAGAGAATCAATAAACCTGGGTATAAACATTAGGTACATTTGTTTTTCAAACAAAAAGAAAGAAAAGATAAAGAGGAGGGCAGATGTATTTTCAGTAACATGAAGGCATAATTAAAATCCTGAGGTGAAAAAAGGCAGTTTGCCACTAAACTCTTTAGGAAAGGCAGTGGGGTGATTTTAAAAAATGCACCATATCTTCAGAGAGGCAGAAATCCAGCAAATGAAATATCCTGGATGTGGCAGGAATGCATAAACATCTGTATTGAGTAATTCTGCTGCTACCAAAGCTGTAAAAGCCTTTCTAAGAAAGGGGGAAAGGCCAGGGAGTTTCCACAACAGACTGGTCAGCTGTTGCTGCTACTCAGAGGCTGAAGACCCTATGTGCTGAGGACTCCATAGTCCTCCTTGACCCCTACATTGCTTCAGCAGGCCTAAGATGATGGGAAATAAAAACCAAATAAAATAGAGGTGGTGAACTTAGTTTCCTATTTAGAAAACTGAACAAAACCAAGCACCTGACCCACCAGAACACATTCCCATACTGATGGATGCTTCCGAGCATCATGTATGTTTCCTGTCCCGTGAGTTTCAATGCAGACATTTTGAGGATATATTTATCTTTGTTCAACCTCTAGGTGTTTTTTTTTCCCTTGCAAGGGGACTCAAGGCAACACAAAATGATATGAAATAAGTTAGGCTAAAACCACACACGTTGAAAACAGCTACACATGCAACATTGAAAAGACTGAACATTTAAAGACATTTGAACCCATTTAACAAGAACAACGTATTTGTCATGTTTAAAAGCTAAACATGGGTCTTAGCTTAGATTTTTTTGAAGCAGAAACAAGAGAGCTCAAAATAGTTTAAGTGGCTTATTTACCAGCATCACTTTGGTGGATTCAGCCATCAGTGGCACGTATGACTTTAAAATATCACTGTGGAATGCTGGTGTCAAAAGCCGTCGGTGCTGAAACCATTTGGGGCCATCTAAAACCAGTAGCCCTTTCCCTAGTAAAGCAAGAAAAAATAGTCAGTGCCTTTTCTGTTATTAATGCCTGTGGGGCACTCACGAACACTCATATTTAATACCTCTGGAACAGTATATTTTGAAATTTCATGGATCCCACCTCACTGTGCAATCAATTTAGAATGTTAAAGTACAGTTTCATATTATGTCATGAGCAGAGTTACCTGTTCTCTTTCTTTTTCAGGATCAGAACAATCACAACACATGAGACGATGACAGTGTTCATCTCTGTTCAGGTGTGGCATCCCAGAAAGAATGCACATGGGACCAAAGTTGCTTATATTAAGGAAACACAACACAACTTACCGATCCATGGGAGAAAAAATCGGTAGAAATCAAGAGCCTTTGGATCTGCAACATCCAAAACAAATGGAAATGGGCTTTTAATGCTGCTGTTTTATGTGAGATTGTGAATACCGTACATGTATTTTTGTGCATATGTAAAAGAATGATACAATTTGCTTAAAGCATAAAATTTCTGTTAGGCTAATCACTGTTTGTGTGTGTGTGTGTGTGTGTGTGTTTGTGTGCATCGATACATTGAGCAGCTATGTACACACACACACACACACACACACAATTTCATGGACTAAATAAATCCATTTGTTAGTTCAACAACAGTAGACCATTAAATACATGAAACTTGTTAAGTCAATGCTTCTCCAAAAGCTGTTGGGTTAATAATTCTACTTGAGTGAGGAGATTAGGAACTAACAAACTGGGACTAAAATACAGAGTTAGTCTTTTGTCTTTATTGTGTTCCCCTCTTCAAAGGTAGTATAAACTGAATAATGCAACAATAGCACCACTCAGAAATAAGCCTCTGATACTTAATAGCATTTCTTCCTGGAGAAGGAAATTTAAAATTGCAACCTTGAACACATATAGGGCATATAGACAAATGTAAGAGAACTGTTGCGTACATTTCCTTAAAGTAGACTTTTAGTCCATTTCGTTTCATTGCATTTACCTCCTCTGCTGTAAACAGCCTTTGCATACTCTGGATCATAAATATTCAGGAAACCCAAAAAGGCTCCATACCACAAGGAGTGAGCATGGGGATATTTCTCCGCCCAGGACACCATTGTGCCTAGTTCTCCAATTCGACCAAGCTGTAATAAAACAAATCTTAATACATTTGATTCAGATGTGAACTCTGTGCCAACCTCATCTGGTAACCTCAGGTCATGCTGATAACAGACACTACAAAGCAAAATGGTATCAGAAGCTATAATAAACTAGATCGGTGATCAACAAAACATGTCACCACCATGTAGCAAACAGCTTTCCTGGATCTTTTTTGCCATGCATGGAGGCCATTTAAGCAGCTTCTAGACTAAGGGCTTCTGTGGCTCACAATTAAATGCAATGCAAACTGATTTCCTACCTCATTGGTGTGGCCATAAAACCAGTGTTTTGGTGGGCATGGGAAGCTTTTTAGAGCTCTAAGCAGCTTCTGCCTCTTTTGAAAAAGCTGGATGATTTTCAAGAGTCCTCTGATCACGCAGAAGGAAACAGCTGCATATAAAATCAGGGGAAAGTTGAGACTCCCCAAGCCAGGCAAGACAAGGTACATTTTGCTCAGCACTGGAATGGCTCCTCCAGCAGCAGCTTTTGTGTTTCTCTGCTTAAATAGGATTCCAGTGCCTTGCAATTCTATGAAAATCCCTTAAATGAAACTGATTGGTGGTGCTATAGAAGGGATATCATATTTCAGCAGATGAGAATTTCAGAGTAAACAAGCAAATGGGACGAAATAAAAACTTCACTGTTGCTCCAGTGCAATTCAGCAGAAGGGCCTGAATTAATCTGCAGGCTGTTTTGTGTTCGTAGGGTCACTGAGGCAGTATTTTAGAGTAACAGCATTGTAGACATGATGGACAGTGCTTGTGACGCCACATCAGCAGAGCTGTTCTACTTTGTAACAGGAGTGCTGTGCTTTTTTGTCATTTGAGTTATGTTAGAAGTAGGAGAAATTGTTTAGGATAAGCCGGAAGGATGGATGGATGGATAGACGGACCAGATGAAAATCTGCACAACCTGGGACTGGGAGTACATGGTAACATCCACATAATGCTTGATATCCTCCCCTGCCAAAAATATCCTGCAATTAATTCTTGCAAACCACTTGGAGAACCAAGATGGCTCCGTTCTGTTTCTAATATTAAAACTCAAGCACAACTAGTACTGTGATTGGTGGTCTATTACACAACACTAAACACTACTGAAGCAGGGGTAGCTGGTGCCTATTATACCTAGGCAGTGTAGGGTGGGCAGAGGCAGAGGAGATAGGGAGAGAGGGAGGGGGGAGAGAAAGAGATCCATTTCAACCCATGCAGGCTCTGGGAGACAACAAATTCTGGGAGAACTGAGTGGAATCTGCTGCAACTCCAGGTGCTGCACAGGGAGATGAGTCTGGTTTAAACATGACACCCACTATATATTTTTCAGCTCTAGGATTTACAAATACCCTTCAACATGTGAAGAGAAATGGGTCTTGAGCAGGATAACATAGGGTAGACATAGAAGTGATGGCAGGCAAAGGAAGCAGGCAGATTCCAGCAGACACACACACACAAAACTGGCACAGAATGGAATAGTAGGCATTAAAAACAGGGCGTGTACTGCAAACAGGTATGAACCTGTTTGTAGGTAACCCACAGTAAATACCTTTCCTCTGGATTATTGCCAAGATGTCATTTCAGCCGCACAGAGAGAAGTAGGCAAACATAGACTCAGGTATCTGGGATCTGAGCCATGGCAACTGGACTTCTTTTCTTGAAAGATCAAAAGGCTTTCAAAAGGCTTTTGACACAGTCCCTCACCAGAGGCTGCTGAGAAAATTGCACAGTCAGTGGATAAGAGGGCAGGTCCTCTTATGGATTGAGAACTGGCTGAGATCCAGGAAACAAAGAGTAGGTGTCAATGGGAAATTTTCACAATGGAGAGAGGTGAAAAGCGGTGTGCCCCAGGGATCTGTCCTGAGACCGGTGCTTTTCAATCTGTTCATAAATGACCTGGAGACAGGGATAAGCAGTGAGGTGGCCAAGTTTGCAGATGACACAAAACTTTTCCGTGTGGTAACAACCAGAGAAGATTGTGAAGAGCTCCAGAAGGATCTCTCCAAACTGGGGGAATGGGCTACGAAATGGCAAATGCGTTTTAATGTAGCCAAATGTAAAGTAATGCATATTGGGGCAAAAAATCAAAACTTTATCTATCAACTCATGGGCTCTGAGTTATCCATGACAGATCAGGAAAGAGATCTTAGTGTGTTGGTGGACAGCTCCATGAAGGTGTCTCCCCAATGTGTGGCAGCGGTGAAGAAGGCCAATTCCATGCTAGGGATTATCAAAAAGGGGATTGAAAATAAAACAGCTAACATTATAATGCCATTATACAAAACAATAGTAAGGCCGCACCTGGAGTATTGTGTACATTTCTGGTCACCACCTCTCAAGAAAGACATAGTGGAACTGGAAAAGGTGCAGAAGAGGGCGACCAACATGATTACTGGGCTGGGGCACCTCCCTTATGAGGAAAGGCTAAAACATTTGGGCTCTTTAGTCTGGAAAAAAGGCGCCTGAGGGGGGATATGATTGAGACGTACAAAATAATGCAGGGTATGAGTAAAGTGGATAGAGGGAAGCTCTTCTCCCTCTCACAAAATACCAGAACTAGGGGACATACACTCAAATTGAGGGCTGGGAGAGTAAGAACAGACAAAAGAAAATATTTTTCACCCAGCGCGTTGTTAGTCTATGGAACTCCCTGCCACAAGATGTGGTGATGGCATCTGGCCTGGATGCCTTCAAAAGGGGATTGGACAGATTCCTGGAGGAAAAGTCCATCACAGGTTACAAACCATGATGGAGATTTGTAATCTCCAGGCTTAAAACCAGGGTACTTCAAGGGCCAGATGCAGGGGAGTGGTATCAGGAGACAGATATCTAGTCTCATGCGCTCCCAAACGCATCTGGTGGGGCCACTGTGAGATACAGGAAGCTGGACTAGATGGGCCTTTGGCCTGATCCAGCATGGCTCTTCTTATGTTGTTATGTAAAACATTTTGCCACTCTTCCAAATAGCTTCTTCTAAATAACTAGTTTTCAGGTACTAGTTCCAGGGACTAGGCTCAGGTACTAGCTGCAGCCACACAAAGACTTTATTCCATCTCATTTGTCCCACAATTGTGCCACAAGTTTAGAATTGTGTCTCCTTGTTCCTGCTTTCCCTGGCCATGCCTGGTTTCTGAGCCAAGCAAGTGGTTTAGTCTTGCACACTCACTATACAACCCCACATCCTCACACGTGTATGTTCATGTAAGTGAACATCAAGCAATGGAGCATGCTTCAAATAGGCATAAGACAGCAGAAAATAAGTTTAAAACAAACAATATTTATTTGTGCCTCTTTAAATTCATTACATTTGCAAAGGCAAACCTTCCTACATACACAAACACATACATGCATGCACGCATGCACACAGGCTTGCACACACACACACACACACAGAGAGAGAGAGAGAGAGAGAGAGAGAGAGAGAATTACAGCAATAGAAAACAAAAATCCCTTTCCCCACTTGCTTAGAGAGCTGCAAGAAAAAGAGGCATGTAGGGGAAGGCTAGGTCTCTGTGTTTCTCTCAAATACCTTTAGGTTAATAAGATCAATACCTAGTGTCATCCACGAATACTGATCTAGATGCAGGGAATTTCTTCTGGGTAGTATACAAAAGGTGTTGGCAATTAAAATGTCCGTGTTCTCTTGTGAAGTTGTGGTTTATAGCTAGCGCAAAAAAACTGTTGCATTGAAATACAATGAACAATTACATCTTGGCATTATAATGGCTCCCTTCATATTGTTCCAAAACAATCTGTGACTAAGGAGTGAGCTAGCTGGGGGTGGTGGGAGGATGGCTCCCCCAATAACCAACATGATCAGATTCCACTACACTAAAGTCAATGTAACTGGCTTCTAAGTAGACAGTCGTTCTCCTCCCTTAAACTACTCAGTCTAGTTACTATCTTTTACATTAACTATAGCTTTCCAACAATGGGTCTCCAGTTGTGGAGCCAAAGGTCACGAATTTTATTCCTCACTGTGCCTTCTGGGAAAAAGAGCCACCCTATGTAGCATTGGGCCTGTCCTCTTTTTTTTTTACTTCAGTGGAACAAGATAGCAAGAAAGAACCGCCCACCTCTCCATGTACCAAGAAGAAGGCACGTTCAACATGAACACCAACAGGACAAGACTGCAACCACTAGGTAATATTGTTTTTTCTTTAATCTAGTCCCAATTGGCCATACCTAGTGCATTGACCAAATTTTGCCCCAATCCCCAAAGAGAGCACATGACTTTGGTATGTCTTGATCAGTCAAATGGAGAAGGGGAGGTGCGTGGCTGCGGATGCATGAGCTGTGCCTCTTTGAAAGACTGGGGTGTGAACTCCAATACATGACTTCAGATGGCAGCTTTTACAAAACCCTGCTTCTTCCTGCCTCATCCCAAGAAGACCAGCCTGAGAAATATTATCTAGCCAAGAACTTTCCCGGCAAAATACATCTTTTGCCATGTTTGAACTTTTGGTACATGCTTTGAAAAAGAGAGTATGCCCTTGAAGGCTTGCAATGTTATTTTGTTATTTTGCTAGTAGCCTATATATATAATTGCACTGGCTGATTTCATAAAGAACGTGGTCAGTGCTCTAAAATAAAATAATAAAATAAAATAAAATAAAACAAGTGCCAACCCGGCCCCATGGAAAAATAAATAATAAATAAAAATAAGGAGGTGCGGGGAAGCTAGCACCTCTAGAGGCACTGGCCCACAAATCAATGTCTCAAAAAGCCCCTGCCACCGCTGCCGCCACCACCCGGTAAGGTAAGTCAAGTCGGACTCGAACCAGTTCAGCTCGGTTCAGATTTGTATGACTTTTAAAAAAAAATCGTAAGAACCTGAACCAAACTGAACCAAGGGTGGGCCCTAAACAGAATGAACTGAACCATCGGTTTTCTGTTTCATGGCCACCTCCAGCATTGAGAGATATCCTGCCTATCTCTCCAACCTGGAAGGGGTCCATAGGCATCCATAATGATATCCATTGATACCCTTGTTCTCCATGAACTTGTCCAATCCTTTCTTAGAGCTGTCAAGGCCGACAGCTGTCACCACTTCTTCTGGCATGTAAATTCATCTGTTTTACAAATGCTGGATAACATCCATGTTCTTAAGAGCCATCTAGTGGCCATTATCCATAGTCTGGTGTTCCTTTACCACCAAAACCATCATCACTTTGTACAGGATAAGGCTTCAAAGAGAAGGAAACCTACATAAAAAGAACTGAATATCAACCAGGAGTCTTAAGTCATTAACCAATGTGAAATGCCACATTGGCTCATTTATTTATTTATTTATTTATTTATTTATTTATTTATTTATTTATTTATTTATTTATTAGATTTTCTATACCACACCATTTGCAGTTGGTGCCTACTAGATTGCTAGCTGGTGGTTTGAAAGAAAGGAGTTTAAAGCTAGTCCAAGTGATTTGTAGTCTCTTTCACCCCTGAACAAGGATAGATTCACAGTGTTGTGACGTGGGGTTTAGTGATTTCAGCAGTGATTTCAGCTCTTAGACATAGCAGGCTGGAGACAGCTTCTAGTGTAACAGCTCTTTATTCAGGGAGAGAACAAGACTGGGGACTGGGGAGAGGGAGCTACATTTATAGGAGCGAGGACTGGCTAGGAAAAGATACATTTTGGAGGGAACAATTACAACCAATCACAAAGCTGCCTTTTGGCAGAAACCAATAGGATTGAGGATCCAAATGCAGCAACTTGAATAAACCAATAGGCCTGTTCCCTTTGAAACAGGAACAGAAACCAATAGGCCTGTTCCCTTTGGAACAGGAAGGCAGTTACTTCAACATAAGCAAGTACAGATCAATACACAACACACAGGGTACAAATATAGGAGAAAGGGCCACTTTGCAACTAAGGTGCAACTGAATCTTCATTGACATCCTGGGCACTGTTGCTTAAAAACCTCAGCTCCAGGAAGGAAGAGTTGTTGGAACAACATCTTTGGTTAGCTCTTGATTCAACATACCTTGCATATCTGGCTTTTCTTTGGATGAAGCTCCTCTAAGAAACTACGTCTACTACTGCACTCTGAATCCGTTGTTAGTCTTGGTCCTGGGCTGTGAACTGCCTGGACCTTAGGAATCCTTTGCTTTTTTATTGCATTGGGCTCTGAAACCCCTGTTGGCATTGCCTTCAGGCTACTTAGTAGCCCACCACTGCTATCAGTCCTAGCCCTTCTGCAACTAGAACAATCAACTACATCTGTAGGCCAGGTAAGGGAGCATAGGGCAGACTACTTAGCCATTTGCTGCTTCAACACTTTGCTGTTTCCTCCCAGCATCTGCTACCTGAAGGGGTAACTTCACTCTACCTCACGGGAGGGTCAGGCCTGGAATTTGCAGCTGAAACCTGGCACCTAGCTACCTGTTCCACCACGATGTCCAGTTAAAATTACATCTGTGTGCACATGCCCACCACTTGGTGAATATCTTGCTTCTGTATCAGAAACTACGAAAGGAATGTTGAGATAAATAAAAATGCAGAAGGAATGAGGGTAAATAAAGGAGAAAGAGTGCAGAGGTCTTGTGTTCAGATTGTTTGCTCTCTTGATCAGCTGTCCTGCCATGCCCCATTTTAAGGCTTCAACAAAACTATCCCTAAGTGTTACTTGCGTTCTAGCATTCTTTAACAAAAATATTTGTTCTCAGATCAGTTTATTGACGAACCAAACCAATCACACCACACAATGTACAAAGTTCTTCCTTTTTCCATTTCCTTTGAATCACATTAGTTTCTTCAAGCGAAGGTGTATCCCGTTCTCAGAGCGCATGACAATCTGTGGGGTGGGGATGGGTGGGGGCTTGGAAGGATCAGGCAAAAGTTCAAATCGAAGCAAGGTCATGGCAAGGGCCACTTTCATCTCATTCATGGCAAATTGCTGCCCGATGCAGTTCCTGAAAAAAATAACAACAACAACAACAACAAAAAAGAAGGCAGCAAAAACTTAGTTTCCCAATCTTTCAATCTTTCATATATCTCTTAATAACAACGAATGTGGCATTACCCCTCTGCACTTCTTCAGTGGTAATTCTTTAGGCATACTTTCCCTGAGGGAATGGCTGCCCAAGTGGGATTTTTAAAAGGATTGTTTTGCCTTCCTGCTTTGTGTATGTAGTATTGTTTATGTTTACGATTATTTGGTCCTTTTTAATATTCATATACTTATTGTTTTTAGCTTTAAATATTATCTTTTAATGATGTAAGCTGTCTTAGGCCCCTTTAAAGGAAAAAGGCTGAGTAACTAATTAACTAACTAAATTAATTTTAGTTAATGGTAAATTAATTTTAGTTAATTTAAAATTAACCAAACACAATAGCTAGTTAATTAATAATCTCTTTACATTTTTGCCACAATATTGTTGAAATGATTTAGGAACATTATCCTGAACTCCTTAAAGCAATTGCAATAGAGTATTTAAAATATCTTCAAAACATGATATTGGTGCTATTTTTTTCTACAAATGTTTGCATAATTAATGAATATGTAGGTCAGCATCCTATTATATTTCCCAAGAGTAGAAAAGTCCTGCCAGAATAGTAATCTGTTATTTGTAGACCTGTCAAGCATCCCATATTGGCCAGGACAGTCCTGTTTCTACCTCTCTTTCCTGCCGTCCCCTCGGATTAATAAATTTCCTGGAAATGTCCCATTTTCTACCAATGCTGAGGTAGAGGGGACGAGGTGCTGTGGTGGTGGGAGGTGTGTGTGTGTGTGTGGGAGGTGTGTGTGGGTGGGTGGGTGGGTGCATGAGTGTGTTTTGAGGGGGCTTGCTTTTTCCCCTCTCTCTCTTTCTCCCTGCCTTCAAGGGAAGGCAGGATCTGCAGAGTGTGTCTGGCTTTGTCCCCCCCCCCCTCTGTCAACTCCTCTTGGCACGTGATGCCCCAGAGCCCTATAAATCCTCCCACTTAAGCCAGATGTCCCCTCTGGCCGGCCACCGAAGCTCTGAGGGGAGAGGGCAGCAGAAGGGCTGGCTCAATGGCTTCACGTTCTCGCCAGTGCCAGCCTTCTTGTGAGGCAGGGGAAGGATGTCACCCTACCTTTGGTGGTCGCCTGAGGCTCCTGATGGCACACTATCGCTTTGGAGTAGCTTGGCAGGGTGGGAGGGGCAAAGTGAGCTCTCTTGCTCTGTGTGTATGATGTGCGTGCGCATGCATGCATATGTGCAGGCAGATGCACACACACATTACACCTTTCTCCTCCCATTCTGGACAACACCAGGGAAAACTTTATAGCTATGGTTATTTGTGTCACTGTGCAAGCATTGCCACTATACAAGCAATGATCTCCATAAAGCAAACCCATCTTTGATTTGCCCAGTGGCAATATTTGTGTAAGTAGCACAACTGATCATTAATATGCTGATGAGTCCTTTCACTCAGGAAAAGTTCGATGAGGCACTGACCATAGTGGGGTTTTTGTTGTTATTAAAAGAAAAATACATAATCATTCCTCCTCTGAATTAAGGCATTGTACAGTGGTACCTCTTAAGACAAATGCCTTGTAAAACAAAAAAACTCGCAGGAAGAAAAAAAGTTTCCGGGAATAGGCATGTTTCACATGACAAAAATTCCCTATAGGAAGTTTTGCAAGACAAAAAACGTTCCGCATGTACCCAAAGAGAAATAAGGTTATTTTTGTCACTCAGCCTTCCATCCTTCCGAGGTCGGTCAAATGAGTACCCAGCTTGCTGGGGGGGGGGGGCAATGTGTAGCCTGCACATTGTAATTAAAATTGTAAACCGCCCAGAGACTACTTGTAGTGGTATGGGGCGGTATATAAGCAGAACACTTTTTGCTTTGCTTTTTATTCCAGCCTTCAGAATGGATTAAACCGATCCAATGCATTCCTATGGGAAACCACGTTTCATAAAACAAAACTTTCATAAAACAAATTGACCTGTAGAATGAATTAAATTTGTTTCAAGAGCTACCACCGTAGTGTTATTTATATCTTGGTCAGAAAATCCTTTCCTGAATTGCTTTGTAACAGAGATTTAGGAGACTTCCTATATTTTTCCAATGAACATTAACTCTGTTTTGCTCAGAACTTATATCTGGCAGGCTGCTCGGTAGATTAGTACCCAATTTTTCCAGGCCAAACATCAAACTTTGTGGAAATATTTCCAAAAAAGTAAAGGAGATTTACTTGCTATTAACTTATCCAATGAAGCACAGAATAATCCCACAGCAACCCTCCCCACCCCACGAGTCTGGTAGGATTTGCATACAATCACTACTGCTATTTAGTTTATCCCTCTTCTGCCCCCAAAAGATGGTCCAGTCATTCTCTAAAATCTCTTTCTGAAGCTCAAAGGCTGCAAACCGTTCTTAAGCACACTTTCGATAGGCAAGAAAAAACAAAGATGGGCAGAGCATGGCAAAATGTTTCATTCTCTTAATTAAGTGCATTTGGAATTCATAAAATGCACTCCACCAAAGTATCATGCAGACAAGAGAAGGGAGAGGTCCTTTTTCATGTTGGATAATAATACTTGGGCATATTTTCCATAGCAGAGATAAGCAGAGATGGAACAAGGAGCATCCTGGCATTTTTTTCAAAGGGGCTGCAAAAATTTATCCTATTTTTGTAAGGGGGAAAAAAAGACCTGTTATAATTGCCAAAATAATTGAGGGTCCAAAACTGTCAGGGAATTTTTCCCCCTTCTTACAACACCATAAACTTTTGGAGATTACTGTTCAACTAAAATAACTTTTTGCTCAGCCTTAGCTAGTGTTTTGGCTAGTGATGAGCAATCAAATTTGAAGAGGAGGTCAAATTTCATCAGTTGCAAAAAGATCCTGTACACATCAGCCATGCCTCCTTTGTTTTGCCTTTGAATTGACCAAACTCGATAGCCAGATTTCATATCTTGACAAATAACTCCTAGACCAATCAACAATTCTGATTTGCATTATAAATCTCACCTTGGGCCAGCAGAGAAAGGGATGAAAGCATGTGAGTTTCTGTTGGATATATTCTCTGGAGAAAACCTCTGAGGGTCAAATACCTAAAACAAAAGGAATTCATTTTCTTATTTTCAACAAAGCTATTTGGCCATTAGGTTTCTGATGTTTATATAGATGTACTTTTATAGACATGAACATAGATTTGTGCTAAGTTCATGGGATCAGTTATTAGAGCAGGAGGTACAAAATCTTTGGTCCTACAAATGTTGTGGATATATTTGTGTGAATCAGTCTCCAAAGAAATGGCACTTGGGGAATTGGGACTTTGTGGGTGCTGTGGCATTATTTTAAGAAATTTTTAAAAATTCTTTCAAAGAGAGGTATCAATAGATACTGTATTAGAGATGGGAAAATATATATAACAGATCAGCATGCAAGGTTTCTCAGCAGCCTCCAAACCTCACAATTATTTGACAAACATAATTTGCAAGGACAAAGGTATTCAAGTATGCCAAAAAGATTCAAAATAAAGTGATTGGCCGTGCTTTCCAACTAAAAGCCCCACATTTTCCTGTGTCCTGTGTAATCAAAATTTTTAAAATCCATTTCAAATCTGCTAAACCCATTTTTAAAATGGTGCCCTCAGGAGGTGAATATATTATAATTTATTGCCCATTTTGTCTCTTTCTTGGGAGGGTCAACTGTGATCTATATTGTGAGAGCTAGGCATTATACAACTGATTGTGAATACATTTCCCAGAATCCAGGGACATGGTGACAATTTCCACTGAATTCTAAGAGCCTGGTTGGATTAAAGCTGGTGCTTTTAATAAGTTAGATCAGTGGTTCTCAACCTGTGGGTTCCCAGATGTTCCTGGACTGCAACTTCCAGAAGTCTTCATCACTAGCTGAGCTGGCCAGAATTTCTGGGAGTTGCAGTTCAGGAACATCTGGGAACCCACAGGTTGAGAACCACTGAATTAGATGGTATTTAAGGACCATCTCATAGCAATGCACCTTAGAAGACTGTTCTTGCAGAGGAAATGGTGAACAGCAAGGACTTTGCCATGGTAGAATGGGAGAGGATCATTGCATTAAGACAGTGATTCCCAACCATGGGTAGCCCAGGTGTTCTTGGAGTGCAGCTCTGAGAAGCCTTCACCACCAGCTGTGCTGGCCTGGGTTTCTGGGTTTGCAGTCCAAGAACAGCTAGGTTACTCAAGATTGGGACCCACTGTTGCAGAAGACTATCTCTGGTATAGAAGATGTGACATGATTACCACTGCCTTAAAAGAAAGAAGACAGAGTAACCTACCTCTGGATCATTCCAGATGCTGGGGTTCCTATGGATCATATAAATGCTAATCCCAACCCAAGAACCTGAGAAGCAACATGGAAAAGGAGTTAGGTTGTGCAGTGATGTCAACAACAGCCATGACAGAATGGAAACTGGCTGCCAAATTCAAATATTTTTAGGTGCTGATGGTTTAAAATGTTGTTAGCAATCTATACTTGGGTACTATAGAACTGATTGGTAAGGCCTAATCATTTCTAGATAAATTTAAATAATAGCCAGCTGACTTTAAACCAAATAAAATTTGTTTTTATACAAGTGTGAGCTCTAATAAATACGGCATATATTGCATGAGTATTTTTAACAGCAACATTGGATTGCTGGAATAGAATGAAATGAAACAAACCTTCAGGTAAAGTCCGTCCATCAGAAAATGTAATCGGTTTGCTAAGCTCCCGAGAAACCCCGGGTACCGGAGGGTAAAGGCGGAGGCTCTCTTTAATGCATAATGTGCAATAGTTCATTTTGCTGAGGTCATCCCTGAGAAAATAATAAGCAGATAAATACAGTCACACCTTGGCCTACAAGACTTTTGCAAGACAAGCAAAATTTTTGGAACATTTCTGTTCCAGTTAATGAGCTCATCTTGCAAACCAAGCACCAGAGCACTGAGTGGCACTGAGTGGCCCTTTGCCCACCCCAGCCACGCACTCCTGCCACCGCAGGGACAAGCAGGACGCCACTGCTGCCACCACTGCGCCAGGGTAAGCCCTTCTTGACACTGTAAGCACCTTGCCACAGCGAGGGGGGATTTGCAGCAAAGGCCACATCCGTGGTTGATGGGGCATGCAGACACGGAACTGATTATGGGTTTTTAAAAAATGAGTATTTTAACTTACAAGCATGTTTCCAGAACAGATTATGCTCATAAACCAAGGTGCTACTGTAAACTGAAGTAACTGTTTCACTCAGTTCTATGCTTACTGGTAAGTAAATAAGTCAGTGTTGGCCAAACTTCGGCCCTCCAGGAGGGCCGAAGTTTGGCAAACACTGAAATAAGTAAATAAAATTTCTATACAAACACTACAAAGATCATGGGTCAACTGCATGCACCTCAGGCAGCTCAATCCTAAGGTCTTGCTATGGCAGCTGCTAGGGGTACTCTTTGTAGTCTTCAGTAGTCCTTGATTATTGCAGCAAACACACATTTCTCCCTCTCTTTCCAAGATCAGAATGGAATAGAATAGAAATTATTCAGCCATGGCCTAGTTGAAGAGGAACACTGCTCTTTTTAGTGCCCTCTAGAGGGCATGGAGGATGATTTGGCCACCTCATATAACAAACAGTTTGTATAACACAAAATCTGTACAACATAAAAAATTCCAGAGATAGGGGAAATTTGCTTAACAGAATCGCCTATGGAGCAAATCCATACAACATAAAAATGGCCGCAATTAGGGATTACTCTGTCTTCAATGCATTCCTATGGGAAATTTGTATAAAGGAAAATTTGCTTAACATAATTTCATTTGGAACGAATTAATTCCTTTATACAAGGTACCACTGTATTTTGAAGGCTCTTCACAACATCTAAAATGCTCCATTGCTACCCACCCACCCTGCTTTTTCTTTCCTTTAAAAAAAAAAAAAAACCTAATGCTACCAGAGGGCAAAAAGAGGCTTTTTCTACTTTAAAAACTCTCAGTAAAGAAATACCCACTCAGGGGACCCTTAACACTACACAAAGCTGTGTGTTAAAATGATTTTGAAAATGAGACATTAGTAGTCCATTTGGCCCTGCCTAGAAGGTGTAATGGGAGGCCTCTTTTGGAACAGTGGTGCCCTGAGCGTCAAAATGCAAACTCAGAGCACTGGAACACAAAAGCTCACCACTGAATGGTGTCATGGTCCCCCACAATGGACTTGATCTCCTCCCTGCATTTCTGCTGATGTTCTGGGTTCTGCGCAAGGCAATAGAACAGCCAGGAGATCCCGCTAGCTGTGGTATCGTGACCTTCAAACATGAAAGTGTCCACCTCGGCACGTACGTCTTCGTCTGATAGTCCGACGTTATTTTCATCCTAAACATGGATAAACATCACTAGTGATGGGATTTTATTCAGAAATACATGTTTATGACTCTCTTTTTTTTAAAAAAAATATGGCATACACACGATGAAGCAAGTGGCTGCAACTCTTCATGGGTATTTTCATGAAACGTGGGTGATCTTGGCACTGAAAATGACATTGGTACTTATGGTGAAGGTTCCTCCTTGTTTGGCATTCAGGGATCACACAGGAGAGAGATTAAATTCTTCCTGTTGATCGGCAGGCAGGAAGCATATGTGGTTGTCTTTTGCAGCATCATTTTCTCCTGCATTGCTCCTCCTCAGTGTCATTTCAAAGCTCAGCTTTTAGGAGAAAGCTACTGATGAGTTTAGGAAAGGAAAAAATAACGGGACTGATCAGACGTCAAGACCAGAGGAAAGAGGCAGGGATAAATATCTTCGTAAATGCATCACTAGTGAATCTAGCCACTGTTCTAGAGGTACTGGATGCCTCCAAGAGCCAAATAAGAAAAAAACCTTCTGCTCTTAGGCAAAAGAGGAAGCAAAAGGGAAGGTGGAAGAAGAGAACCAAAAGACAGTGTAAAGAACAAGGTGTTGTTTTTTTTAATCGTACACAGAAAAAATTGAAAAGAAATATAGTCAATCCCAAAGGTATAATGTACAGCTTGGGAAAGCATAGGAGGGCCTGATCTAAGGAGGAAAAGAGGAGAAGTGAATCTCTCTTCCTGGGCAATAAAAAGAAAGAGTCCACTGAGGAGCAGGAGCCTACAGGAAGAAGATGGTGAAAGAAAACAGCATAATTACGCTATTCCTTTCCTGCTTTCCAAACATAATGGAAAGAGATGGCCCACTGTTGGATGCCTCCCATGCCAAACTGATGGATGTTCAATGAGACATTTGAACCAAACATCACTTTAATGCCAAAAAGGAGGAAACACACATGAAACAAAAATAATTCATATGTTATTCATTCTTTCCTTGCAGGTGAAAGGAAACCAGTGTCCGATTCTGGAGCTCAGGTGCAGTGTTTTCCTTTCATTATGTTTTCTTCCTTTTCCTCCTAAGGAAAGAGAAGGTGACCAGCTGTTCTACACACCTCTGCATCACCCTGAGGTTCCAAACCTCCAGGGGAAATCTGACACCAAGTGGCCAAAATCCTTGTGGCATCATGGTGCAAATGGTATGGCTTTTGGTGTAGCTTTTGCTACAGACACTCTCTGTTGTGTAGCAATAATGCAATTCTGTCTACAATGTGTACTTTGCAGAAGTTTTCTGCCTACGTTTCCCTCTTACACTTCAGAGCAACAAGTTTTTACCTAGTCCATTATAGGAGCCTAGACTCAAGATTTTTGTTCAATTAGAAAAAGGACATGTTACTTAGAAATCTGTCACATCTGGTGGAATATCTGACGGCAGAATTATCATTTTCCCTCCCAGTACTCACTTTGGCACAGAGAAGGATGTCAAGAAAGTCCAAGTGCCTCTTCTGCTGGATCTTCTGGAGTTCTTCTTCATCTCCCAGTGATTCTTTTCTCTCCTTGATTATCTTATCTGTGTCAAAAAGTGATGATGGCAACAACTTATCAAAATTGTCACTGATCAGAGGTCGCCAAAATATATATTTGGAGAGAGCTTGAGCAGAGGAAGGAGAACAGAAATGGAGCCTGAGAGAGACAGCCTAAGAGAGCGTTAAAGGACTTCACAGAATCAAATAACTGTACGGGTTAGAAATAGATGTCATAGCAATATCTGAAGTGTGAAACATAGTCTTTGCAACCCAATATCTCACATGTAACTGTAGATCGAAGGAGCTCTGAACTATAACCAGCTGAGTTTAAATTTACGTTTCAGCTAAAATATTGCTGAGTTTTATTCCACTGGGCTTAAGGAAAGCAAGGAAAATGCAAGGATTTTTGTGTCAGTGGTTAGCTTTGTGCCTAGCTGGGGCAGGAGCGGTCACAGTCACTTCATGAATGAGAATGATAGAAAGCCAGTCCAATGCCAACATCATAACCAAATCTGGGCTCTTGGTTTACTTCCAGGATGAAACAAAGGCTACTTTTACACGACCCCTAAAATCCGCTGCAAAACGCTCACAGATGCGGAACATAAAATTGTTTTCCCACCAGCAGCGGACTTTTTAAAAAGTATGGCCACACCCACTTAAGTATACCTCAGAGCATTTTACAAGTACCTGGTGTGGAGGAAGTAAAATCCTTGTTGCTGTTCCTTGTTGCTGTTTTAAAGCATTGTATGCCTGTTTTAAAGCATTGCATGCCTGCTTTTTGTTTGTTTTTGTTGGGTCCCCCCCCCTTTTGTTAACAGACAGGAATCCTAACGGGCTGGAACAATTAGCTGCTGCCCACAGGCGGAGGTGAGCCTGCATTTTTTTCTCTCTCCCCTCACCACAGACAAAAGCAATAGAATCAGAGTACGGGAAGTGGGAACACAGGAAGCAGAACAAAAACCATGTTGGGGGCATCTGCATTTAAGTTGCCAGTGGATTTTAGGGCCAGCCTAAGAGTCAAGGTAACCTCCTGGGGCACTGTGGCAAACCCACCTGTCCTTTGTATTAAACTGGAGGTTCATAGGCTTATAATACAGAAGTTTCAGCCTTTTTCAAAGCAGAGTCAGAAGTGTTGAATCTCTCCATACCTCATTAGGAATACATCCAGCCAGAGCCAATGGAGAAGGAAAGCATTTGTAGTCTCCTCTTTACCCTGCTTTTCCTGTTGCAAAATCATTGTTAGAAGCCTATTGCTAATTTACACTTTTATAGCAGTGGTGGTGAACCTTCGGCCCTCCAGATGTTTTGGACCACAACTCCCACAGTCCTTTGTCATTGGCAATACAGGCTTGGAATGGAATACTGGGAGTGGTGATTCAAAACATCTGGAGTGCAGAAGGTTCTCCACCACTGCTTTATAGTGATCCCCACAGTCCCCAAAAGGAACAGATCCAGCAAAATACCTGTATGAAGGTGAGCAATCTGGCAGGCCTTTCGGAAACGATATGCCTGTGGGGTGAACCAGTAAATCAGATCACTTTGGCCCACGATGGAGTGGATTCTAGAAAGTGCTAGGTAGCAAAGTTCGAAGACAGCTTGGATGTAGGAATTCCTCCTGGAGGTCAAACAAAGGACACCAGATGAAAAAGTGCTAAAGATCCCAGTTGCATAGGTGGGAGCTCAGTTCCCCACTGCGCCTTCTTGATAGGGGATTAACTCGACCATCCATAGGGTCTCTTCCAGCTCTGCAGTTTGATGATGATGGTGGTGGTGGTGGTGGTGGTGGTGGTGGTGGTGGTAATGGTGATGGTGATTTTATCCATGTTTTTTTCAAATACTCTACTATAGAATCTTACAAAAGCATGAAGCCCCTATCCCTATGCACCCCTACCTGGAAATAAACTTTGATGAACCCGGTAAGGCTTCTAGGTACATATGCATAAGTTTGCACCATAACACAAAGATGACCAGAATCATATTGCTACTTATGCTTATAGAATGTTGATCAAGTAAATCCTGGCAACAAATTGCCACTCATTATTAGCAAGGTGCTGGTTGCATTCCTCTGCAGACAACATATTGTGTGACCATGTGAGGACCCAGGAATGAAACCACCACGTAGTTAATGAGTGCCTACTTATTGCTAGGAGTTAAGTGATTTTCCTTGTGTGAGTGTAAATCAGCTATTGCCTTCTTTTCAATGGGTGTGGCCCTTCACTCCCAAAGCCATCGGGATTCCAGTGATGGACTCTGATACATGAGGGTAAAGCAAAAGAATTGGTTAAACAGTGAAAGAATCAAGTGGCACGCTAAATACAAATTGTATCTGTCATATGCTTTCATACTGTAGCTCACTATTTTTTGTCAGCTACGTCAATGGGCCACAGTCTGCAAATATTACATTCTATGAAAGTTGTTAGTCTTTTAAAGTTAAAATGGTTTCATTGTCTTTGCTACAACAAACCAACATGACATCCCTCTGAGAGGAATGGGTGAATCTTTCAAAATGCTTTTACTAGGAATTTTAACTACCTATCTGATATTCTAAATGCAGAGAGGTTTTCCTGTCATTCTGCCACCATCTCTTAATGCATAAAAGCAAAGTCTTGGTTTCATTTTTAAGACAAAAAGTTATGACATTAATTTAAATAAACTTATCCAAATGTTGGATTAAATTGATGTGTGGTGTTTACGTGTAATGAGGTAAATTTGGGTTAAGTTTGGCACTTATTGCTGTTCTCCTCTGACTCTGCCAGACGGGCAAGTCAAGTTGGGATGTGTCAGCTACATGTCACAAGAGTAAACAATGTTGAGGGAAACAGAATGTAATTTCAGATAACCAAGCCAAGGTTATACATATTGCATATGTTAAAGCATTAATATGTCACCATAAGGGTAGGAAATGTACAATTGGTCTGTAATATGGGAACAGTTACAGTGTAGAACAATGTGTCAAAATGCCCACTAGAAGGCACTCTGCTTACATAGCACAGCACTCTACAGTATTAGAACACAATGTTAGGTACAAGCCTCCCCCCCCTTCCCCTGTTAGTCCTGCACACTGCCAACCTTGCAGCTGACAATTTTCAGTGTTATAGCCCTATGAGCCATCACGACAATGTTACCATTACATTAAATTGAGGACATATCTGTATAGAGGCTAAGCCAGGTCTCAACCAAGGAGATTACTATGGAAGCAGTTTGTTCTCCTATCACTTTGCTACACAGGCAGGTGTACATGGGAAGAAGTCAAAACATAGTGAGTTGCTTTCTTGGGAGTTTGCAGTTTCCAGTAGAAAATTAAAGTAAGAGTGTGGGAGTTTGCTGGGAGATGTCTGAGCAATCTGATCTTAATTACAAGAAGAAACAAACAGAGACAAGGTCCTTTTCCACTAGCCAGCTGGAGAGAAGATCTGCGCAGATGAAAGGACAACAAAAGAACTGGCTGAGCTCATCCCCAGAGGCTTGTTTATTGCATCTACTGTTCATAAGCAGAGATTGGAGCATTTTATGAAAACACTGCTTCTAATAGGGAACAGGTGCTCTTTAGCCTTTTAGTCCTGCCTCAAAGCAAAGGTGAAAAGGAAATAGAAGGTCACTTCCCTTCAGGGATGCAACGTGGCGAAGTCAGGATGGTGTGCCCTCACTGAAACTCCTCCAGGAAACATGCCCCTCAAAGAAAGGTTCCAACATAAGAGTTTTCTTATTAAAGGAAACAGCCCTGATAGTGAACTGTTGGCTTGTGGGAAGTGTGCCAGCTCAGAATGGAAAAATAAAGAAATGATTATAAAATATAAATATAGAGAAGCAAGGAAGCACAGATACCAGATATTGGGCATCAAATATCAAGGAGCATTGATAAGCAGAAAACCTCAGGCAACATGCAGCAACAGCATGGAACAGATGGATACGCTTTCATAAATTCAAACTGGCAGATGGCTGGATAAGCAATTAGGGAACTTATTTTTTTTTCATGGGTGTAATATGCTACAAGGAAAATAATATATATTTTATTTATAGTTTTACCATAAACTTTGATACTTTAAGATATGTACCCTCTGCTTTTTTGATGTTCCTTTTTAAAAACTAATAAACTCCTGCCTTTGAGAATGTAATTAAAACATTCTCCTTGCTCTTTTAGGTTCTTAAAATATATTCCTACTGTACTTTTATGCTCCGTCATTTTTATACTATGACTTAAATGTGTTGTCTGCAACTTAAGTTTAGTCTTCATATCTTTTAAGCAGTTGTGCCTAAAGTTTTTTTTCCATAGATGTTAAGTATGATTTTGGCATGATTTGTAGACAATTCAAACAATTGTAGCCTTCCTTAACTGCAAAAATAGTTATATGTTTAAGCCTTTACCTACAAATTTCCATGTGGTTACAGTACTTTTTTGTGTATAAGACTACATTGTTTAAAACTGTTAGACTAAAAATTCAGGGTGATACATGGAAGTAAGTTGAGAAGAGAACCACATGGTTGCAAAACTGTAATTCTGGGTTGGAAAAGTGGGGGACATATTATACATGGGATATCTTATGGGTAGAAAAATACGGTATATGACCAGATTTCTGGATAACTGAAGCAACAAGCTTGCAACTACTAGAGTACATGTTTTCATCAATTTTAATGCTTATTTTTCTTCTGCATATGGAGCACAGAAGCAATGTAAATAAGCAAGCTGTGGTTGTCTGAAAATACTTTTCTCCCTGGGGAAAAAAGAATTAATATGACAAGGAAGTCTAGAAAGATTTTACTTCACCATAAGTGAAATTATGGTTTGTTTGAATCCTCTGAGGAGGTATTAAGTACTGAAACAATGAAACTAATTATACTGTACTTAGACATGTAGATGAACATTGACATGATTGAGATATTTATTTGATCTCACACTGAAACTGAACCCTTTCAGGAATAATTCAATTCAGCTGTGTATGGGCCCAAAATACTAAAAAGTGTTATAAAGTTGTATAGTGCTCTGAAGTCAATGTCATGTTTGACATTGAAAGCCATTGGGATCCTTTTCCATTCCTACTCAATACATGCTCAACCAAATTGAAGAAACTTTTCACAGAGTTGAGTATTTACTCACTTTTCCATTTGACAATTGCTGTTACAACTGAAGGCACATTTCATGATATTGTCAAGTGTCATCAAGCTCAGATGTTCAAAGAGCTCCACTGATTTCTCCTGTGTGATCAGCTGTTCCCATTTATCCTAAGTTAACAGATGAAATATAAGCAAGTGAAAACTCATTACCAAACTACTCAATACAGTGGCCACTTGTACACCACCCACAAATGTGTTTGTGTGGGGGGGTGGAGGACAAAGGAAGAGAAAAATTGGCATACAATTGAGTTAGGCATCTGGCTGTGGAGCTAGAAGTTGGGAGTATGTCTGTGAAAATTCTCAGTCAACCAGGTGAGGTTATCAGAAAGTTGAGTCATGGCAACTGGACTCCTTTTCTTGTGAAATTGAAACATTTCACTGCTCATCCAAGCAGCTTTGTCAATTTCTGAATACTGTAGAAGTTGGGAATTAATTTCTCCACTGTGCCTCCTGTGAGTAAAGCCAGCCTGTATGTCCTTTGGCAAGCTGCACCACCCCAGGACACCCCCAGAAGAAGGAAATGGAAAGCAACTTGTGAGTATTCTTGATGTGGAAAACTCTGAAAAGGGTCCCCATAACTCTGAAGGGGCTTGATAGCATGGGGTGGTGGTAATGATTCCAGCCCACAGGTACAGTATTTTAGAAATGATCCCAACAGACTCAGGTAGTTGACTCAAGGCTGACTCAGCCTTCCAGCCTTCTGATGGTCAGTAAATTGGGTATCTAGCTTGGGGTAGGGTGGGGATATGTAGCCTGCATTATTAGATTGTAAACTGCCTAGAGTGCTTTAGGCACTATGGGGCGGTATATAAGCAGCATACTTAGCTTTACTTTCCTCACATACCATTATTAATTATGGTTTGTGCTAAGCATGGTTTGTTACTTGAACTCTGAGTTGCACAACAAATGACCAAACAAACCATGTGTCTTCCCCATTTCTGTTTGCTGTGCTTTGTTCCTCTCAAGCACCTTTGTAAAGCAAGATTCATGAACCAAAGAACAAACCACACATGCAGATGTGCAGTTTATTTATTGTATTTATTTATTTATAATATTTTACCCCACCTTTCTCCGTGGAAAAAGACCCAAGGTGGCTTACAATAAATGAGGGACAATATACAGTCCAGAACATTTAAGACATATTCAAGTTAAGAACAGGGAATTAGAAGGGCATCTTGGAACATTAAAAGGTAACATTAAAGCTACAAAAAGCACACCAAAACAAAAAATTCCATCATGAAGGGTGGAAAGTAAACATGAAAACACTGGTGTTCTTATGAAATTATTTAATGCAGTCATGTATGGTAATCCATTTAAAAGTCACATAGTAGGTAGTCTCTCATTCAGGGAGGACTTGCAAGCTAACAAGGCAGGATTTGTTACCAGAGATCAGTATGCACATCAGAACAAGCCAGATTCCCACATGTCACACTATGCCTTGTGATGACGTGTGAATGCAGTTTCCAAAAATGTTTTAACCGTTTAAAAGCCCAAACCAGAAAGCTCTTACCAACATCACTTGGGTCGACTGTGCCATCAGTGCCACATACGGTTTCAAAATATTATAGTGGAAACCAGGAGTCAGTAGTTTTCGGTGCTTTGCCCATTTTGGTCCATGCGAGACCAGCAACCCTTTTCCTGGAGAAATGCAAGCATTTCACATCACTTACACCAATATAGTCTTGATATAGTCAGAAAGAGCCCTTTCCCTATTACAGAGAACCTTAAGCAGCAGCACAATTTCTTTGCCACATTTTGCAAATATTCCCTAGCATGAGAAGCTGGTAGGAACAATAACATGGAAGTGAGAAGACTTTCCACTGCAGTTTCTCAGATTGAGAACTGAGGTGACAACTCTCAGGGCAGGCAGCTGCACACATTCAAACACACCAAACAAAAATTCTCCCGGTCCAACATTTTTGATTTAGTATCATTAGCAGTTCTTGTTGCACTTCATTTTTGAAGTTCTTACTCGCTAGACCAATCTTGGTATCCTCTTTCTAGATTTCCTCTCAAGATATTTCCGGTTTGCTCTTTTATTTCTCCCTTCTCCTGAGCTGATGAAAATGGTGGAGGCAGAGCTCACATTGGAAACACACTGCATTGATCAAAACCTGTACACCTTCTTTCATTTCAGTGCCCCAGTGTTCTTATGCAACGGGTCTATGCTAGTTGAGACTAACACTTACATTTAGGCCTTTACATGTTTTCATCCCTTCTTTGAAAACTAGCTAGAACTGAAGATTACAATGCACTGTGATGCAAACTAGAACTGTAGAACTATGGTTTGTCCACATGAATGGGTATGCACAAGCCCATAATGACTAAATTCCATCCAATCAGTGTTGATTATGAACAAATGAAATATCAAATAGATACGTTAATACAAAAGCTGCATTCTACCTAGCTATTCATAGCTTTTGAGTAATATATTACAGCAAATGCACTCAAAATGTCAGCGTTAAATAATCCAACCACATTCCCTTTCTTTTAATAAACCAACATTTTGCCAAATATGAAATTTATCTGGCAAATGTATGCCTCCATTGAAGCATTATACTCCTGCAGAACCTGTCTGTAATTTTATTCTTCTGTAATGCCTGTATTAAATCAGAAATAATAACTACGAACTAGTACCTGGAAGCACATTCCATCATAACAGATAAACAAGCTTTCCTCCTGCATTTCTATATTTCTATTCAAGAGAAATTCCCATGGCAATTTCCATCAAACAAAGATTGCCCCATACAAATTTTCAGACAAAGGATGCTATAGTTTTAGCACAGCTGGCTAAGTAATGAGCGTCTATACTGGTCTATGAGGAGGGCAGATCTATATAATTCTAATCAAGCTACTTATTTTTTATTTTTTAAAATAACATTTATTTATTTTAGTCATTACTGCATCACTAGATAACACAAGCATCAAATAAAAAAATAGTTATTCTATCCATCGTTCTATCCATCTCAGTATAGTCTAAGCATTTTTGTATAATTACCTCTTCCTTAGACTTATTTACATTTTTCCACATTTGGGCCCAAACTATTCTGGCAGCAGTTAGGATATGTAATATAATATATCTATCTTGTACATTAATACTTTATAACTATGTATTTTAATCCAATACTTCTTTGCCCTTTGATGTGCGACGGAAAATAAATACTGTATTTGGTTAAAATACATAGTTGACTTAAAGAAATAATCAAGTAGAATGCAGAATTTAAAGAAGAATTTTTAATTAGGTATAATCAAGATACTTATTGATAACCTGTCCTCAACTGACTAATCTTGACTATTAAGACACTAATTATACATACCAATCCATGGGATTATGTGCTGATAGGTTAAACTGTCCTTTGGATCTATAAAGGGAAAATGAGCAAGAAAATAAAAAGATTTAATCATAAAACAAAAGCAAAGAAACATTTAATTTTATGCTGTTATAATATTTTGAATATCCATATCATTTCCCAACAGAAGAGATTCCAGGATAGTGCATGATTTTTTTTAAAAAAAATAAAGTAGTAAATATAGCATAATAAGACAAATAAAACAGCAAAATTTGAGTCTTTTCAACTATTGCAGTAACAAACCAACATATTAATTAAATATCAACTAAAAAAAAGATACCCACCCCCACCCCCCCAAAATTGTAAAACCGTCTTGATTTAACACCATATCAAAAGCAAGATTGTCACCAATTGTGTGATCCTTAGAAGGCTACTTAACAACTGGGACACCATCAGGGATAATCCTCAACTGCACATGGCATTTCTATCATTTAGAAAAGACTGCTTAATGAGCCTAATGCATTGTGCAGGTAGCATGGCACAGAGGATGCAGTCCCCGTCAAGCTTTATAGATGATGTGGGCAGTTTACAATTTAGTTATGCATGCTACACATTGCCCCCCCCCATGACCTGGGTACTCATTTTACCAACCTTGGGAGGATGGAAGGCTGAGTGAACCATGAGCCAACTACCTGGGACATAACCCCAGGTCTCGAGCACAGCTTTGGCTGAAGTTCAGCAGTTACCATTGTGCCACGTGCTACAGGGGAGTGCTACAGGGATAAAATGAATCAGCCCAGACAATGTGGAAAAAGCACATACTGTATTACAATTCCGTCCCACACTAGTTTCCTCCTTCCCCCAATCAAAGTTGGATAAACAGAATAAAATATTTTTTCTTCTGTACTTTTATTTTCTTCATTCTTTTGTAAGTCCCGTTATGCCCATGAAGGCTGAAATAAAACAGTCAGGATAGGGGAAAGTTTAAACTACCCCAAATTATCCTATCTGGACTGGAGCAACACATGCTTACCTGAGAGGGTCTTTTTAAAAAAATGGTTATTTAAACAGCATACCACATATCTAACTTGGGATGCCATTTAGTCCATGTGGCAATGCTACTATGGTGAGAACTCAAAGCTAGGCTCAGTCTACATAGAGCAGAGTATCTCCTACTGCAAATGCAGCACAGAGGAAGAGTCACACTGTGGTGTTTCCATTGAAGAGACCAAAAAAGTTTCTGTGGGAATCTTTCTTTGAAGGGTGCGTTCTGGAGGGCTGCAGTAATGCGCACATGCTCCTGGCCAATGTGGCATATCTGGAAAGGAAGTGACCTTCTATTTCCCCTGACCTTTTGCTTTGAGGCAGGGCCAAAGGGCTAAAGGGCACCTGTCTCCTATCCGAACCATTGTTTCTGTAAGTGCTCACTTGTGGACATAGATAAGATGAATAAAACAAGCCTTCTGGGAGGAGCACAGCAGTTTTACGCCTGCATGTCTTCTCTGTTGGCTGAGAAAGGCATTTTTCTCTGTCTGTCTATTCTTCATTCTGTGGCCAAGGTCAACCTGACCTAAAACTCCACCAGCAAATTCCCAACAAGTTTCCTCTCTCTCTCTCTCTCTCTCTCTCTCTCTCTCTCTCTCTCTCTCTCTCTCTCTCTCTCTCTCTCATTGACAGCTCTCCCTTCTCCCTGCCACCAGGGATAATAGTCACACTGGCTGTAGGAGTTGTTTTTCAAAACAAAATAAGGAAAAATAATATCTCTGCTCCAGGACAACTTAAGAAAGGAAACATGAGGAGACCTCTCCAGGGAAAAAAGCAGCAAAACAAAGTGTGCAGCTCATATACCACCCTTTAACACTTAAGGCACTCTCTAGGTGGTTTACATTTTGATTATGCTGACTACACATTACCCCACTCCCTTGCGAGCTACATATTGAGTTTACCAATGTGAGGAAGAACACCATCAATAAGATGGGGAAAAATAAGTAGTGTGCCATCGACTCTTGAGGAACAAACTGATAAAGAAAACATAGGGAACAAGGAGGAGGAAAGAGGAGACCAAAGACATATGGATGAAGATAGGAAGGGATGCAGAAAAGGGGAAGAAATGAAAGGGTTAACACAGGACATGATAGCAGAGGGATATTTGGCACCTGATGTGGCAGTAGGCAAATGGAAAGAGGTTTGGGAAAAGAGGGCGGAATTAGGACGAGAGACATGGGAGTACAGGTTGACAGTTGGAGGAGACCAGAACCGTTGGAATGAACAGTACAAGTCTACCCTGGGGGAAATGGGTCCATGGAGAAAAGAAACCAACGATACTCTCCATCAAGAAGGGACAGCTGAGAGCCATCCCCAGTGAGTCAGACGTCCCTGTTGTAGGACAGTGCATGCAGGATATGGAAGGGTACACCGACCTATGACAGGAAAGCCATTGTTTCCGAATTACCCACATTGACGGGTCAATATGACAATGTAACATTTAAGTAAGAAGCTCTAAATATGTATTGCAAAGAAGAAAACTTGTGGTATGTTGAGAAACAAAGTTCATCCACCAGAATGATATGTTAAATAAAAGTTTATTGAATTTTGAAGCACTTCCAACTTTGACTCTTATTGAAGATGTGGTATCGTCTGATATTAAAAGTGAACCCAATCACAACCAACCTCAGAAGGATGGAAGGCAACTTGAAATGGCTACTTGGGAATGAACTCCTGTCATCAGCAGAGTTTTTCCGGCAGCACTGCACTTTAACCACTGCATCACGAAAGAAGTACTAGAAATTGTCCAGAGTTCCAGCCTGTCACAAGCCAGTGATGTTTCAAGGACCTTGTTCCTGGCTATGCCATTATGGCAACAATGTCTGAACCGCATTACTGACTGCACATATTTTTCATCACCTATAACTTAAATATCAGCATGCACGGACTGCAGATTTCAGCTATGTCTCAGAATATATCGTAGGTATATATACCATAGGTCATTCAAACTGTATTCATAGGATGTCACAGCCATTATGAGTCATATTGAACCGGTGGCTCTACATTTTATGGTGGGTGGGTGATGGGAAGTTAAGCTATTTGCTCTTTTCAAGTGTGTCAACATCACTAGGATAGCAGTTTCCATCTTACTCTTTGTCTCACATAACACGCAGGCATAAAAACACATGCTACTAGTAGTGGACGAAGGTGATTTTGTCTCTTACCTGTTCTTGCAAGCAACGCTTTTGCATAGTCCGGGTGTGTGAGTGTCAAACAGGCAGAGTATCTCCCATACCATATTGGGTACGCAGATGGGTACAAAAGATTCCATTGCTCAATCTTCTTCAATAGTACAGAAAGGGGTAAAAGCTACAACAATGGATGAGGATGACAATTAGTAATTAAGCAACTGATTCCTGAAATGGCCAAAACAAGCATTGCTTAGACTAATTAAGCCCTCAGTTTCACCTGGAGCCAGAAAAGGCAAATCTAGTTCCTCTATGCGAGCAGGCCATAAGAAGGCAAGCAAACTCCCTCTGCCTTGGTCAGTGGGTGAGATGGGACAAGACTCCTAGACTGTGCCCCCCCCCCCCAGTAAAGTGGTCTAAATTAGGGAGGAAAATGTATTTCCCTGTCAGTGGTTTATTCTCCAATGTGTCTGCCAGAGAGAAGAGCCAGCCTGTGTGGCCTTGGGCAAACGGCACAGTCCCAGGATGCCCCTAGAAGAAGGGAATGGTAACCCACTTCTGAGTACTCTCTACTTAGAAAATCCTGAGAAGAGTTGCCATAAGTCAGAATTGACTTGGCAGCAAACCATATTAAGATGCAAAGTGAGGGTGGTTTTGAAAGTGAGGCCAATATGGAGAGACACAAGCCAGTGGTTACCTGAGGGGAAGGCACCATTACACCCTTAAATGGTTTAAGAAGACCTCACTACTTGTCAGAGCACCTTCTCTCAGTGAAAGCTGCCCATAATACCAGATCTTCCCAGGGTAGGCATTTGAGGCAATTAAACTGTGAGAGGCCTGAAAGGAAAAAAAAAATCGGAAATAGGGTATTTTCTGCCATTGCCTCCTCGCCTATAGAATAATCATAGAATCATAGAGTTGGAAGAGACCTCAAGGGCCATCTAGTCCAACCTCCTGTCATGCAGGAGGCCCATCACAATATTTCCAACAGATGGCATTCCAGCCATCTTCCACCTGCCATCTGCCTGGCCCCCTCTTTGGCTGTTTTTAAAAAAAATTACTGAAAACCTGTTTTTTTCCCCCAAGCAGGCATTTTCTCAAACTTAACATAAATCTAATGTCCACCCACTAAAATATTAGCTAATTTGCCTGATAATATTATAGTTTTATAGAATTTATGTTATTTTATTTTGCTTATGTTTATTTTTATTATATTTACTGTATTTTATGTCAATTTTACATTATTGTATGAGTTATATATTTGTTTGTTTTGGTTTCATTTTGCATTGAATTGTATTGTATTGATTCTTGTTAACTGCCCAGAAAGGCCTCACTGCCAGATGGTTGGTATAAAATCCAATAAAATGTATAAATTATTGAATAATTATAATTCTTTTATCTAAACTGAACTTTATGCCTAAATCTAGATATGCAGGTTTGTAAATATGCCCAGCAACGTAGGTAAAGCATGATAAAAATGTCAAAGGACAGGATCAAAGAGCAAAGTTTATAAAATCGTACAGAATTTTATAAAGTAGATAAGGAAAACTGTTTTCCCTATTGCTCAATACTAGAACTAGGGGGCACTCCATGAAACCTTTGGGTGCTAGATCTCAAACAAATAAGAGAAAGTACTTTTTTCACCCAGAGGATCACTGGTATGTGGAACTCCTTGCCAGAAGAAATGATGACAGCTGTCAGCCTTGATAGCTTTAAGAAACGATTGGACAAGTTCATGGAGAACAAGGGTATCAATGGCTATCATTATGGATGCCTAAGGACAACCTCCGGGTTGGAGAGATAGGCAGAATATCTCTCAATGCTATTTGCAGGGAATCATAAGCAGGTGAAGACATCTGCTTGGGAATACCCTGAAGCAAATGATGAGCCACTGTGTGAGACAGAATGCTGGACTGGATGGGCTGTGGCCTGTTCCAGCAAGGCTGTTCTTATGTTCTTAAACCCACCCACCCATTCCACATTCTTTTAATAGAGATTCTGATTTAACCTCATTCACAAATTATAGATTGGAAATTCATCTTTAAATGATCCTAGTTCGTGATCTGCTCTTTGACCCCACTTCTGGTTTTGCCAGCACTAGAGAGATATTTATTTATTTATTTATTTATTTATTTATTTATTTATTTATTTATTTATTTATTTATTTATTTATGCATTTATTTATTTATAACCACTCCATCTAGCTACATGGCTACTCAGGGAGGTTTACAAACTGAATAGAAATCAAACCAGAAACAGTAAAATACAATATAAGCACAAGTTTATAAATAAAAACACTATTAGTAAACAATATGATAATAACTCTTATGTGTCATCAGCTTAATTCCAACTTATGCAAAGTGGAACCCTTTGGGGGGCGGGTTTCTAGGTAGCTAGTATTCTGAAAGAAAGAGAAGGGGCTTCAAGATCACACCAGCTATTACAGAGGCTCTGACAGAATTCCTACAACCATATGGGGGCGCAGTTCAGTGGTGATGCAGAAGTAAACCACAGTTAGAACAGACTCATTGAATCTGTGGTGATGCGGTGAGGTGAGTCAACTCCTCTTTAAGTTCCACTGATTCACTGGCCACTGTATTTCAGACAATGAAACCGTTGCTGAATTGCTAATTAAGTATTATATAAATCCCACATTCATTCAAAAGCGCTAGCTAGAACTACCATCTGGATTCATGTATGTCAGATTTATTTTCACGCCAGCGTTCATGAATTACAGTTGCCCTTCTTCGCACTCGTTTGCCACCGAGGTTCGGAGGAGTTTCCTGAACAAGCCTGGATCCAGCCAGTAGTGCCAACGATCTGTGGGTAATTAATCAGGACAGGCTGTACTCCCGTTTCTTTGTTTGGCAAAGCAGCGGTGGCAACAGCCCGGACACACAATTGCCTCTTTTGTACCTTTGGAGGCCAGCTCTAGAGCATCCCGAGAGTTGCGTCCTGTGGGCGGGGGGAGTGGGTCTGTAGCCCTTTCTTCCCCCAAGGGACCGATGATCTCAGCATCTGGGCGCCGGGCACCTACCTCAAAGATGTGGCCATACAGCCAGTGCGTGGGGGCCCCGGGGAAACGGCTCAGAGATCTCAGCAGCTCCTGTCTCCGGCGATGCAGCTGGATGGCTTTGATCAGCAGGCAGGTGAGGCAGAAGACGCCGGCCAGGTGCCAGAGGCGCGACAGGTCCATGGTGGGCTCGGGCAAAGAGGAGCCAAGGAGGAGCGGGGGTGGGATAGGGGGGTTAGAAGAGGTGGCCGCTGCCTTTTGGGCAGGGAGGAAGCGCCGGGATGGGGTTGCGGCGGGTGGGTGTCGGTCTACCGAGCAGCCTCCTCCCTGGGGCGGAGGAGGAAGGCTTGCAAAAGAGGAAAATCCCCGATGGTCTCGCCCTCAAGAAAGAAAAGAAGGAAAAAGAAGGGGAAAAAGACGAGCACCCGAAGCAGCCGGATGGGGGCGGCAGCCTCGACGAAAGGAGGCGGGTGGAGAGATGCTTTCCAGCAGAGGATGTGTTACAATAAGGCGGGAGCGGCCTCCCCGCCTGCAGTAGAAGGAAGAGAACGGTCCAATTACCTCGCCCGGACGTCAATCTTCCCTGGCTCTGAAGGCACGGAGCAGGGAATGGACCAGCGAATGAACCTCGCTGGGAATGGGTTGCGCCCGCCCGACCAAACGTCAGTCTAGTCCTGCTTCCCATTCCAGAGGAAAGGCAAAGAGAAGGGCTCCTGGGCGAGGTGCGCTCTCTCACACAGACAGAGTGGGGGCATCTCTAGTGATTTCTTTTCTTTTTTTTACTGCCTGAACTGGTTCTGTAATCATGAGGCATCTCCCACCAAAGGCAGCCAAGGTCTGTTGGCACATGAGGCAGAAAATACTGCAAGCACCTCTCTCTTCCTCACTAGAGTGAAATAACAAATTAAACAAGTGAGCGGCTGTTTCCCTTGAGTGGCATCACAAACCTGGTGCAGGAGGCAGCTGCACCCCTGGGTCTTGCCACAAAATGTGGTCTGGTATCTTGACTGGTAGCGAGAGGCATAAGGCTACTGGAGGTTCCATAGAGCTACCACTGATAGGAGCCATTGGTCAGCCCCCCCCCTCTCTTGAATGAGGTTAATCGTCCTTTATGGGGGGGGGCTGCCAGAAGCATAGGGAGCACAGTACCTTTGAGGGCTACTTCATGCTCCTGTAACTTCCAAAGTTTGGACCCATTTGAACCAATGCCTGCCTATCCTTTGACAGCAAATCCCACCAATGAATTGTGCGCTGTATGGAGAAATGTCAATCATTTTTTATGGATGACACCAAAAAATTATAGGGTTATGGTGGTGATGGGGAAATACTGTTTACTTTCTTCAAGCCATGTGTAATTTGTTAAATGTATTGTATGGAAATATTTTCACTGGGAAAGATCCATATGGGTGTTCTCCTTCCATATGTACTTTCTTCCATATGCACTTTCCTATTATTCTTCTCAGGACTTTTCAGATGTTTCTTCAAAGTATGTAGATCCACTCTTGTTACATGACAGAGACTGACAGAAACAGAACATGTTAGGTTGTACACTTGTCCCCAATAATTAATAAAAAATGGCCACTGGCATCTAATTTACTGCCTAGTAACTGAACCTGGCAAAAATGTACTTTTCCAAGACTTAGCTTGTTGCACTTGTTTTATATACACTTGTTTTACGATAGGATGAGAAAAAAGTGGCCTGCAAATGTTAGTGGGCAGCAATTTCTATTGGCCTTAACAAGAAGACCTAATGATGAGGAATGCTGGGATATGCAATCCAATAACTCTTCCCTCAGAACAAAGTAGCAAGTAGATTGCATAAGGTAACACATGCAGGCTCAACAAGCATCCAAAACACTTATTAGAAAAAAGTGATGGATAAGTAACCTTAAATAACATGGGTTAATATGGTGTCATAAACATTGTTGTTATTAGCATCGGTGAAATGGACAACTGCTCAGACCCTCAGTTGTAACTGAGACACCCCACCTGCAATGACCCATGTTTTGGCCTCTACAGGGGAACAAAAGCCTTCCACATTGCTTCAATGACCTGCTGAACCTTCTGGTCTAGCAGGAAAGTTTACTTTTTAATTTTCCCCTTCATATCATTTCCCGTTTTCTGCATTTTTAAAGATTGCTGGCCTGTGGGCAAGCTGTATAATTAATGATATATCTAAGTACTTCTGGAGGAAAAGTGAGTCACAGGATAAAGGCATGTTGTTAAGTGCCATTGAGTCACCTTTGACTTATGGCAACCGTATCATTATGTAACACCCAAAATGTCATGTTCTCAAGAGCACTGCTTGGCTCCTGCAAACTCAAGCCAATGGATTCCTTTAGAAAGGGAATCCAACTCGTATTTGGTCTTCCTCCTTTTTTCCCACCTTCAACATTTCTAGCAACATTCAGCATTCCCTGCCTTCTCATGATGTGCCCAAAGTATAACATCTGCAGTTTTGTCATTTTTGCCTCCAGTTCAGTCTTGATTTAATCTAAGGTGATTTATACAGCTTAAAGCATTGATGTTTCTTCCACCAATTTTCATTTTCCTTCATCTGTTAGAGAGGCTCCAGATTATATGAAATGTTCAAGGTGATCCTGGTGAGTTTCAATGACCTAGGTCTTCTAAGTCCTAGTCCAACAATAGGTGAGTTTCCATTTGAACCTAGGTCTTCTCACTCCTGGTACAACACTCTGTCCATGTTACGTCTGGCTCTCATCAAAGTTCTAAGTCACGTTATATTGTAACACAAAAAGTTGACATTCTGATGTTTTTGAGACTTTGCATTAATCTACTTCAGTAATACACATGCTGAAACATCTAGTAGAGCAGATTAAAATATTTTTGTTTTTTTAAAAAATTGACTCTTGCCCTGCATTTCTCTTGCCGGGATGCTGACATTTCTGCGGAAACTGAGAATATCCCTCAGGCTGAGAAGGAACTTGTTTTACCTATACCCCATCTGAGGAGAAGTATTTATCTACTGAGCCTCACTCAGGTCTATTTAAGCCCTTAAAGCAACAGGTAAGGCAGCAGAGATTACCTGCAGAACAGGTTTTATCATAGCCACAGTGCCCATGTCTAGCACAAATCCTCCAGGTAGGTCACTGAACACTGAACATCATGGGCCTTCCAACCTCTTTTCGTTTCACACTGTCTCCTCCTTTTCCTTCTATGCACAGTGTGGTGCTGGTGATGAGATAACGCTTGGAGGTGAAAAGTGCTCAATAAACCAATCAAGAAAACATTTTTAATAAATTGAAAACAACTAGATAGGTAAAGTGAACAAATATCAGCAAGAAACGAGATTGCCAAGCCAGCAATGCTAGTCTTTTTAAGTTCTTACACCAAATATGATATGACGACAATGAAATTTGTCAGGGACTTCTTGAAGGGATTCTAATTGATGTCAACCTGAATGGAGAAGGTCTATTCAGCAATTATGCAAAGTTCAAAGAAGATTTCAGTATGATAGGGGAACCAATTATCTCAGCAGGTGGTGAGTGCTCCAATGCTGTGGAGGCCTTCAGGAGAAAATTGGACAACCATCTGTCAGATCTGCTTTGGCTTGAATTCTGCATTGAGCAGGTGATTGAACTTGATAGCCTTTATAGGCCTGTTCTAACTCTATTTATTTATTTATTTATTTATTTATTTATTTATTTATTTATTTATTTATATACCACCTGTCTTCCAAGGAAAACAAAAAACAAAACAAAAATTTGTCTCTGAGTCTGTGAAAAAATTGCACCCATAAATTTAAATCTTCTCCTGTAGCAAGATTTTTATTCGTTTTGTGTGGGGGTGGGGTGGGGTGGGGTAGGGTGGTGTGTGTGTGTGTGTGTTAATACTTAACTGGTATGGGGCGATATATAAGCAGAACATTTTTTACATACATAAACATATTCTGTGCAACCCAAAGACTTTTGCAAGCCATTTTTCAAACTTGTTTTTATTTTTCAGGAGCAACAATTGGCACCTAGCTTAGCAGTAGATAACTCATGACAATGTGTGGCAGGAACATCCATATAAAGGCCAATTCATAAGTGGTACAAAACCTCGGTTTGCTCTGTGGATCAGTATAGTTAGCAGGATGGCTAGAACTAACAGGGTATCTCTACAGCTTGGTTTAAAGCTGGGATGTTTTGGACCACAACTCCCACAGTCCTTTATCATTGGCAGTGTAGGCTCAGAATTTTTGGAGCTGCAGTCCAAAACATCTGGAGTGCCAAAGGTTCCCCACTCCCGGTTGAGAGGAAGACAGCGGTTCAATACTACAGTTGTGTGGATAGTCTAAAAATTTAGAATTGCTGAGCTCCAACTTCTCGCTCTGCAGCCAGACACCCGAACCACTTGAGATACTGAAGCAAGATCCTTGAAAAGGGAGGGTCAGTTTCAGGTGCTTTGTCTTCTTGGCAGCAGCAGCTTCTGCAATGCTAAAACGAGCTATAAACGAACCCACCCCCAAGTTTCGTGTCCCTGAGTTGGCTCTGCTGAGCGGATTCTCTTTCTTTCTTTCTTTCTTTCTTTCTTTCTTTCTTTCTTTCTTTCTTTCTTTCTTTCTTTCTTTCTTTCTTTCTTTCTTTCTTTCTTTCTTTCTTTCGTTTGTTTGTTTGTTTGTTTGTTTGTTTGTTTGTTTGTTTATGCATTTGTAGACCGCTTTGATTTTCCCAAAGGAACTTTGGGCGGTTTACATGAAAGCCAAATAAATAAGCAGGAATTAAAATCAATAATTGCTTGCCAGGCTGGAGGGTTGCTAGGGCTGTTGACGGGGGAGGGGGCGGGCTTCAAGCATCCTTAGGAGCCGGTTGCCCCCGGACTCCTTTCTTTCCTTTTTCAATCGGCAGGTTATCACTACAACACCTTCCTCGAATAGTTGTGGGGTCCTTTTCGGTCCCTATGATGAACTGACTTCCCATCCCAAATTCCGGTGCCAAGAATGTTTAATTAAAAACTCGCAGAAGTTTAGCCTCAGCAACGAGTCCACCAGGGCAGCAGCCCCTTCCAATACCCGGCTTCCCTTTCCTTCCCTGTAAAAAGTTCGGCTTCTGCTCCCTCTACCTCTTTCTACATCTATTGGCTCCAAAACCCTCAAAGAGGTCTTAGGAAGCAACACTGGCCCTTTAATTCCTCCCCTCCCCCCGCGGAAAACCGAAGCCCCTCCGAGGCACGAGCCAACAGCCAATGAAAACGAAAGGCTCAACGTCTTTAAGGGTCAAGAGGGAGAGATGGGGCGGGGGCGAGAGGAGTGTTTGCTTATCCAATAGCAGTAGCTGATACTGGTAGGCCGCAGCCAATCGCGTAAGGGCAAAGCCGCCTCACCCGTTTCTTCTAAGTTAGCAGCCAATGGTAGCGGCGGGTGTTGGCCGGCGGGCGCTGAGGCCGAGAGGAAGCGATGTTCCCTTAGCTGTCATGGCTCGGGCAGCTGTGGCGAGGGTAGCGGCCGGTCGGAAGCAGCAACGGCGAGCCCCCTCGACCTCTGAGCGCGCCCGGCCGGCCGAGTGGAGACTCCCGGGTTGACGGGGAAGCCCCGAAGCGCCGAAGCTGGCGAGCCGGGGTCCGGAGTTAGGAGCCCCTCCCGGGTCGCGGGGCTCGTCGGCGGCCCCGAAGCCTGTCCCGACCCAGCCGCCGCAGAAGAGGATGAAGAAGCGAAAGGAGCTCAACGCCCTCATCGGCTTGAGCAGCGGCGACCCGGGGAGCGGCGGCGGCGGCGGCGGCGGGCGCAAAAAGAGGCCTCCGAGGAAAGGCTCCGCCTCGGGCCACCGGCTCCTCCGCACCGAGTCGGCCGAGAGCAGCAGCAGCAGCTCCTCGGATCTGGATTACGGGAACGGCTTTGGGCTGCCAGGCGCCCGCTCCAGCTTCTCCAAGTGAGGCCCGGAGGATCGGACCCGCAAGAGGGGAGGGGTGGGGTGGGGTGGGGAGGGGAGGTGGGGTGGGGGTTGTGATGGTGTGTGTTTGTGTGTGTGTGGGGGAGAGGGGTAGATTCAGGAAGACGGCGGGCTGGGGCGGTGGGGTGGAAGGGCGAAGGGCGCCGCCCACGAAGCTCAGTGGAGGGCAAAGGCCGGGCGAAGGAGGGCGAGGAGTGCCCCATGGAGGAGAGATTTTTGGCATCGGGCAGAAAAAAAGCTCTTCCGAGTGTCGCCTGTGGCTTCCAGAGGAATAGGACGCGGGGGAACCGTGAAGGAGTGGCTCTGATTCACAGTGCTCATGAAAGCGTTTGTATGATTTTGAACTTATA
>JAHTLZ010000129.1:47853962-47878415 GCA_023846285.1 Phrynocephalus versicolor
ATAGAATAGAGAAGCAATTAAATAAAGCTTACAGAATTAAACAATTTGATGTTTCTGGAGTGTTTCCGACTATACTCTTTCTTGGAACCTACTAGTAAAATTTCTAGGAGTTGCTTTGCATCTGCAGGTTTCACAGTGAGATAATTTCATTTCATTTTGAATCTAGTTAAATGTCAGTTTTGAGTGGTACTTGTAAGCTAGCAAATGAAAAACCACTGTTTTTATTATGTTTAGGGGTGACTACCTGCGATGTTGCAAACTCTGCTATCCATTGTGTGCTTTTGTCATTCTGGCTGCTTGTGTAGTAGCTTGTGTCGGCTTGGTGTGGATGCAGATTGCTCTCAAGGAAGACCTGGATGCGTTAAAGGAAAGGTTTCGAACCAGTAAGTACTGATCCTAAGCCTCTGACTTCTTTACAATGACTTATAACAGAAAATTGCTATACATCAGTGTTGGTGAACCTATGGCACAGGTGCCAAAGGTGCCACTCGGAGCCCTTTCTGTGGGCATCCAAGATCACCCTTCACAGCCACCTGTATTCAGGTTAAATTGCTGTATTGGCACTTTGCAAAAAATTAGTGGGTTTTGAATCGCAATTTGGGCACTCGGTCTCTAAAATGTTCGCCGTCACTGCTATATATACATGATGAAACTCTTCTTCAACTAAGGCTCCCATCATTTCTTCACCATTCGAAGGCTGATGGGAGTAGTGAGAATGATGGAAATTTAAATATCAGGATGGACACAGACTTTTCTTTCTGTGAACAAGGTGTCATTCTCAACGTCATAGATTTGTTGACTGTATAGTAGATAACTTTTGTTATCACATAATTCACGTTTCATCTTGTAAACCTGGGTAAACTTGTCTCTCGGTGAATTATTCTTTGGACTGAGGTTGTATTCGGGAATAAACTGAATGACATTAACTGCTTACTCCTGAATTGACTCTGAGTAAAATAAAATTTCATGCTTAATTGGTTTCTTCTATAGTACAACTAGTGGGGAAGAGGTTCACTAAATCTATGTGCTAGTTAAAATGCAATTTTTTGTTTGAGTGTGTCACTTTCAGGTTATCTATTTGGTATCATTGTAGAACTGAATCCTTCAAGCACTGTATTGACAAAATAGATTGATGATGCTAATAGGCCGTCGTGAATCTGAGGGAAGCCATTTGTCATGTAATCTGAGCTACTGCTCTATTCCTCAGTTATTTTTATTGGAGAAGTTGGAATGATGGGACTAAAACTGAGTTTCTTAAAACAAAATTTAAAACCCTCAACATGTATTTGAAAGAGATTTTAAACACTTGTTATGAGCTTTGAATAGTCCCATTATGACAGACAAATCTATTTAATTATATAATCCTTTTTAAACATTTAAATTTCTAGTCTAAAAAACTGATTTATTTTCAAACTGTTAAAGCTCATAGCTCTAACAGTACTGCTGCTCTGTAGCATCTTATAAAGAGGAATAATAAAAGAGTACTCTGGGAAGCAAATTTGACAGAGAGAAAGACTTCGCATGTTGTTAATATTCTTGTATGTGTTATTCAGACACTGATACTTGTTAAAATGGACTTTGTTCAGTAATACTTAGTCTCATGGAAAATCTATGCAGTGAGTTAAATATCAGATTTCTTTCATTGATCTTTGGTGAATTTTATGTTTGGCTTTTGCTAGTGTGCCTTCATTTATGGTTCCTTTTAATAATTTCAGTGTGGAATGTGTGTGTATATGTGTGTATGCATATGGCAGATAGTATCTCTCATCTGATGCCCAGATAGGTCATTATTAATGTGCATTGTTCTCTCAATGTTTATGGAGCAGAACAATGTACCTTTCATGTACATAAGTCATTTGGATATTCATTATGTCCTTATTTTGTAACTAAGGCATATGATGTAGTTGGAGTCATAATAACATAGCAATGATTGGGCAAATATTAAATTACACACAGCTTGTTACTAACCTTAGCATTTTACAGTCTATCCAACAAAGTAATTTTGATTACTGTCAATTCATTATTTTCTTGAAACGAGTAAGTGGCAGGTTTATTTGCTTTTTAAAATCTGAAGCAGAATATAGGAAGTTATTGTCCACAAAACATACTTCTCTAAATTCTGTATGTGTCATATAATTTGGCTTACTCTTAGATACTAAAGGTACACTGAAATTCTTAGTAAAATTGTAATGTTATCATTTTGCAATTCAACACAATTTATGAAAATAACATGGATATATTAAAGGGCAGAAGGCAATGCTCTATGTGCAGTTTTAAATCTTAATGTTGGTTAAGTTGGGCTTCAAATTTTGTGTTTCAGTGGATTCTAATCAAAAAACCTCATTCCAAGAAATTCCACGCTTGACTGAAGATATGCTTAATGAAGAAAAGGAGCTGGAAAAGATTAAGAATGGAGAAATGGGGTTGAATAAAATTTGGGTAAACATCACTGAAATAAGCAAACAGGTAAAGTGAATCAGCATATGTTCAAGGAAAGCTGCTTTTAAATCCCTCAGTGACAATTAATATTAAATTCATCTATGAATATTATTGAAGCACACAAAACCAAGCTACTTTTACAGAATAAATGTTAAGACATAACGCTAGAAACAGGTCTTCATTCATTCCTTTATTTCTTATATTGGCGGCTTCATGGAACTATATATAGTTTAACTACTTATGGGTACAGTACTCTGATCTACCTTTCTTTTAGTTCAATTGTCTCCCAAAATAGATTAAGTATTTATTTGTGTAATATGTTCAGTTTCACAACTGTGGGTTCTTAGGAAATAACTAGAAGATGGATGAAGTACAGTCATGCAAGTATATGGGCAGGATCCAGTTTCTATTCCAAGGACCCTCTTGCAAAATAACAGACTGTCAGAAGCCAAAAAATGTAGAACATGAAATCAAAAGTAACTAGAAGTCCACTTTTATTCTTTGAAAACACGGTATGATGGTGAGATAAAGTTGGGAAGTGTGTGTGTGTGGGTGGGGGGGGTTTAGCAGCAATTTAAAGGACATCTCTACTCCTGGAAGCTTCTTGGAGCTGGAGATTCTCTTTGCCACTTTTTTATTTTCTTCTCTCTCTCTCTCTCTCTCTCTCTCTCTCTCTCTCTCTCTCTCTCTCTCTCTCTCTCTCTCTCTCTCTCTCTCTGTGTGTGTGTGTGTGTGTGTGTGTGTGTGTGTGAGTGTGTTAGAAAGAGGCAGCTGGGAGAGGGCATAATCCCCAAGATTATACTTTGCTGATAACTGTTCTGACGCCACATCAAATGCCACACAAATGTGATACTTCCTGGAGTGTTGTGTGCTTATCTTGTAGTTTTTAAAAGGATTGTATGTGAAACAGGAGTACTTCAACACCATAGGTTGTGTTTCTTATTGCTTGCATAAAGATTTAGAATGTCTGCTGCCAGTTGATGTTTGAACAGGTCATATGGTATAATAAATTTAAACAGAATGAATTATTTATAAATGTAAAGTATTTTTGTGACTTGAAAAAGTTCTCTAGTATCATCCAGTAAATCGTGTTTGGAATTGTTCTGAAAATTGCCACACTGCTCTCCCATCTTGAATCAAGCCAGTTAGTTAACCAAGGACAGGTCATTGCATTTAAAGTTAGTGTGGGTGCACTTCATAATCCTATGGAACTTTCTGTGAGAGTAACTGGCATATTTTGTGTGTATTTAATGTTATCACACCAGGTGCAGGCACCTAATACAACTTTCTTGTTATAACATTGTGGTGCCTTTTATAAATCTTATCTTGGTATGTGACTGTTTACTTCTGTTCACTTTATCTTAGCAAATGGTTGCTATGCAACTTGCATAAACTGTAGGTCTACCAATTGATTAAGGTTTTTCATTTTGAAAAAGTCCGACATTTGAGAAAACAATTAAAACAGACCAAATATTTATCTGTTGCAAAATGTCAGTCAGAGTGCACTCTGAGGCTATTTAGCTGTTTTTATAAGCATAGGTTTCCACTTAAACAAAAAAAAAATGTATATTCTGGGAGATTGTTTAAAAATAAAATTTGAAAAGAGACTATGGACAGCAAATTGCTTATAAAAGGCAGTACAGTATGTTTAAAGAAGGTAAATAAATTCTGAGTATTGCATACCTAGAAAACCCTGGAAAGAATCGCCACCAAGTCAGAATTTTGATGACATGCAATTATTATTAGTGGTAGATCACCACTAATTAGAGTATCTGCTACAATTCCGCGTTGCAAATCCACGGCGTTGGTTAGCGCAGGGATAGAATGCCTGTACCTATCGGTGGGACTGCGGGATAGGTTTGGGATTGTGCTGGTGTACCGTGCTCCCCACGACCCAGCTCTTTCCCTGCCAGAGCTCTCCGAGTTAATCTCCGCTGCATTGTTGAAGTCCCCCTGCCTGTTGGTGGTGGGGGACTTCAACATGCATGCCGGGGTTGGACTGGCAGGGGCAGCTCTAGATTTCATGGAGTCCATGAATCTCTCCCAGCATGTTATTGGTCCCACCCATAGGGCCAGGCATACCCTGGACTTGTTTTTTTCCTCCACGTCCATGGACTCTAATCTGAGGGTTGGGAACATTGCTTCCCGGCCTGTGTCATGGTCAGACCACTATTTGCTGACTTTTCCCCTGGCAGTCGCTTTCCCCACCCCACAGGGAGCTTGGCCCTCTAGTCTGGGCCCATCCCTGGAGGCTTCTGGCACCTACTTGGTTCTCTGAGGCCTTTGGGGATGTACCAGAGGGCTTGGCTGACAATCTGGTTGACGTCATTGTGGATAGGTGGTATTGTGAAGCCGGGTTGTTGACCAAATTGCCTCTGAGCATCTCCATTGCCGAGCCCACTCTTCGCCGTGGTTTATGGCGGAACTGCATGCTATGAAGCAGGAATGGAGGAGACTTGAGAGTAGATGGAGAAAAGACCGACCGACACTTAACTGGGCTGCGGTTCGGTTTCTGACCAGGTGCTACATGCGAGCTACCAAGGATGCTAAAAGATCTTATGCCTCCCTGTATATTGGTGAGGACACAAACAGGCAGAATTGTTCTGGGTGGTCCACAACCTCACCAATCCTGGTCAGCCAAGGCCGCCTCCTGGTGATTTCACCAGTGAGTCGTTCACAGCTCACTTTAAATCTAAAGTAGAAGCCATCCGATCTGGTCTGGACCTTGGTTTCTCTGGTCTACCCTCGAGTATCTCCTGCACTTCACCCCCTTGGTCTCCTCGTTTTGTTGAATTTGGCCCTACGTCATCAGTAGACGCCTCCAGGGCACTGTCTCATTGCCACCTGACAGTTTCTCCTTTTGACCCCTGCCCTTCCTGGTTGATCAAGACCTCAGGGGGAAGTATGCCAGAGTGGGCAGCGCTCATCGCCTCTGCCTCATTCAGGGAAGGGGTTTTTCCAAGCCACCTGAGTTATACGGTGGTTTGGCCATGAACAATGGGAACAACTATCATCGGATAGCCAGTACTCCCTTTTTAGGTAAGGTGGTGGAGCGGGTTGCTGCTGTGCGGCTCCAGTCGTTCCTGGAGGGAGATCACGTTCTGGATCCATTCTAATCCGGGTTCAGGCCGCATCGTGGTACCGAAACAACCCTGGTCGTGTTACAAGATGACCTGTTGAGGGTGTCCGACAGGGGTTGCTCTACCCTGCTGGTCCTCCTCAACGTGTCTGCGGCCTTTGATATTGTTGACCACAGTATCCTCCTGGGCTGGCTTTCGGAGGTGGGGTTTGTTGGTTCAGCTTTGTGCTGGCTCCATTCTTTCATCTGGGGCCATGCCCAGCGAGTAAGCCTGTGCGGAGAGCTGTCTGCTCCTTGGTCCTTCACTTGTGGGGTGCCCCAGGGGTCAGCGCTCTCCCCCATGTTTTTGAACATCTATATGAGGCCTCTGGCTGAGGTCATTCGGAGATTTGGAGTCTGCTGTCATCAGTATGCTGATGACACACAGCTCTATCTCTCCTTTTCCACCTTTGTAATGAAGGCCGTGAGGTCCCTTGACTGCTGCCTGGATGCAGTATTGGAATGGACCAGACCCAACAGACTCGAGAAGACCGAGTTCCTGTTCTTTGGGGCTCCCCAGAAAATTATAGTGGCCACCTCCCCAGCCTGGGAGAGATTCTGCTCTAGCTGGCAGAGAGAGTGAGGAACATGGGTGTTTTCCTGGACCTGGCACTGTCCCTGGAGGCCAAGGTGGCTGCTGTGTCCAAGGCAGCTTTTTACCAAGTCAGACTAATTGCCCAGGTCTGCCCTTACCTGGACAGGGACTCTCTGAGGATGGTTGTGCGCTGGTCATCTCGAGGATAGACTATTGTGATGCTCTCTACATGGGGCTTCCCTTGACCCTTGTTCGGCGATTGCAGCGGGTGCAAAATGCTGGGGATAGATTGATGGTTGGTGCTGGCCGATTCGACCACATCACCCCCATTCTGGCTCGTTTGCATTGGTAACCCGTTGCCTCCCGAATAAGGTTCAAGGTCTTGGTTTTGATTTTACAAAACCCTCCATGTCTTGGGACCAGAATATCTGACGTAGTGTATCATCCAGAGGTCAACGTTGGCCTGGCTGACCAGAACATCACAGTCCCTAGCGCGTCAGGTCGCCACCCCACCCGGGAGACCTGTAAAACCTCCACCCGGAATCGCGCTTTCTCGGTGGTGGGTCCAACACTGTGGAACCACCTTCCAAGTGAAATCAGGAAGCTTTTAAAAACTTGGCTTTAAACGGAGGTTGATATATTTTTAGTAGGTGTTTGAGCTTTTTTTTTCTTCCTGCCATCTTGCCTTAGAAATGTCTTTGTATGTTTAGTTTTTTAAGTCTGGTTCTGCTGATTGTCTGTTGGGTTTGTTTTATCTTATATTGTGGAACCAACTATTATTATAATTATTATTTTCATTATTGTTTCTATGTTGCCCTATACCTTTTTTTGTTAACTGCCCTGAGTTCCCATCTGGAAAAATCTGGCGGTATATAAATATAACAATAAATAAATAAAATAATGTATGTGCTTGTTTGTTATTTCAGATATCTTTGCTGATGTTGGCAGTAAATCATCTCAAAGCAAACATTAAATCTGCTTCTGATTTAATTAATCTTCCTGTTACAGTGGAAGATCTTCAGAAAGTATGTACAACATTGAATGCCTTATCTAAATTATAATGTTATATGCTGCTATCATTAGGTATTTAGATATAGTTGTCTCCAGTTTCCATGGCCCATTCTGTCTGCAAACAATACTTCTTTCTGTAAAATATTTTAACTCACTGTTCAGCTGCATTCTAAAGTGTATTAGGAAGAGTGTAAGCTTGCACTTACCAAAACCTGAAAGGCTGCTTTCCATTTAATGAGAATAGTCATGGAAGATGTTGCTTTCTACAGTAACGTAACACATTGTAAAGTGTATATGCAGGTAGTGTTTGGCCAGTAATGCTGCAGTGTCAGAACTTGCCTGCCAATGGTTGGATGTATCAGATATGTTTGATATATGGTAGCTCTGTCCCACTGTGTAACTCTGTGGTTCCCAAATGTTCTTGAAACTAAAACTCCCAGAAACCTTCCATAGCTGTGCTGGCTGGAGAGGGAAAGGATAATCCAACCTACAAAGTACTTTCCTGTTGTCCCAGTTGAGCTAACGGTGTTACCAAGTGTACATCTCTAAAGTCTCCTCCTTTAGTCGCCATTTGAATGTTGTTCCTTAAAGAAAACTTAGCATACGGTGTTGGCATATTTGCAGGCAGAGTGAAAATGCAATTAACCGTGACTCTCCAACTTGTTTGGGTGGCTGGAGAATTCATGTGTGAACTTCTTATATGCAGTGGAGTACACACAGAGCATGCCCTCTTTTTCTGTGCTCTAGTGATCTGTCTGTAAGAAACAGTGTCCTTTTGAAACATCTTTCTGTTGCTTCTTGATCTTGCATTGTAAAGACCTGATATGTGTGTCTATAATTGGTTAACAGAATGTGTGACTATGAACAAAACTGTAACACGAACACAGTTTTAAGGTTTTTTTTTCTGTTTTACTATGCTGAATCCATACAGCTATTCTTTGGAATTAACACATTCAAGTCTGAAGTATTTAGACCATCAATGAATATTACAACATTTTCACTAATATGTTATTTTCTTCAGAGTGTTGCCACTATAGGTAGCACTGTAACCAGTGTTCATCATGATGTTGAGACGATGCAAGCAGTAATTGAAGCACATAAGAAAACTATAGAAACACTCCAAAATGAAATGGTAAGAATAAATACAGACTTAATAGAAGCACATTGTGCAACAAATTTTGCCTGAAGTGCATATTTGCTTGGCAGCTTACAGATGAGAAAAACCTGATCTTGGTCCTTTTAAATGGATTGTTGCGAAAGTAGTTATTTCTCAGTTATCATTTCAGAACTCTTAAGTCTGTTAAACTTCATTTGGTCTTAGGTGTTTCAGCTTCTTAGAAATTGTATTCCCAATTATTGATATCAGCCTTTTGTGGGGGGTGGAAAATATTAATGATAAGAATCGTTTTTAGGGATTAAATGACCAGTCACTTAGGAATTTTCTGGTCCCACCTTTCTTCATATGCCACCTGTGCTATAAACAAGAAAGCTTGGGATAGTGGCAATAAATTAACAAAGCAAGTCAATTTAAACCTTTATTGTAACAAGAATTGCTGATTGTGTGCATAAGAAGAACTGCAGTACATTATTGTTTATTGGTTCCTGTCCTGATACATTCTGAGTTAATACTCCACCCTTGTGTAATATTTTTGTTTGAAGCATATAAATACATTGACATTTAGAGGCAATAGGCTTGCATCTCTTGAATTTTGTATGATTTTGATTTTGTCCTAGTTCAGTATTCATGAATATTTTATACCTGTATTTGGAGTTTAACAGGTTAACATTTTATTTTAGAGTGAACATGTAGAAGATGTGAGAGAAAAGCAACTGCCTTCACTTTCTTCTTCTCCTCTTCCCCAAGTAAATGAGAAGAATCTGACCTACAGTTGTAAACAGGTGATTCTTTTTGATGCCTTACACATCAGTATGTCAGTGTCATGTATTAAAACAATTCCAGTTTTCCAGTATCATACACATTAATGTTGCTACTGGGACATAACGGCATTGCATCTGTGTATAGTGCCTCTGTCCTGAAGAAAGAAATAAACCAAAGAAGGGGCAATAGGTATCATCTGCACTTTAAGAAAGAATAGAATGTAATTGATTTGAAATAAGATCTGCCTTCAAATACGCACAATTCTTTAAATCAGTTGTTCTCAACCTTCCTAATGCTGCAACCCTTTAATACAGTTCCTCATGTTGTGGTGACCCCTTGCCCTGCTAAGAAGAGGCCACAAGCCCCCTTTGGCAGGCCACTACCACAGGTGCCATAGAGAACTTCCCTCTACAGGCACCCTCAGCCAATCGCAGCCTCTGGTGCCATTGACTGATATCCCCTCCAACCTATCAAGCTGTAACTCACTCTCCCCGACTCCTTCACCTCGTCCTCCAAGCCCAAACCGTTTGTGCCTTTTTCTTCACTGGCTCATGGCGACCCCTGTGAAATGGTCGACCCCCAGGTTGGGAACCACTGCTTTAAATGATTCCCCCAGCTTTATTGTTAACCACTCAACCTTGAAATAGTTCTCTTGGCTTCCTTTGAGCACAAGAAGCTGCCACACCTACTTGTCAAACTGCTTCACTACGCATATACTGAATTGCTATAAAATGTAAGCCCTGCCCTTCTGAATAGTTGCTAAGTGATTGTAAAAAATAATCCATAAAAATACTTTAAAAAGACATTTAAAGACAGATAGGTAAATTATTTTCTAGATCTGTTGGGCTAGAATCTTCAGTAAGAGTTATACAGTGGACCCTTGTATAACAAACAGCTTGTATAACATAAAATTTGTACAACATAAAAAATTCCGGAGATAGGGGAAATTTGCTTAACATAATCGCCTATGGGGAGAATCCGTACAACATAAAAATGGGATCACTCTGTTTTCAATGCATTCCTATGGGAATTTGTATAAAGGAAAATTTGCTTAACATAATTTCATTTGGAACGAATTAATTCCTTTATACAAGGTACCACTGTATGTGAAAATTACTCAGGATTGCATGACTTTGTTTTCATAGGTCTTTAATTGCTACTTTCAGAGTTCAGAGAATGAACATGAATATTTTTCTGTTTAGCTTTCAGTTCTATTCTGGCTTCCATTCCATGACAGTTGGGGCAAGTCCCGCTAGAGTAGTAAACAGTCTTAGAGTAGTGAAATGTGCCTGGAGTGACAGAAATAGTTGCAGTGATTGTACAAGCTCTGAATTTTCATTATTTTTCTATCTGAGCAATAAAGTTAAAGGTTTTGTATGTGTCTTAAATAGGAAAGTCAATATCTGCATACCTCTATAGAGGAGGTCAATTCGACCCTAATGTTGTACCAGAAACTGAATGATTTGAAGCTTTTAAGTATGGATTTTACAATCAGCAATCTAAGCTGGAGAATTACTGCATTAGAAAATCATACAACTTTACATGTAAATACACTGGAAAAGAGAGAGAACCTAACCACTGGTGTGGTAAGTATCCAGGTATTTGGGAAATTAATCTTTCAAAGTAAAGATGTATGCTGTGTGCAAGGCAAATTATCATGCACAGTGGGTCAATGGATTTGAAGAAAATTGCCTGTTCCAAAAAGGTGCTGCCAGTCGCATTTGTCTTGGTGAATATAAGAGTGGATGGGTGTCCGTATACTAGCATAGGTTGCCTGCCTAGGTCTGCCAGAGATTTGTCATCTAAAACAGGCTGGAGGTCCCTGATGGTGTGCCCTAAGTGGTTTCAGCCGAGAACTGCACATGGCCACCAGTAAACGTTGCATTGTCATTTACAGGTGGGTGATGTGGCTACCTCAGCAAATGTAGAACACGAAGCAAGGAATGAAACCTCTGCTGAAAATGTACGAAAAATTGAGGTAATTTTAGGGGAAAGTACACATGACATTTTGGTCAATGTGCTAAGTGCTCTGCAATTTTTTTCCATACTTTTCCCTACAACTCCTGTTCTCATTATCATTGTTCAGAGTTTTGACTTCATAAATGCTGTTAGAGTGAATAAGTTCCCTATCGATCTACTCCAGTGATGAAATGGTAGCATTTTTCAAACCATGATGCTGTTTTAATTTGCAAACACAGGTACATTGAGACATATCTTTCATTCCAGGTTTTGTTTCCTAATTTGCAATTTAAAAAAAAACTTGGAATGTAAGATAACTAGAATAATAGTTTGGGATTATATTTTTAAAATGTACAGTCTCTAGCTGTAGTTTGTCAGTTTAGCTTCCCGCATAACATGAAAATGCAATAATGCTAGGAATAGCAGAAGTCCTAAGTACACCACTTTATAGATCTCTATGGGAATAAAATGCTGTTGCCTCAATCTGTATTGATTGAACCCTAACCCTTCATAGAAGTCCCTTGGGTATGAAACTGTTTTTGGCTGTCTGGAAACATTTAAGCTTTTCTAAATTGTTTAAATGAAGTCAATGGGTTTATTCAACCCTTGTAATGCAATCTTTGTGTGTGGATAGCCTGAAACAGCTCAGTATCTTCTTAGGATGGGTTGAATAGTGATTGTATTTATTCTACTTGTACCTTCTCTTTTCCTTCAACTTTATCTTGTGTAATAGACCAACATCTTAGTAACAACAGTAGTCCCACACAAGTTAAGTAAATAATACATGAGATAAGATTATTTGATTTCTAAATGTTGTACGGTATGGTACTATTTTAAGAGCTTATGGTTACACCTAGCAGTGAAGTACACAAGGTTTTTAATCCTTTTTTAATGTTGATATTGTGCAGAAAATAGAAGATGGGGAGTCTCAGGTATCCAAGTTAAGGGAGAAGCTGCAACAGATCAGTCGTCTGTCAGTCAAATCAGAAAATGACCCATTGGAATCAGTGAAAAAAGGTGAACATTCCATAGCATTAAAGTTTTAGTTGTGTAATACATTACTGTGATCTATCCCTTTTGCTACATTAATTTTAGCCTAACCATTTAAGGGAAATGTGTTTCACTGCAGTTATACTGTATTGTCAGAATGTGTAAGAATATATTTGGTTGGTGATTTTGCTCAAAGCCTTTAAATTTCATCTTTGAGTATTTGTCTACAAGTAGATAAATAATGATTAAAAAGGCTTTAAAATGTGTACTCTGGAAATAGGAGGATGTATTAGTAGGGCAGCAGTCTTAATAAGAGTGATTGAGACATGTAGATTTCATTTCCTGGTTGCTTATATTCTTAGAGTGAGTTATTAGCTAATCTGCATTTGAACTGCTTTAAATGTTTGGATAACTACATCATTCTTACCTTACTATGATCTGATATGGGGAAAACAGTGGTAGCATAGATCTTTCCTAAATGTACAGTGTATTTTTTCGCTTTAAAAGACTACCCCCCCCCCAGAAGTAAAGGGAAATGTCTGTGCGTCTTATAGAGCAAATACAGCCCCGCTGGGAGCAGCTGCTGTGGAGACCTCCAGCCCCCCACTGCAGCCCATGGCTCCTTTCTTCCTTCAAAGGATGCAGTGAGCTGCAGTGGAGGCTTCTGGAGCGGCAGCCACTGGGCACCGTGAGCTTCCACAGCAGCCACTGCCAGAAGCCTCCAGGGCAGCCACTGCGGGGACCTAAAAAATAGTCTGGCAGTTTCCAAGTCCCCCTGGAAGCAGCCAAGAACCAGCATCAGAAGGTAGGTAAAGTCAAAAATGACCCTCCTCTCCTTCAATGGAAAGACCACTCACTTGACCTCCCCTCCCTCCCTCCCAGGGTAGGTGTTGCTCAGAGTGATCCCTGCTGCTGGCTAAGGTGCCTCCTCCCTCAGACAGGATAGGCAGCCCCGGAGTGTGGGCACCAGCAGCACTTTCCTATTGTGTCTTTTCCTGAACACTGCATCTTGTGGAGGTGCCTGGGTGGTCCCTCTCTTGTGGTATTTCTGGGTGTTTCCACTATGGCGTGCCTCTTCCTGGGCAGCTTCTGGACTGGATCGGGGCTGCTTCCATGCAGAGATCTGAAGGCTGATGTCTGCCAGAAGTCAGTGTTGCCCCTGATCCCTCTTCCATGCTCCTTCCAGGGAGCAGCCCAGCGCAAAGTACCACCCCTACACCCAGCCCTACCCTTCCTGCCCATTCCCCACCCCCTGGCTGTGGAAGTGCCTGGCAGCCGCCGCCACAAACACCTCCAAACCTGGTGGCAACTGCCACAGACACCCCAGACCTGACCATAGTATTATGTGTGAATATTTTTTCACACATACATACCTCTAAAAACTAGGTGTGGCTTATGGCCTGGTGCGTCTTATGGAGCTAAAAATACAGTAATATTGTCTCTTGATTTTAGCTTGTATTTTGCTATAGGTACATCCCTAACAAATCAATTCAGGAAATATGCTGAAACTGCTGGAAGACATTCTGTTTGGAGTATTAAAGCACAAACATATTTATCAGTTAGATCTCTGGATTATGTTTGTTGGATAACTCAGTGGTTTAGTTATCTGGCTGTAGAGCCAGAGGCTAGGAGTTCAGTTCCTAGTGTGCAGCACTGTGTGGCCTTCGGTAAGCTGCACCGTCCCAGTGTGCCCAGAGAAGAAGTGAATAGTAAACAACCTCTGGGCATTCTCTACCTAGAAAACCCTGAAAGGGGTCCCCATAAGTCAGAGCATACTGGACAGCTCATTATTCAAAATACCATATTTTTGCCCTATAAGACACACTTTTCCCACCCTCAAAAGTAAGGGGAAATGTCTGTGTGCCTTATAGGGGGAATACATCAGTCCCCACTAACAGATTTTCATTTAGAGATAAGATACCTTCACGGAGCATTTCCCATCTCCTGCTGCAGCCGAGATTCCACAGTTCTAATCATCCTGTTTGCAAAAAGGCTTCCTCCAGGGAGCCTCTCCCCACCCCTCCCCTTGTGCAGCCAAGATTCCCCAATCAAAAATCACTTTGTTGCAAAGAGGTCTCCACAGAGCCTCTGCCCTCCCCTTCTGTAGTCAGGATTCAACAGCTCCAATTACAGTGGTACCTCGGATAACGACGGCCCGGATAATGAATTTTTCGGATAACAACTGCAAATTTCCAGGTATAGGACTGCCTCTGATAACATATTTTCCCTATGGGCTGCCTCGGATAACGAATCGCAATTCTAGGTATAGGTCTGCCTCGGATAACTGATTTTCTCTATGGGCTGCCTCGGATAACGAATTTTCCTATGGGCTGCCTCGGATAACGAATTTTCCCTATGGACTGCCTCGGATAACGAATTTCCAGCATGCATCAGTAGAAAAGAGTTATCCCAGGTGGCATTGCATCTGTACCTTTAAAGTGCACTTTGTAAAGAGTTTTAAGCAAAAAAACAGGTGTCTGTGCCTTTTTCCTAGGCTCCGGAACGGATTAATAGGTTTCCCATTCATTCCTATGGGAAACCGCATTTCGGATAACGACGAGATTCGGATAACGAGTAACCTCGGAGAACGAATTACCGTCGTTATCCGAGGTACCACTGTACCTGGTTTGCAAGCCTCCCTTTTTGCAGCTTGGATTCCACAACTTCAGTTACCTTGTTTGCAAGCCTCCCCTCTGCCCCCCCCCTAAAACCTTAGGCTAAACATTTTTCTTGTTTTTCTCCTCTAAAATCTATGAGCATCTTATGGCCCAGTGCTGCATACCATTAAGATATAGACCTCCTTGTGAAGTGTAACTATTTTCCAGCTATTTTTACTGTTATCCCCCACACAAAAAGTAAAACTGCTATAAAATTTCTTAATGATAGGAAAGGTCCAGAGTACCACATCAGAGCCTACAAAACTTCCAAGGCTGTCTTCAAGATCAGTTGGAAGCAGTTATGAAGGAAGTAGACATCCAAGAAGCTTGTCATTACCTGGAATATCCAACATTGAAGGTAAACCTGTTTCTTTTTGTTAGAAGTAAATAATTTTCCCAAACGTTAATAAAAATAATAGTTCAGAGGTAGCTGGGACCAAGCAGAGCTGAGTTAATAGGGGGTGGGTTGTTCTGGAGAGCATTGGCTTCCTAAACTTAAATGAGGGTTCCAGCAGGTGATTTTTGAAAGGACAAAGAGAATCAGGAAGACCAAGAGTAAGAGTAAGACTAATATTAATATTAAGGACATCACAAGAATCCAGAATTTTTTAGAATGGTCCAGTAAGATGATGCATGTGGCTTCTTCTTTCTGACTTGGCTCCTTATCTCATGAGAGAGTGGCATGGGACTGTGGAATGTTAAGGGAGAGACACATTGGCATTCATGGTTTGCACATCGTGCTAAACAAATAATCTAAAGTTCATAATTTTAAAGCAATTTCTGCTGTTAGATTATGGACTGCAGCACAGAGCTGCAGATAATCGTGATATTCAGAATGGACGTAATTCTGGTCCTGGTAGCCACAGTTTATTTGTCTACATGCATTACAGCCCTTGCTGTGTTGTGTTGCTCTTGTAATATGCTGTTGTTGTAGATAATGTGCTCAGATACAGGAGGGAACTCTGAGAGCAGCTTAGAATTCAGTGTAGCTCTGCCTTGAAACACCTGGTATGTCTGGTGGTTTCCCTTCAAAGTAATAAAAAGGACTGACTCGCTGTATTTTCAAAATTTGATACTGTGAATTGTGTTCAGGATGATATTGTGGAAGTGTGATTTTTTTCTTTAAACCATGTTTTCCTTATTCCAGACCTTCAGAATTTGTTCAGGGGTGCCAATGGAGGCATTGATGGGAAACTGTCTTATGAAGACCTGCGAAATCTTGTTGGATTTACATTGCATGATTCACAGAGCTTCAAGGAATTTGATGCAGATGGGGATGAGAGGTACTCTCTCCCGGAATTGAGGACGGCTCTTGGTGTATAGTATTCTACCTATATACAGTATTGAATGACTTATAGTAGCTACTACTATCACAACAAAAACTTGATCAGTAAAAGCTACATCCAGCACTTTCCCCAGTGATGTACTAATCTGAGCAATTAACGTCATGTACTTGTTGATACCTTTTAAATTTTGTGTTCTTTAGAAAATACTGAAAAGCTTTTATATTTTTATCTGTAACTTAAAGGATGTTGATTCCTGGACCGATTTTTACCTCTGAATCTGAAATCCAGAGATATTTAGACACAACCGTGATCTTTTGACACAAACAGGGCACTTGCTTGTCAATAAGTTTTTGCATTCCTTTTCCGTTTCCATTGAATTTTGGTGTGTCTAACTTTCTCTGGTTCAGGGCCAGAGGGTAACACCTTTCCATTGTGTTTCACAAGTGTGGTGTAATTATTCTTGCATTGAAAGAATACAGTAATTGCATTGAATTAACTATAGGGTAACTGCACCTTAAACTATGCTAAGAATTTAGCTCAGTGTATTATTTCCCTTATAAGGGAAGTGCTTGTTTTCAAATTAGAATGTGTGTGTAAATATTGACAAACATTATTTTATATTTCAGATCTGCCTTAAATTAGCTGCACTTTAGAATAAAAACAAAAGAACCTGACTTTGTGGGATGAGACTCTTCAACTTGCAAATATTGAAAATAGGACTATATACATTTGGGTCATCTTTGAGTACTAGTTAACAAACATTCAATATGCATTAAGGAATAGTTGAGACTGAGAAGGTATATCTTTTTTTTTCTAGGAATTATCCTTCTACACATATGCTTCCGTAGTTGCCTGGGAATACATAGTGGTCAGATATTTAGAACAAGAACTCTACTGACAGACTGTAAAGAGGACTTCTACTGTTATACTTCTGATTTTTAAAAAATCAAATTTATATCATTCTCTAAACGTGTTATAGGAGTAACCAGTTATTTCCTTTAAAAAAAACTAATACAGATTTGTCTGGTATAATATTCTTGGAGAAAACAATAGTTGACGGAAATACTTCCAGAAGCTAAATATTTACTGCAGCCCCTCTCCTTTATTTTAGCTCTGAAAATATTATAGTTACCCACCTTAAGTGGGCATCTCACATGATCAGGAGTAGTGTGACAGTCATTATTGCTCTTATTATAGTTGAGAGCTTCTTCATTAATTTGTGTCAAGAATAGGTGAGGGGTCACCAAATTCTGTTTTATTGTTTGCATGTTTGCATTTGCACTTGATGTTTGATTTTTATTCATGGCAGTGGCAGTCTTGGGCTATCACTTACTTGACATGTTAAGCTACGATGTGGTTTTAGCATTAAAGATTCTTTATATGTCAAGTGACTGTATGTTTCTGCCATTAGAAAAAACACACACATGAGCACAGATGAATGTTGGGGCTTGAGGTTGTTTAAAGTAAATGTCAGTGTATATTTTCTAAATGTTGGCTTGAGAACAAAATCCTGCCAGCTTTTCTAACATGTGTAAAATACTGTGTGTCTAACTTTGAAGTGACATTAACAGCTTTCAAGAACATCTTACAAAGCCATCAGCTTTTCCCCAGGTTTTAGCTTACCTTAATAGATTAAATTTGTAATAAACTAACACCCACAACAAAATATTGATCTTTTAGCATTTGAATAATTTTGTCATGGTCCATAATAGCAATTGTCAGAATGCTAGCATATCAGAACTAAATAATTTGAAATAAATAGAATGGACCCCTCCAAAAATATTTACCATAATGAGAAGCCTTGAAAAGCTGTTTCCATCATAGGTTGCTTCAGGGTTTTTATTTTTGGTTCCCTAACATGGATATGCTAGCTTTGCCCAGCAGTTTAAAAGAGCCAGACTTTTTTCAGACAAGTATTGATCACTTTTATATACTTTCTGTATAAATTATTGACCAAATAAAGCAATAAAAATGTGTATTTATTTGTTCTGATATAATGATTGTAAGCCAAATTTTTGAAGTATTTTTGGAAAGTTGGTTTGCTAGTACTACAGTAATTTATGTGACAGAGAGCTCATGTCCAATCCTGCTATTAACCTACTGATTTAAAGTACTTTCTGGTTTATTTTGAGACTTATTTCTACTGCAATAGAGAAGCTTATTTTTAAAAAATTGTGTGGCTCATACCTAATTCAGATGCGTAGCTATTGAGAGGTTGTATTTCTGAAGCTGTACAGTACTACCTTAATAGTAATGGTGGTCTTAACCCTAATTCAGTAGCAACTGCAGTAGCAAGTGACTTAGAAGGGGAATCTGAATTCCTTTCCAATACAGCTATCCAAGCTCTTTCATGAAATACAGGTGAAACTTGAAAAATTAAGAATATTGTGCAAATGTTCATTTATTTCAGTAAGTCAATTCAAAAGGTGAAACTAATATATGAGATAGACTCATAACATGCAAAGTGAGATATGTCAAGCCTTACTTTGGTATAATTGTGATGATTATGGCGTACTGTTTATGAAAACCCCAAATTCATAATCTCAGAAAATTAGAATTGTGTGAAAAGGTTCAATATTCTAGGCTAAAAGTGTCCCACTCTAATCAGCAAATGAATCCATAGCACCGACAAAGGGTTCCTGAACCTTTAAATAGTCTCTCAGTCTCGTTCAGTAGGAATCACAATCATGGGAAAGACTGCTGACCTGACAATTGTGCAGAAAACCATCATTGACACCCTCCATAAGGAGGGAAAGCCCCAAAAGTTACAGATTGCAAAAGAAGTTGGATGTTCCCAAAGAGTTGTATCAAAACACATTAATGGAAAGTTATATGGAAGAGAAAATTGTAGAAGAAAAAGGTGCACCAGCAGCAGGGATGACCGCAGCCTGGAGAGGATTGTCAGGAAAAGGCCATTGAAAAGTGTTGGGGACTTTCACAAGGAGTGGACTGAGGCTTGAGTTAGTGCATCAAGAGCCACCACACACAGACAGATCCTGGACATGGGCTTCAAATGTCATATTCCTCTTGTCAAGCCACTCCTAACACTGTTGCTCAGTAGTCCAAAGTACTATTTTCTGATGAGAGCAACTTTTGTATCTCATTTGGGAACCAAGGATCCAGAGTCTGGAGGAAGAATTGGAGAGGCACACAGTGCACAATGCTTGAAGTCCAGTGTGAAGTTTTTTGTGGAGCCATGTCATCTGCTGGTGTTGGTCCACTGTGCTTCCTTAAGTCCAGGGTCAACACAGCCATCTACCAGGAGATTTTGGAGCACTTCATGCTTTCTTCTGCAATCGAGCTTTATGGAGATGCTGACTTCATTTCCAACAGGACTTGGCACCTGCATACACTGCCAAAAGTACCAAAACCTGGTTCATTGACCATGGGATTACTGTGCTTGATTGGCCAGCAAATGCACCTGACCTAACCCCATAGATAATCTATAGGGAATTGCTAAGAGAAAGATGCAGCGGAGCTGAAGTCTGCTATTGAAGCATCCTGGTCTTCCATAACATCTCAGCAGTGCCACAGGCTGATAGCATCCATGCCATGCCGCATTGAAGGAGTAATTGATGTAAAAGGGGCCCAAACCAAGTACTGAGAACATATGCATGCTTATACTTCTCAGAAGTCTGATATTGTTCTGTTTCCAATCCTTGTGTTATTGATGCCATGTAATATTCTAATTTTCTGAGATTGTGAATTTGGTATTTTCATAAGCTGTATGCCATAATCATCACAATTATACAAAAGTAAGGCTTGACATATCATGCTTTGCATGTAATGAGTCTATTGTATATTTGTTTCACCTTTTGTGTTGACTTACTGAAATGAATGAACATTTGCACAATATTCTAATTTTTCGAGTTTCACCTGTAGAAACATAGAAGTGATACAAGCATGTGGGATTAATTTGAGATGTTCAAGTGCTGATTAAATAAATTATAGACTTAAATGTTCAGGATTGCACATGCTTTGTGGCCCTCTAACTCTGGTGTTGAAATTGGCCATCATACAACAAATTGTTCTTATGTTATTGGCAGTGATGTGGTTTTCATAATTCCTTTGCTATTTCTGTGAAGTGTTGTACATGCCTACATGTTATTCTGATAGAAGTTGTGTACAAGGAATACCTAAGGGATTGTGGCAACCACTAACAGTGGCTCATATGATACATTCTAGGAACTTCAGTTTTAGAGGAGGGGAATAGTCTGCTGTTTGTGATTTACAATGTTAGCAAAAGGGGATCTTTAACAAATTGTTGTGCCATGCACCCCTGTATAGGAGAGATGTAGACTATATGTCAAACTACACATTATATTATAGGTGTAGCTTGCAACTCCCTGTAACTTTTACTTTTTCTTAGAGCAAAAGCCTGTTTTATTTGGAACTGCACCTGGAGGACAAGCTTCCTCCCTCTTTCCCCCCTACAAGTAACACATAAAATACAGGTATAGTAAAAACAGTCCATTGGTGCCAGAGAGGTGAACCCTCTGGACTTCAGAACTTCATCTCAACTCATTCTATACCATTGCTTTTGTTAGCTAGGAGTGCTGGAAGTTTTAGTCCAGTAACATCAGTGTGGCACAGTAACACATCCCAGAGTTACACCTTCCTTCCTTCCTTCCTACTGTGGTCCCAGTCTGGATCTAGCCTCCCTTCTTGTTTTAGTGTAACTCCCCCCCCCAAAAAAAACCCCATTATGTATATGACAAACAATACACCATGTATTTATTATACCATTAATTTGACCCTGGCATACATTTGTACATTAACGTTTAATCACTGACATTTGGGGTTAGCTTTTCAGAACCTAACCTGTACCTGAGCAATCAAGGTAACTTCTGATGGAGGGTAGCAGGAAAATTAGTCGGGCCAATTTAAGCCTGGTCACCTTTTAGGATCACTGGCATTCTGATGTGATATTGTATTCTGTGAGAGAGAATATGTCAGACCATTCTTCTTCAATTCTCTGATATGTTGGGATAAATGTTATAATCTCTGATCATTTGTTCTGGCCAAGGAAGGTGCAATCCAGAATACTTGTAAAGTACTAAGTTAGGTATTAATTGGTACTACTGGTTAATTTTTTTGCCAGAATTGTCTTCTCCACAGAGACCAGTGAACTAAAATAGACCCTGATGAATTTTATGTGTATATGTAAATGATATTGGAATTCTTCTAATCAATATAAGTCTGCGAAAACTGGAGTTAGCTTATCTTTCACACCTCTTAAGATCAGGAATAGCTGCCTAGAATAGATGCCCAGCCTAAGCACATCTGATCTTGCCTGATTTCAGAAGCTAAGCAGAGTCGGGCCTGGCTAGTACTTGGATGGGAGACCACGAGGGAATACCAGGTGCTATAGGCGCCTAGAATAGGAACTGGCAAGCCACTCCAGTATTCCTGCCAAGAAAACTCAATTGACGTGGAGTCACAAAGGGTCAGGTTACAACTGTAATGACACAACACGCACAAAAGATCAGGAATATATTAGTTCAGAATTAATAGGTAAAGTATAACATATTAACAGCAAAATGACTTGCAGTAAGATGATATTTTTTTTCCAAAGCATGGTTGGTTTGAATACACGCCATTCTGTTCAGCGTGATTATATGGAAAGATTTGATATAAAGACAACTGTACAGAACTGCAAGTAGAGAACATTCCTCCATTTTTATGAGAAACCATGTTTTAAGAAAGAGCTAAATTTCAGTATGAGTTTCAAGATATAGAAATCTAAGTCTTTTGCTTTCAGGAGGGATAGTACCCATACTTTTGGTAAGAGTGACTTTTGTGAAGTAGCAATTGTGGAAGTATCTTACTTAGTAGGAAAAACAAAAACAAAACTAGGAAAAGGTCAGCTATTTTGAACATGTATCTCCAGATAAAAGGCTGCACCTCCTTTGTTTGATTGCCCTAGGAAAAGTTGTTTGAGATATGCTGGACTCTATTGTCAGTTTGTGTTAAATCATTCTGTCCTTTATTTAAGTTTACCTTCTATACAAAATAGCTGAAATGTATATTTTAGAAACACAAAACAGACTGGGATTCCTTTCAGAAATGTATACAAGTTTGTATGGATTGAATTAACGCAGCTTACAGCAACTGAGTTTTGCACCTCCCTTGCATTGCACATGTTGAATGTAAATAAAACACTGATTTGTCTGTAACTGCTATTTTTATTCCAGAGTGGATTTTCATAGCTAGGAAATGGTCTGTAGCACAAGTTGAAATACTTCTCTGGCAGCTATTCAGAACTTGCAACTTCATGGGACTTTAAATTCTGCATTTTTAATTCTATGGTGCCCATAATTGGACAGACCAGCAAGTGGCAATTATACTTTCAAGAACAGCTTTGATTCCCCAGTTCCATCTTGCTCCATCCATTAAATTCGCTGCTAAGCAGAGGCGCTGCTACCAGTATTAAATGATTCATTTTTCAACATAGGAGATTTCAGGGGTGAGGTGAGTTGTGCGCTTCTGGGTGGAATACTAGAGCATGGATAAGATGCTGAATGCTCAAGCAACGGTGGCAGGTGAGAGAGAACGCAAGCACAGGGTATTTCCTGAAATACTGGTTTGTATGGGTCTGGGTCTAGAAATGAAGGGGTGAAATTACCACTATTATTTGTTGTGGTCTCGTTAGATAAGGAACTGCTTTGCGGCTTTGGGATGCTGTCAAATGCAGGTGTGTAGACTCTGGCTTCAGTTCCAGGCTGGACCTTCTTAGCTGTGTGATCCAGGGCACGCTGGAAATACGTTTCAGCTTTCTGCTGTTTTATCCAAGCTTTTGCACGTCGTTTCTCATCGATTCGTTTCCTCCAGTAAAGAAATACCATGCAGCCAAAGAGCAGGATATACAAAACTCCTAGACATCCAAAATAGGCGGGCAGTAAACCTGCAAATAAGTAAAAGTTTGGCTAAACGATCTGTATTTGCTACCTGTTTCAATGAAGTCAAAATCTGAAGAGTATATTTTGTGTCGTGGTTAACATTTTTAACAAGTTGTTCCCTTTCACTGTTGAGTCCTATTTTTATGGGGGGGGTGGAGTTCAACTGGAATTGGACTGTGAAGACTGTGAGTTACCACTAGACAGGGATCCAAAAAAGGACAGATATGCACGAGCAGTGCTTGAGTAAGGATTTTTTCATGTTAGAGCCACACAAGCACAATTCCTGCTGCAGAAGCAAACACTAAACATGACGAATCTAGTACTACTTCAGCAGCAATATGTTAAGCAAAACACAGAACTCCATCTCCATCCTTGTTATCTTAATCTTCTGTTATAACAGCATTGAAAATGCACCCACTGGGTTTTATAAGTGATGAATTTACAGGAATATATTCTTCCTGGTTTTTGGAGGCGTTTATAAAATAAATACTTTGGAAACTGCATTAAGGTATCTTTCTCCTCATAACAGAGGAGGATAAGGCATTGTGATGTTGGCCCTGAACCCAATCTCGTGGAATACAATAGAGCAGGCCTGCCCAACAGGTAGCCCATGGGCTACCAGTAGCCCACGAAGGGTTCAAAAGTAGCCCGCCGGCCACCAATTAAAAAGTGAGGGGATAAATTCTCCACCCCAACCTCCCACATCCCAAAGACCAACACGGCCCCAGCAAGGTTCTGGGTCTGCTAGCCCACTGTCTTAGCTGAGCAGGGCAGTTCAAGGGCCATGGCATGGTACCCTGCTCCCCCCACTGGCCAGATGATCAAGCGGGTGCAAGGGAAGCATGTGCATGGTCAGCGTTCCCATAGGGATGCATTGAAAATCAATTAATCAGTTCCAGAAGAGCATGTGCTTGGGGTGGACAAAATTTGTAAGTAGAGGTATTAGTGTAGTAGCCCTCAGACACTTTGTGCCAGAAAAAGTAGACCTTGGCCTGTTCAAAGTTGGATAACCCTACAACAGAATAAAATTAGGTGGGGACATTCACTAATCCTCTGAAAATGCCCACACTTTCAATTCACACAGCACAGGGTATTTCCAAGACTCTCAGGGAGAGTTCCAAATGCCAGTAGCCATACTGATGGACTCCCAAACGAGTTTTATTACTTTTTCACATAAACAAAGAATGGGACCTTTGTAATGTTTAGGTCTTAATCACACACTGAAGCCCAATGCACTACAAAATAATTTGGATGCAGTAGGGATGGTTCTCAAACTTGTTACTGTACCATTCCACACACTCCCCACTAACAAGGTTTATGGACAAACTCAGACAAGAGTGAAGCCTGGCAAGGTGGCAAATAATGCATTTTTCCTGTTAATTAAATAACCCCGGTGCTTTGTCCCGTAAGCCATAAGTGCTTAAGCTTCTTTTTTATTTATCGTTTCAGAGCATTGGAAGGTAGGTGCTAATATGGCATGAATGCTGCTGCTAGATTAATGTCCAAAGTGAGAGTTTGTCACACACATAATCTACTCAAATGTAGTTGTAGTCAGTACATATCCACATTCATATAATTCCCAGCCATATCATTCACACATTTGCTTGTTGTAACATGTAAAACTGGAATGGACAGTTCAGTAACAGATTCATTCACAACAAGTACTGTAACTAGAGTGTT
>JAHTLZ010000129.1:47878425-47916567 GCA_023846285.1 Phrynocephalus versicolor
CGTTTCGTGCACATGTGCACTTCTTCAAGACATAGCAGCAGAATGAGGTGTGCGATATAATATGAGATGAGATATAAATTTCATACCCAGATATCATTGTCTGCAACATATAGAGTTGGGTTGGGGGGGGATGGATAGGGAAGGGGAGGGGGGAGAAGAGGAGGGAGAGTTAATTAGTAGAAATGGTGAGGACATTAAATGGTGAGAAGACTGGGGAGGCTTGGCTGCCGTCCTATGCATGCCTGAAGTAAGAGATGGTGCCAGGCAACTTGGCAGGGCCTTCTTGACAGTAAACGCAAACCCGATCAAGAAACCAAGAACGGTGGGGCCACCGGAGAAACCAACAAGCTTTTAGTTGGGTTGTAAGTTCTGGTAGATAGATCATCCCTCCTCTTGGACATATGCAGTTGATAGTAGGTTATAGTCAAAGCAGAATTAAGCCAGGTGCATTCATGTTTCAGGTGGCACAAATGCAACACTGGTTTGGGTGCAATAACTTACTCAGGCAATGGAAGTTATTAAATATTTAGTTCTGACAGATAGCTCCACATGCACCTATTAATCTTAAAGTAATTTGCACGAATGCAAATTCTCATGATTTGGGGTCTGCAGCAAATAATAAAGTGGCATTGGTTGTAATTTTCTTACTTTTAAGATGTCATCTTTCACATGTCCTTTTCAGCCACGACCTTACCAGATAAACATGGCCAGGTTGCTGCTTTATCAGATCATTTCCAGAGTGTGTTCTTAAAAGCTGGAATAATTGTAGCTAACTTCAAACTTTTGTGAGGTGGAGGGAGTAAACTATAGTTGTTATTCGATAACTATACATGCATCTAACTTTGATTCAGGTCCAATCCAGATGTTTTTGAATCCCGATTGGAGAAGAAGGATGAAGTGAAAAAGCAGCCAGTGGGATACTCAAAGCAAGCAGAGTTTGTGAAACAAATGGAGGAAAAGGCAAGACTAATTTTCAGATATAATTTGCATAGTGTTTTGCTAATTGTCAGAAGCCCTTTCTGCCAGGGTAATTTAGTTTTATGCTATGGACTAGTTACTTGAGATGCATGGATATCAATGATGTTTCAGAGGCATTCTATCCCCTAAGTTTTTGAATCTTACGATGAATATGTATGTCAGTTTAATTAGTGTAGGCTGTTTCTCACAATCCTGTCTCAGTCTACATATAAATGGCTAAAGGTTGCATGGAATAAATCTGCAATTCTGGAAGGAAGAGGACATGAAGATATATGACTGGAGGCACCTGCAGCTTCCACACATGTTTATATTGTTGGTTTTCCTCCTGATTAACCAGGGTGCATTTTAATAGATTGGGATATTTTCATTAATCAATTTAGATAGCTAATTGATTTAAAAATGTCTGATTATTATTCTACCAGTGTACACTTTTAATTCAAAAATTAAATTAAAAATTAAATATATTTTATATCATATGTAAAGTGGTATTCCCAGTTTACTGTAGAGGTTGTTCATTTACAGATGTTTGAATTTAACTGTTGAGTTTTTTATGATGAAAACTTAGGTTTTACGGTACTCCATTTTTTCATTGCCAAGACATCTCACTCCTAGTTCCTCATAATCATTTTTCCTCATGATTTATAGCAAGAGAAAATCAATGATTTCTGTTTTTCAAAAGCTTGATTTAAGTCACAATTTAAATAAAAACACTTTAAAAGAAATTCAATCATGATTTAAATCAAATCCACCCTGAGAATCAAGCAACTTTAAGTAATGTCATTTCTATACACACTGGGCCTATAGAGAAGAATTTCCAGTAGATCTTTTGCCAATATTTTAGTTTCTCATTTTGGGTGTATCTCATCTTTTATGAAAATTAATTACATTCACATCACTTGAAAAGTAACATGGAGATAAGTAGTGTTGTATTTAAGGGTTCTTCATATAACTACTAGATTTTAAGTAAATTCAACAGCCATTGGTGGTTTAAATTCATTCTTCAGCTGTATTGTTGCTTCAGCATTAACATCTGTTTAACTGAAATTTATATAAAGTATTTGGTATGTTAAAGATTAATTTGGCATAAACTTTCCATATACAGCTGTCTACTTCACATACATCTAATAAATCATGCTGTAATGCACAAAAGCTGATACAGAAAAATCCCTTTTACATATAAGGTGTTGCAAGATTCCTTGTTGCTTTTGGAATAAAAGCAAAATTATGTTAAATACTACATTTATTTCCAGAAGATTGTTCCAATTATATGTATAGAATTCTGAATGAGCAACAAATTATAAGTCTTGTATAGCGATATAAATTTTAGCCAATACATGCCAGCCCACAAACCAGCCTTCCTTCGTTCTGAAACAGAAGCTGTTTTTAAGTACTCCTGGAGGTTAACATTTGGACATAGTTACAGTACTTCATATAATGCTATGGTCTACACATTGTTTCTGACTATATATCTACATATGTTTCTTGAATTTGTTCACATTCAGACATAAGACAAAAGAGAATAATAATTTCATCACAGATCAGATTATGCAAGTGTAGACCTTACAGGTAACCGTTTTAAAATGTACTGTTTAATGATTAATTTCAGGCCAAAGATAAAATCCCCCCCAAAAGATTCACCAAAAATAAGGTAAGATGGAATGTTCACCAATCAGTCTTCTTAATTTTAATTTACATGTATTTATTGTATTTCTCTTATATTTTGGCATGAACGGGAGTATAGGATGTTTAAAGCTCAGACTGACAACTTTGGTCAGTTCTTTGGACACTTTCTATCTATGGAAAAAGTAGCTTGTTGTGTCTAAATTTTCAGCCCTGCTGGGAGGGGCTTCACCCCCTCATTTGAGGTTCTTCCACAACTGGAACTGGAAGAGCTGGAATTACTGTGCGTGCGCAGAAGAGGTGGAACATTGCATGGAGGGGTGTGAAAAACTGCCCACTCATCCACCCATGCATCTTAGAGGGAACCTTGACAGAGGGGTGCATCTTGTGATGCATTAAATACTTTGTTCACCTTCCTCCCAGTCTTCCCAAACTCAGTAGAAATGAGATGGGTTATATGCCAGCAAGTTGATTTCAACACACGGCAACCCTTTCTAGAGTTTTTTTAGGGATGAATTATTCAGAAGTGGATTACCATTTCACTTCAGAGTTTACTCTGGGACTGTGCAGTTTGTTTAAGGCTGTACAGGTTGGCTGTTATCCCAGGATGCCCAGTGGGGATTTGAACCTCCATCTTCCTTTTGGGGAGATCAATTGACATGCTGTCATATTTATGTACGGTAAATTCTCTTGTTAAATGTCACAGGTGGAGGAAGTGGTCTTATGGATTCAGTGTTTTTGTTTGCTTCATTGTTGCTTTTAATTTGATGATTTAGGACACAAGAGTTACTTTGTAATTTGTTTCAGACACTTGATTCCATAGTTAATGTTGAGATGATAAAACGGAAGAAGCCTGAGGAAATAAAGCAGGTAAAAAAAATTCTATGTAGATTTTGTAAAAGCTTACCTGGATCCTCTTTCAGTATTCTCTGTAAACATGTGAAAGCTTGTATGGCCCAAGGTGGATAATGCTAATAACCTATCATGTAGACATGCATCACTGTTTCTTCCATGGAAGTAACTGAATAAATGAACTAATTTATTGCTGTGTGAGGTGTGATGCAAGTATATTTTCTGCATTATACGTAGAATATATAGCTATAGTAATGGATAGGAGTTCATACTGTCAAAATATTGCATTGAGCTTGTCATCCGGGGGTATTTGGATACCTTGCCTTCTGAGGTAAGCTGACCAATGAGAGACAGTGGATTTTTGTTGTGGTTTTTCTTTTTTTGGCAATGGTACCCTGTAGGAGGAGTGTTGCTTTCACTTGGTGTCCCTTATTTTGTGCCAGTGCACACTTATCCTAAAATTTTCCCTAGGTCTTTAAAAAAAGCATAAGTGTTAACCTGATTCTAGGTTGTTTGACTTTTTAATATATCCGTACCTTCTTGTTGTCATCGTTAGTTTTCGTTAATATCCATGAGAATGGTTCTGAAGGTGGGACAGGACTTAACACAATAAACAAAATGTTATTTCTGTGGTGACCTTTCTTTTTTCCAAATGATGGGCTTACAAAATCCATCAAGGGGGAGGTTAATTAAAACCAATGTCAGAGTCCCCTGCTGAATGGTTATTGGGTGCTAATCAGACATATATTTTGTATGGCAAATGTGAAGTTATGTTACTTTTTGTAATGATGAACCATGAAGTAAATGTAGTGATTTGTTTCTTCCAGATATGGAAACAATATTTTTCTGGAGAAGACACGGTTTATGCAGTTATTCCTGTAAGTACAGCTAGCTGTATTGTCTTACATTGTAGTCCGTATATAATAGTATGTGCGTTGTACAGATTGACGTTTGCTAAACACATATCCTTTTCTTGCAGTTTGAGTGAAAGTAGTGATAAGAGGAGTGAACTATAGTGAGATATGCCGTTTTCACAAGTTCATATTGAATTCTTTGTTCTGAATGTTTAGGAGGAGACATAGGTAAAGCTGTATGAAACTTCATAATAGGTTAGATTTGAGTCTCCTACTGTCATGTTAAAGCTTAAATATACTGTACTTTGTTAAAAAGGGACAAAGGCTGTTAATTTGTTTTATTATTTATGTTGACCAAGTCATACTATATATGCACCTTTGTACTGATGACTGCTGAACAAAGTTGGATGTTTGAATGTTTTATTATAACTGTTTAGATGATTTTATATACTTACAATTTTCACATTGCAAAATATAATCACCATGCTGCAACTTACACTTCTTGGCTATATTGTAGCTCTAAGATATACTATCCTTACATTTGTCTGTCTGTTGAGCCTATTTTCTCTCCATCTTAAGAAGCTGGATGTAATCCTTGAAAGCTTGTGCTAAATAAGTCATGTTAATATTTAAGATGCCAGAAGACTGCATTGGTTTTGTATGTACAGTAATACTTTGGTTTATGAGCATAATCTGTTCAGGAAACATGCTTGTAAAGCAAAGCACTCTTATATCAAAGCAAATTTTCCCATAAGAAATAATGGAACCTCAGATGATTCATTCTGGGGCCACGTAGATCACATACTGTGCACACAACATGGCAAAACTCACAAAAGAACTTGGCTAGAAGTCCATGTCTACACCATGGTTTAGGTACCTGGCTGCAGAATCTGCTCTGCCTGGGACTAACAACTGGAATTTACTCTGTTTTTAATTTGATAATAATAAAGTGCAATTTGTAGCCACATGCACACTTGACTAGGAGTGAAGATTACTCAAGCATATTTTTCGACTTTCTTTTCAAAGGGAAAAACCTTTGATGTGATGTGGAAACGAATTCAGAAGTGCCCATCTGTGAGTATAGTGCATTTGTCTTGATAAGTCTCATGTGCCCAGAGCAGCATTGTTTCTTATATTCCTTTTTCTTGTTGAAGCATAGGTTTCATTGTGCAATTTGGGTTTGATTTGGGTGAGCTGTCCACTAAAGGCTTTAGCGAGGGGTAATAGTTTAGTAACAAATCATGAATTCTTGTACTCGTAACCTTACGAGAACTTCAGCTCTCATAAAAGCAGCATGCCAGAGAACAATTGTGCCATTTTTTTTTTCTGGAACAGTTTCAGGCATACTTAATTGTTCGGTAGAACAATTTGAAAGACATTCACTGGGAGAAGATGAAGTTTACAGTAGTAGCAGGCCTGGGATGAGATGAGGTGCATCTGCATGGGGTTGTTTCTTAGGCCGCAGTTAGGAGAGCTGAGATGACAGTTTGATGAATACCCCAAATTCTGTGCTGGAAAACTGTTGGGTTCTGCAACAGGTCAGCCCTGCTGGTAAGTTCTATAGATGAATGCTCTGCAAAAGTTACCTGCAATTCATTCTTCCTTCTGGCAACTATCGTTGGGATACCCATTTATTTCATTTCATTTATATTTGCCTTTCCCTGATTCAGACACCAAAGACAGCTCTTGATTGCCATTTTGATTACTTTTAGAATGGCATGCAATTCTTCCCTGGCCTGTGCTGGTTATTTTAGGAGAATCTGAGCAGGGAACTTAGCGGTAGACCTTCCTGAGGTTTAAAGCAAATGAACATTGTCTCTTAGAAAGCAGACTATCTCTGAAGAGTTTGACATGATACTTTAAAACATTAACAAATAATAAAGCAAGTCTCATTTGTGCCATGGCTCAAAGAAAATTCTGGAACCATAGGGCTTTTTGCTTTCCAGGCCAGGCTTTCAACGCCATGCGTCCACACAAGTTTCCCAGTATGATATGGTGAACAGCATGTTGGATTTGGAGGAGGGAACCCTGAATTAAAATTTGCAGTGGGCCACGAAGCACAGCTTCTAGTGATCTTGGGACAAGTGCTGTGTTTCAGCCTAATCTGCTTTACAGATGTGTGGCTCGGTGCATCTTTCTGAAGCTCTTTGGGCAAAGGCAGAATAGCAGAGAACAATATATCCTCAGTAGATAAAAGCTACAGTAGAGATCTGAGGGCAAATAGTTGACTTGTAAAACTCAGGAATTTGGTGCTGAATGTTTTTCTTTCCCACTTGCTGCCAATTCCCTTATAAGAGGGTTGTTGAAAGCAGGTTGTTGGACTGCAATTCACACCAGCCCCAGCCTTTCTACAGAAGCCATCTTATCTGCTGGTGAGAGAGGATGGTCGTTGTAGTCCCAACTAGTCAGACTTCAAAAGACAAACCTGTTTGGGATTAGGGTGCTAAGTTGTCCCCCCACTCAGTAAAACGGAGGTCTGTAGTTCCATCTTGCATCTCATTTGGTTATGATGGCTGCAGACTTTTCTCTTGAAGCCTGTGTAGTTCCGATCTCTTCCTGGACTGTAACAAAATAAGCCACTGTCGCTTCCCTCGTCCTCCCACCAGTTCCTGTATGCATTGCCAAGGAAGGAAGGCTACGAGTTTTTTATGGGGCAGTGGTCAGGACCAGAACTCCACTTCACATCTCTGATAAATATTCAGGTAAGTGGTGTACAGGTGAAAGGTTTTAAATATATTATCTCTTTGTTTAAAAATTACATAAAATATAGCTGTTCATTGGCCAAAATCCTGTGCTCAGCATAGTAAACCACCGTGGAGTGAACCCCTTGAAGTCAGTAGAGATTTGGATGGAGAATTGCTCTGTAAATTCAAGTGTTTCAAAGCTCCTATTCTTAACTGCTACTTTTTTAAATCTAGTAAGATGCAGCAAGAGTAGACCCATTTGTATCAGTGGAACTTAGGGAGTCATACTCACTAAGTCCACATTGATTCAGTGGACCTGTTCTAGTGTGGCTTAGTGTGCTAAGCAACAGCACATGGCTGTTGTTTTGTGCGCTGACTGCTGTAACTGGTTTGAATGCAGGGTGGTGGGGTTTTCCTCTATTCTGAATCTTTCTACATTTTTCATATTTTTATGTTCTGGTAGAGCATATTCATACTGGGCCTTGACTGCCAACTTCATAAAGCAGTCGTTCCTTCTCTGCATGATTCATGGAGGAAATAATCCATTCCAAACATCAGAGCCTTGGCAGTCCCTGCCTAACACACACACACACACACATCTCTGTATCCTCTGTGTTAACTTTCTTCTTCGCTGGAGAACTCTAGTCGTCCTTCTGGAAACTGACCCTAACTAGAAAAGAGCTGCTCTGGAGGAGAGTAAAGGGCTCTTTCATCTTGCATTTTATTCCCATAGTGATCCAGGAGTTGCTTACAGGAAGCTCACAAGTGGCTCACAAACATATTACCATTCTCCTGCTTGCGTTGTACTTCATCTCTTATTGAGAAGCATGGCAGAAGGGACAAACAGCCATTGTGACTAATAGCTGCTGATAGCTTGATCCTCCTTGAATTTGTCTTATCTCCTTTTAACACCATCTATGTAGGTGACAACCATATGAACAGTGGTTTTGCTTTCAGGCAATCATAACATAGTTTAAAACATAGAGATATAAATGAGGACTTTGATGCCTGTATGCAGCTCCTCTGTTTCCCCTTTGCTACAAAAAGTTTTCAGTTAATATAAATCAGGAACCTACAGTTAACATCCTCGAACAAGCCAGACTGGAATTATACTTTGACATTGGTTTAAGATTTTGATTTATATTTTAGAAACTGATTAGTTAAAATTTCCTTGGGTTAATTATCTTTCCCCAGATCAAAGAGGGTGGTCAAAAGGTTATTCGTCTCAACTTATTCACCAACAAATATATTATTAAGCATTCCCAGTATAGAGGCTGGAATATGATAATTGTTCTTGGAGCCAGTACGGTTGCCTGCAATAAAATATGATCATTGAACATTCAATCAGGGGCTTTAAGACATTCAGCCCTCTGCCACAACTGTCTCATTCTGGCTTCTTTGCTGAAACTTTCATCTCTTAATTCCTCTATATCCTCTTTATCTTCACACATAGGCCAGGATCCAGTGACCCTTAAAATGGATTGAAGGGACTCCATGTACATACTGAACTTTCCATATTTTATTTCCAAATGGCAGCCCATGGTATGCTACCATTTCAAGTTTACTTTTTAAATTCTGTGGGAGAGTAAAAGATACACCTTTCTGGATAAAGAAGACAAAAGAAAACTCTCTCTGACATGCTTCTCTGAGTAGTATCTACTGTCCATTAAATTGAATTTGTTTTTAATTTTTGGAAAAATTAAATTCAGAGATTTCTGTTTCTGTGATGGAGTTGTGTTTTTGAAGATGACAAGTCCACTCCTCTAGGAGTGATAGAGGAGTGAATTTACATTTTTGTTGTAAGATACTGATGCAGGAAGAAGAATATACACAATCTTCAGCTTGACATAGGAGAGAGAAATAAAAGACTTGAGAGATTTTTCATTTTGATTTGGATTTTAATGCATATTTGCTTCATCTTGTTCTGGAAAGCTTCTAATCGTACCATTTCAGATACATGTGTAAGAGGGCCTTACCATTACCACATCATCATCTGCTAATAATCTCAGTTCTCTGTCTGCCATTGCTTATCTGCTGAAAACATTCTTACACAGGGGGGAGGTATCGGCAAAGTAGAATTCCCTCAGGATTTGCTTGTATCAACAAGAGCAGATTCACTGAATGAATTGCTGAATCAACACTTACATAAATCCCCTTGATTCAGTGGGTATGCTCTGATTGGGGCCACCAGTTGGAATATTCTCATGATATCCCAGAGTATAGTCAGTGGTCATGAGATCCTGATTGATCGTTTGCACTGGGAGTGACCACCTCTGACTTCATCTTGCAGACAGCACTGGTTAGGAAGCTTTGAGTACCCTTTTTGTATGCTTGAAGTTTTCAAAAGATTCGTTTGTTGGTTAAGATTCAGGTTTTTGATCTTTGTTGAAGGTTCATAGTACGTATATCACTTGACCATAATGATATTTTTTTCTTTGCTGCAGACTCTGGGTGAAAGTGCTCCTAGCCAATTGGTCTTGTATCATTATCCTGAGCTGCAAGAGGAAAAGGGAATTGTACTCATGACAGCAGAAATAGATTCTAAATTTTTGGTAAGCACAGCTACTTAAGGTGAAAAGATTTTGTTTGTTTGCTATCAGTAGAAAAGTTGTTGAAATCTTTTGTCTTGTTTAAACAAAGGAAGGATAAACGTTTTAGGGCATTCAAGTGTTTCATGCATGCCCCATCACACATTTTGCTTGAGTTTTGGTAGAACAACAGGGCCATCCTACCCCAGAAATTAGCAAGGATCGGAATATATAACTTTTGTTATTGGTTCTGTTTGATTTTGTAGAGGGCTTCGTGATTCTGGATTCATAACAGAATCACTGGCCTCCACCCCAGATTCAATTTGACTTTCCTGTTTTAAAAGAACAGTGTTATATAATCTTAATGGCATTGATAATAACACAAACATCAAGTGGACCTGTCCTTCTTTGCATAGCATGTAATGTTCTTGTGCTTTATTATGTCAGTTTGAAGGCCAGAATCCAAGTACACTAACTACTTAGGCTGAATAAGTGCAATGGTGTAATATGGAGTGGTGAATACCTACTAGCAAAAGAAGTTTCCAGTTGAATTCTTAGTAGTGCACCAGTTCTGTGACTCAGTGTGGAACTAGGAATTCAATGAGGGACTTGGTAGTTAGCAGTTATTTGCCATCCCAAGTTATATTTACCTGGGTATAAATATTTACCTGGGTATAAATATTCAGTTGGATTTTGGCCATTCAGTGAATGAACAGCTGCTAAGCTGTAGTAGTTCTGGCACTATAGATCATTGTCGAGATGACACTGAGATAATACGCACAAGAAACAAGCTAGCACAATCTGCGTTGTGGTTAAGAGGATAGGATTAAGGCATCACTCGTCATTTTCATGTGAATGTGGATGCATCTCTCTACCACTGCGTGCTTTAAAGCAAGACAGAGGAATCTATGAACTACTGCTCTTATCACCATTTGCCAGGCTAGCTAGAGTTGATGAGCACTGGAGTTCAGGAACGTCTGGAGAGCCACAGGTCCACTGGCCATGCTTTAAACTGGTTTTTAATATGTGATTAAAAATAACATTCTGTAGTATTTCATCAGAAGCTTAAAGGCTAGAGCCTTTCTTCTAGCCATACTCATTTTCTACATGTTGGAGGCAGTGTTTATCTGTTCCTATCCATGGGCACCATCACTCATTATACCCTCCCAGTTTTACATGGTGAAAGAGCAAGGTCACAGTGATATGTAACTCCATTTCATACCTGAGGGGCCAAGAAACCTGATGGGTGTTCCATCACAAGCAGGTGCCTGGATGTTGCAGCTAGATTGGCCCTCCGTCTAGCAAAGATAGAAAAGTTCTGAAATGCATCAGTGGCTCAGCTCTGACCTTATGCTTTATGCTTGCACTAAACAGATGTTAGAGCCAAAATAGCCCTGCAGCTTCTCTGATAAACTGCCTTGTGTTTTCTTTTTGTTCTGAAATTTCCAGAGTGTGCAAGAGGCTCAGTGCCTCGCCAGCCAGGTGCAGCTGTTTTATGCCACTGAGCGCGAGGAGACCTACCGTTTAGTAGAAACGTTTAACCACCACCCCGCCGACTTCAAGTACATGTCTGTAATCAGTGAGCTTGAGCAGAGCGGAGTTGGGGAAGAACTGAGGCCTCAGCTGGACCCTCCACACCCTAGTGCTTGAGAGGTGTGGCAGCCTCTCACGTGGAGACAGGAGATGCTGCATTGATCTTATGTTGGACTTGCTGCTGCAGACAGAGATAATCCCTACAAAAAAGGTGCCTTTGTCTTTGATGATGTGAAGAAAAGATCGCATCAAGTGGGCTGTGCAGTACTATAAGAATGTGGAGGCTCTTACATAGCATTTGTTTCTGCACGGGAAATGAAATGATGAAGAATAAGCATTCATAATTACTGTGGTGTTTTTCTTTTTAATTCCTCTCTATTGCACACTGCTCAGTGCCTTTTTGTACTTAAGAAGGTTCAAAATGTCAAGCACAGTATCAGGGGCTAGCCCGGAACAAGTGGAGGCGATGAGTTCCTTGACAGAATCTATTTTTTAAAAGTAGAGTATTTCATGCATCATCTTAGCAATATATATACACGAAGCTCTACAGATGAAGTGGGCATCTTTGACTGGAATGCAGGTCAGATTTTCAACCCCAGCACCTGTTGTGAGTCACACCCTGCATGAAAATAGCCACCAGAGAGCCCCCAAAGCAATGAAACCAAATATCCAGAAACATTCAGAAGTGTCAGGGCATTCTCTAGTTGGTTTGATTTTCTAGCGCTGAAGGGATTTTCAGCATTAGATGAGCTGATGTTGCCCGTGGACTGTATTTGGACTGCCCCAGAGTTAGAGCATAAATATGAGACAGTACCTTAAAACTGAAAAATATAGATACAGAAAAACAGCAAATGTGAAAGACGTATCTTAGAAGTAACGCAAGTGTTAGAACTATTTCCTATGAAAATTGTGTTTACCACAGTTCTGTTTGTCATATGGTAGTGGGTGGGAAGCTGTTACCCTTTTTTTATCTAAAAGGTGATATATACTGTTTTTCCTACTTCTTCTCATACTGGATTCAGAATTAAACATCTAGGCCTAAAGAGAAAATATAGACCTTGTAAACAAAAGCAGAAAGCAAGTTGATTGTTATCCAGTTTAACAAATGAATCATGAGGCAAATTTGTGCATAGCCCATCTCTAACATCTGTGAGACTAGCAATATCTTGCCATTCATCCTGCCTCAAGGAAAAATAATATACCTCTCCCTCTATTACTTTTCCTTTAAGTAGGAAGGATTGTAAGATACTTCTAGTCTCACAGATGTAAAGCTGCGTCGTGCACAATTTTTCCTCATCTATTTGCTAAACTAGGTAAGAGTTATCTGCCTTTCTATAAGAGGCCTGATGTTTATTTCTGAACCTGGTATGAGCAGCAATAGCTGGTTCAGTCTGTTCTAGCTGCCTAAAAACCCGGTATTGCACAGGCATCCAGACTTGTTCTACAAGATGGAAGGCAGATTTTAGCCTAACAGGCTGTCTTCTTAGATTGTATTCGGAAAAGGAGGTCTGGCTGTTGCCCCAGGGGAGATGGACAATGATACAGTTATGATTAAGGAAAGAGAGCTGGGTTAGTCGTGTGAAGCAGGCAACCATGAGACTATGTCGTAAAAGAGATTATGAGTTTGAATCCGTCACTGCTCAACTCTTATCTGTTGATAGGTGCACACTCTGCTGAGTCCTCACTCCACCTTCCATCTAAGTGACTCAAAACCTGATCCTTTGCAAGTGCATTTGCCTGGTTTTTTTGTGTACTTTCTCATTTTCTGAAAACCAAAATATTGTAATAAACTCAAGGTAACTGGGTTCAAAAGGGGACAAGAACGAAGAGGAGACAAGTAGGGGTGATGTTGGATTGAAAAAAGTAATTCAGCAATCATGCATTGTTTGAGATTTGTATACATTTACGGATGAATAAAAGAATACCTCTGAAAGAAATGTGTGATTTTTGTGTTTCAATGAGCCACATACTTGTCACAGCAGACAGCACCTGCAGAAGAGGCATCCAGTTGTGTGACCAAGAAGTGGCACTTCTAAACATTGCTAGCGGCAAGTGCCATGCTGCAAGTAAGAACCATAAGTTTGTTTCACAAAATTTGTTGCCCTGCTTATGACTGGACCCCTTTTATCTAAGACTGGTTACTCTTGTTTCTAAAAACCTTCACCACTACCCATTTACAAATAATTAAATGGTGGTTCGAGATGGCTTTTCTGTTGTACCTTCACAAACAGTTCATGTTTTGTGTTGCCCTCTGAACTGACGTTTCAATTAGACGAGAATCTCCGGAGTTTGCATTGTGGGGAACTTGAAAATAGACCAGGCTGTCTCACTAGCTTTCCCTGCCTGGCTTTGGTTCCATTGGAAGCATTCAGAAATCAGGGACATGGAAAGAAGAGGGACCGTATCTATAAGTTGCCTGCATTCTTTTTCTCCATTTGTTCATGTGTTGTCATGGGAACAGTGAATCATAGTGCCCTGGAGAGGCCTAAAGCAGAAGAGGGGAAAATTCTAGTGGCAGTCAGTGGGTGGCAAAGTGCTTCTTCCTTCTCTTACCTGCCAGTAAAGAGAGCCTGGTGGTGATGACCTGGCGTTGTTTACCTAATATTTTTAAAGACCGTCTTTTAAGGTGCTTAATGTACTTGAACAACACTTCTTTATTCAGACTACTTGTGAACGGTCTTTTGGATTGAAGTCTTAGGAGGGAATTAAGTTACAAGCAAGCCGCTATGAAAATATAGAATCTGCACTGCAGTCTTAGAAACATTGCTTTGCTTTTTAATCATACTTCTGTTGGCCAGGTTCTAACCATATCCTGGCGTATAGAAGACAAGGAGCAAGCATCTTAAGTTTCTTTTTCTAATGGTATGATAAAACGCAAGTTACAACAAACTTTCAGAGCACAGTTCTTCATCACAGAACAGTGATCTCTTTGAACACAATTTGGGCTCCAACATCAATCCAAAATCATATTTTGCCATTTCAGAAATACATCCAGAAATACAAAGTGTGATATTTTTATTAGCAATAATACCTGCCGTTTGCTTTTATTATGGCACTCTGAAAAGGTACAAGGAGATGAGCAGGCTTTCAAGGTTACGATTTCTTCATCACACAAGAGTTTCAAAACAAAGTGATGGGGGAATGCTGAAACTGGGAAGAAAAGCATAACTCTGAAGTCCTTGTAGTTTGAACATTGTCATTTAACAGAAGAAGCCACAAACGAAGGTGAGGGTTCAATATGATCTTGAGAAAGCTTCGAACCAAATGCATGGTACAGAACCAAACACTAGAGGGTAGGATTGCCCACCCCTCGTTGTCCATTTGTTTTTGTCACTCTTTTGTTCTGACATATTCCTGGTCTTGTCTGTTCCAGTGTTGCTTTTTTTCACACCAGATGTACAAGCGTCATTCTTGGAATAGAAAAAAGTGGGAGAGGATGCAGGGCGGGACAACTGAGGCTCTTTTTTTGCAGGCAGTTGGCTAGCAAGATGATTTGAGCTTGCTGGAGCCTGGGGAGAAATGTGGTACAGCAACCAGTGCCTGGATTGCATGATGATTCGCATACCTTGCTGTCAGGTGAAATGTGTCAACTAGGTAAGCATCTGGAAGTTACCCACTTCGGTCCTGAAGAAAATGTACAACAGCAGAAAGAATGCACACAAGTTTGTTTTTAAACTGCCTCCAAGCCAGTTGATGACAATAATGTGGTGTCAATACCGACTTATAACAACCCTTTTTAGGGTTTTCCAGAAGCATTTTTTCATTTCCTTCTGGGGGCACCCTGGGACTATGCAGCCTGCCCAAGGCCACACAGGCTGGCTGTACTCAATAGAGACACAGTGGGGAATTGGACCCCCAACCTCTGGTTGATCAACTAGATATGCAAACCTCTGAATTATACAGCCAGCTAGAAAAGAGGGAACATAATCACGACTAATTCCCTCCTACTGTATATGGGCTAGAGCAGCTGTTTCTGATGTGAAGTTTGGAGTGCACTGTGTGCATTCTGCACTGGTGCCCCTGCTTTGGGCTCCATGTCCGCACTTTGCTTGGGAAAGATGAAGCTAAACAGACTATTTTAAAGTCTGACACATACACAGTGCATGTTATAAACAGAATACCTTGGGAGTAGACCTTGGAGGCCTCAGGATCATTTTGAGACAGCTGGGGAGAATGCCTGGAACCTGGGAATGTTACATTTTGGGGGCCACAAATCTCTGAATCCCTGTGCCAGCATGGCCACAGGCCATGCTACCTTGGGCATCCTGAATGTTCTGAAAACAGCTGTATTAAAGCTACAGTGCTGTTGTTGCAACAGATGGAGGCAGAAAGCAGTGGGAGCTGCTGGAGGGGAAAGGACAAGAAGCACAACAGATCCATGGTTTCTTACTGCTTGAAAGGTGTAAAACAGGCATCTCTATTTTGTTTGGGCGTGATGGGAGTTGTAGTCCAACATACTTGTTTGCTTGTTTGTTTCCTCACTTGAAGGCATCAGGTCAGGAAAGGCAGATATAAAACACCAGACTGACGAGGCTGTTTGGATGAGCAGCAAAACCTTTCAATCTCTCAAGAAAAGAACTCCAGTTGCCATGACTCCACTTCCAGATAAACTCACCTGGATGACTGAGAATCTTCACAGGCAGATATAAAACACAGCTGTAAATGGACAAATTGAAGGGCTGTATAGGCATCTTCCTTACCCCAGGAGTGGGCAAACATGAGAACAATGGGATCTACCTCCTTTTTACAAGATGCCAAAGAACTTGGGAAGTGAGTGCAAAAAAGTGTCTCAGCTGAGCGGACACACCCTTAAGAAGGAACAACAGGATGTCTCTATGGACCTACTCAGGCCAAGAATTCATGGTCCTTGTAAGAAATGAGATCAGAAATCCTTTTTATCACACACACATCTACTCTTGGTCACAATGTCACAATGTACATATTTTTGGCAATCTAATATAAGGAAAAGATGGGGAAATTATTTTTTTTAGATCATTGGTGTTGCCAAATAACTGTTTAGTGGAACCCCTTGCTGGATGTGGACTCGGACAGCTGAGGTACAGTGTGATATTTGAAGCAAAAGCCTCAGCATCCAGAGGTGGGAAATGACAGGCAGTGGCAAAGTGAATTGTCTTTCTGTTTCTCTCTCATGTGTTTTGAGTGAGCATTCCCTCCCCCACCCCAAATGTGATGAGCAGGGGAGAACACAGGCTGGTGAGGTGCCAGCCATAAGGGGCTGGCTGTGGGTAGCTTGTGCCCTATTTACCTTACTAGACTTGACAGATGTCACTGGAGGTATTGCAAGACATCAGATCCATCAGCCAGTAGATGGTCATCTACGTTCTTCTCACCCTGATTTTATCAATCTTCCTCTACTGCTGTCTAGCTTCTTCTTGACCAACCTAAGTGCTGAACCAAGACAGAGGTGTGTCAAATGTGTGAATACTATGAGCTTCCATTGGTGACATGAATAATGCCCACTTGTACAACATCTTCCATCTTTTTCTGTAGGACCCAGTGGGGTGTTTCTTAGCACTTGTTTCATCCTACAATTTTAAAGGCAATGTGCCTTTTCTCAAATAGAACATTTTATCTCTGTCACCATTTGTAACCTGCCTTATTGGGGGAAATTTGCTTTCAAACTTTGTACAGTACAAAGAAATATATTCCTGAACCTTGATATGAAAGACATATTTGGTATTAAAATGTCCCTCCCCAGTACCATTATTATTATTATTATTTTGTTCCATTGGCTTTCCTGGTTAGCATTCTTGAGCCAGCTGAAGAGGTGACATGTTTCCATATCCCTGGAGCAGGGTGGGGTGGGGAAACGGAACGAAACACTCCTCCCATTTAGATGGAAATGAATGAAGTTCAGATCTTGGCCAGTGCCAGACCTGAAAGAAAATACTGCCAGATGCTGAGGCGAATTTGCTTTGCTTGTTCTCACAGGGCAACATGATCTAATTGAAGTGTGCTCTCTCATGCACATGACAGAAGCGGCAGCAAATGAGCTGAACTTGCCACTGGTGGGAGCAAGCTGTTAAAAAGCCACAGGGTTTGGTTTTTCAACCAGACAAAAATCACAATGCATTTTTGTAGCATAGACTCCAGAACCCTGCCTGACATCCTTCTCATCCATCTGGATCACACAGGTTATTTGAAATCTGGAAATAACCAGTATGTTGGTAAAAAGACTTACTTTTAAGGACTTTTTGGGGAGCATTTTACAGGCATTTTGATAGGATCCCCCCCCCACCAGGTTTTGTCCCATTCTCATATCCAACCCAAGTGGTATGAAACGTCATCTCTGGTTTTGTCTTCTGCATTAAATTTCAAAAAGGGCAATATCAGAATTGGCCATTGGAAGGAACTAGGGACATGTTCCAAAATTTTTCTGGCCTGTTGTCAGAAACCAGGCAATGTAAATGGTGCAACAAATTACTTTTGTGTTTGCTTTGCCTTTTTTAAAAAAGGAGAATAGAAACATTTTCAGGAGTCTCCTAGGCAGGACAGCAGTTGTGTTGACCGTTCCATAAATAAACTGGCAGTCTGATCTTCTCAAGGCCCTTCGTAAGTACATTCAAACATATAAGAGAAAGAAATGTTTTTGATTTTGCAGATGACTCAGCTACCCATGACAGGAAAATGGGCTTTCTCTTGCTCACTGACGAGAGCTTGGAGAAGTTACTTTTTTGGACCGGAGCCCCTCAGCTCCCTCAGCCATAAAACCACTGGCTGGGACCCTCTGAGAACAGTAGCACACTGTTTCCAAGTTCTTAGTTGTATATTACCTGGCCCTTTACCAGCCTGCCTCTTTTGTATGGTCTGAAGGCAGGTTCTTCATGTATGACAGGTAGGGAAGGAGGCTTCTCTGTCACGGCATTCCTGCCAAGAAAACTCCATGGATATGGAGCCACGAAGAGTCGGTAACAACTGTAACAACACAACACACACATGTCTGCTTCATACTTCAGCAATCTGCTTCATAGTGGTCCAGTTTTATTTTACTACCTGAAATCTTCTATGGCATGAGGTGTGTAGAGAACACCTATCTCTCACACAGTTAAGTGTTATCAGTGTGGAACCAACTGAAAGCAACCCAAACAAGGTGTTCAGTGTAAGTGAGAGACTTCATGAGTGGTCTTGCCAATGCCACTCTCCCCAGTGAGATTTAATTATTTTGAATAAATTGAAATATTCTAAATGAACAAACAACAGGTATTTTTGCCACACAGTCAAAGATGACATGGTTGAAAGGCAACCCATGACACATTTAAGTGTTGGCAGATTATCTTGATTGTCGTAATAAAACAACAGCTGTGCTGATTTAGATTGCCTGAGAATGACTTGCCCAAGAAGAAATGAATAATAGGGGGCACTGATGCATGAAGTACAGCAAATTAGCAAAATAAGAACACCACCAGTGCCTCAGGAAGAAACGCAAACCTTCCTTCATGCTTCTCCCTGTTTCAGTGCCTCATAATCAGTTGATCAGCAGTGCAATATGAGCCCTGAGTCAATGAGAACACCAAGTACAAGCATGAGGACATTTACTGGGTAGGCTTTCAGTTTGCAGTCTCTTTTTGTTGCTGTGGTGGTTGATGTTCATTGTACATTGGGTTGTTCACCTCTTGCTCCTTCATATCCCCAATACAGTCAGCAACAGTTGATCGTTGCTCCATTGTGACTGAGTGTACAGGGCAAAAGATGACAGAGTTATAGCTGAGCATTTCACACGACCTCCAGTGACTGACTAAATTCATCGGCTCAACGACTTCAATTTCCTCAGGTTTAAGGGCCATCGCCCAACATCTGGTGGGGGGGAGGCTCATCTGATGTCACAAGGGACAGAGCCAACAACAATAATCATGGAATTAGCATGTAGAATCATGAGAACTTCTGGAGAGTTCAGAGCTAGAGGTTGGGAGTTTGGTTCTCTAGGGTGCCTCCTTGACAATGGGCTGGACTTGATCATCCATAGGTTCCCTTCCAGCCGTGCAGTTTTAAGATGATGATGAAGAACAATAACAAGAAGATGACGACAACAACAATGAGAAGACAATAAAAGGCAAGGGTGTTTCTCAACATGTCCAAATGGTATCCCATGAACTCATGGGCATGCCATTTAAAATCCAGGTCAGCAACAGTCTGTCCTGAGATTTCAGTGTCAATCTTCAAAATGAGACCTGAACCCGCTATCTGATAAACATATGACTGGCAGATGGAAAGAGGCGCCCTGTTAATTCCAGTGTGGTTTCCACCTTTGTCAACAGCAGGCGATAGAGGTACAAATTATATTACTCAGCTTGTTTGTATATCACTTCCTCAGTCAAGGGTTAACTTACACATTATAGATAAAACATCATTAAAATTGAACTCTATTAGTGTTCCAGAAGTATGAATCAGGCAGGCCTCTGTGACGGAGAATCATACTTGCAAAGAAACTGCAGATTTACAACCATTGGACATGTGACAATCAAGTGCTTCCCACACTTAAAGGTGTTTCTCTTCTAATGATGGGATGTCTATAATATACAGTATATACAATGGCTGGCCTGCCCATGCTTCTTACCTGAAATGGGTTTCCTGCTCCAGAATTACGCATCAAAAGGCACCACACAGTTATTTTGCCATTCCTAACTCCACAGATTTGACCCTTCCTGTTTTGATGACAAGCAAAAAAAATGAAAGAAGATGCAGGAAAATATTTAGATCCCAGCTAGGAATGAGTTAATGTTACATTTTTGTGTTAACAAAGCAACAGGATTTCAGCCAGTACGTCCTTCCATGCGATCCCTCTAGACATCACTCCAATGGAGACAAGAGGTGGGGTGGAGAGATGCACCTACTCCACATCAGGCATTGTCTTATCCCACATATTGCAAGGAGAATACAGTAAAGGGTGTGGTGATGCACCAAGGATAGCTCAGTCTTCACTCTCACATATCTTCCACTGCACACTGGGTCACTGTATTATCCGTGACCCAGCCTAACAGTTGCACTTCAATAGTCATGGCTATCTGTTTGTCTTGTATAACTGAGTTGCCCTACCTTGTCTGCATATAATATACATTTGACTTACATAAGAACATAAGAAGAGCCATGCTGGATCAGGCCAAAGGCCCATCTAGTCCAGCTTCCTGTATCTCACAGCGGCCCCACCAGATGCATCTGGGAGCTCATGAGACTAGATATCTGTCTCCTGATACCACTCTCCTGCATCTGGCCCTTGAAGTACCCTGGTTTAAAGCCTGGAGACTACACATCTCCATCATGGTCTGTAACCTGTGATGGACTTTTCCTCCAGGAATCTGTCCAGTCCCCTTTTGAAGGCATCCAGGTCAGATGCCATCACCACATTGTGTGGCAGGGAATTCCATAGACTTACAACGCGCTGGGTGAAAAAATATTTTCTTTTGTCAGTTTTTACTCTCCCAACCCTCCATTTGAGTGTATGTCCCCTAGTCCTGGTATTTTGGGAGAGGGAGAAGAGCTTCCCTCTATCCACTTTACTCATACCCTGCATTATTTTGTATGTCTCAATCATATCCCCCCTCAGGCGCCTTTTTTCCAGACTAAAGAGGTCCAAATGTTTTAGCCTTTCTTCATAAGGGAGGTGCCCCAGCCCAGTAATCATTTTAGTCGCCCTCTTCTGCACCTTTTCCAGTTCCACTATGTCTTTCTTGAGATGCGGTGACCAGAATTGTACACAATACTCCAGGTGGGGCCTTACTATTGTTTTGTATAATGGCATTATAATGTTGGCTGTTTTATTTTCAATCCCCTTTTTGATAATCCCTAGCATGGAATTGGCCTTCTTCACCGCTGCCGCACATTGGGGAGACACCTTCATGGAGCTGTCCACCAACACTCCAAGATCTCTTTCCTGATCCGTCACGGATAACTCAGAGCCCATGAGTTGATAGATGAAGTTTGGATTTTTTGCCCCAATATGCATTACTTTACATTTGGTTACATTAAAACGCATTTGCCATTTCTCAGCCCACTCCCCCAGTTTAGAGAGATCCTTCTGGAGCTCTTCACAATCTTCTCTGGTTTTTACCACACGGAAAAGTTTTGTGTCATCTGCAAACTTGGCCACCTCACTGTTTATCCCTGTCTCCGGGTCATTTATGAACAGATTGAAAAGCACCGGTCCCAGGACCGAGCCCTGGGGCACACCGCTTTTCACTTCTCTCCATTGTGAAAATTTCCCATTGACACCTACTCTTTGTTTCCGGGATCTCAACCAGTTCTCAATCCATAAGAGGACCTGCCCTCTTATCCCCTGACTGTGCAATTTTCTCAGCAGCCTTTGGTGAGGGACTGTGTCAAAAGCCTTTTGAAAATCCAGATAGACTATATCAACCGGTTCACCCAAATCCACGTGCCTGTTGACCTTTTCGAAAAATTCTAAGAGGTTTGTCAGACAAGATTTACCCTTACAGAAGCCATGCTGATTTTCTCTCAGCAAGGTTTGTTCTTTTATGTGTTTTAAGATTTTCTCTTGGATGAGGCTTTCCACCATCTTTAAAAGAGAAACTCTTTTAAATTTTCTGCTTCACATCAGAGGGAAGGCTAGACCTTGTGAAGGTCATTAGAAGTTGGATGTAACTTGATGGCATATAACCCACATCTTTAACTGGGCCTGGGAAAATCTCTCTTTGAGCTGAGCATCCAAAAAAAAATGCTGACCAGAGTTTGGCAAAGAGTTGCTCTTGAAGTTAGGCAACTCCTGAAATCTTCCCCTAGTTGTGCCAACTGTGGCGAGTGCAAGCAAGAGTAAACCAGACGGACCCATAGTCGGACTGCTTCCTACAGGAACAAGACAGACGCAAATGCACAGAAGCAGAACAAAAAGGGCTCCAAATCACAGATAGACTGCGATCCCTAGACACACTTTCCTGGGAGTAAATCCCATTGAACATCATGGGGTTTACTTGTGTGTAGGCATGCATAAGAAGACACTCCATGTGTCACAGCCACCCTCAGTGCTTCACAGTGATGTCAGCGAGCTCAGTCATGGCCTGGATTTAGCACTGCTGGACACCAGCTGGGCCCATGTCTTAGTAGGGGTCCCCTTCCCCCTTGAAGTCTCCGTCCTCTTCTGAACTAAAAAAAAGGGGGCCGTCTCCCCTTGTGTTTTGCTCTTAGGATTGGGTCTGGTGGGGCAGAGGATATCTGAACGCCTAATGATGACAGTAGCAATAAGAAGATTGTGCCCCTTGCACGGCTCTGGGCCAAGGGCAAAAATCCGGAGGTGCCAAATGAGCGATCTCCATAGATTAGTCGCTCCTGCCTTTTATCTTCCACCTCGCCCCCCCCACCCCGCCCCCCGTCTGTTCTGTACTGCAGAAGAAACGCATTCTTTTATCTTAGCAGAGTCTCGTAATTTGCTTCCTCCGAATGACAGGTAACATTTTCTTCCCGTTTGCAAGGGGTGGGCGTGTGTGTGTCTGTGTGAGGTGGGGGGGGGGCGGGGGAGAGAACTGGATTCATGACCTGGGAGGAGCAAGGAGGAGGCGCCATGACGGCAGAAATCGGCTATCAAGTTTCCCGGCTGATCTTTTGCTCTGGAATCCCTCGTGCGCCGCCGCCCCGAGCCCGAACTCGCTTTTAATTTGGAGCCAAGCAAAACCGGGAGAGGAAGCAAGTTGATCTTGAGAGAGAGAGAGAGAGAGAGAGAGAGAGAGAGAAGGCCGAAGAAAGGGTCTCCCGAGGAAGGATCGTTCACAAAGCGAGCCCCCCTCCCCCTACACTCGTGCAAGAGGCGTGACGGGCGAAAGAAAATTGCTGGCACGCTACAGCAGGGACAGCTGTAGTTCTCCTCTAGACACACTCAGGATGTGACATCACTGGGGGGGGGGGAGATAGATAAAGAGGCAGAAAAAGAACAGCCCGAGTTTCTTTTATAAAAATCTCTCCCGGGGGCTTCTTTGGTGGGATTCTCGGCACCCGAGTTTCCCCGGTCACTGATCCAGACGAAAGGAACCTTTTTTTGCCATCTCAGGGGCTGCCGAGGTAGCAGGTTTAATTCGGATCCGCTCCGGGACCCACGGCGGGTGAGTAGGCTCTCGCCCACCCACCCCTACCTTTCCTTTCGCCCAGAAGCTGGAGAAGAGGGCGGCCAAGTTCTCTTGATCCTCTCTGATTTTCTTTGCGAACTGGAGCTGCCAGAATATGCTCAGAAAGTACGGGGGGGGGGGCTCCCGAGCAAAAAAGGGACCGTCACAAAACTGAAGCGATTCAATCCGAGAGAAAGAAAGTAACTTGTTGTTATTTTGTTTGGACTCCGACGGGGCGGAATTCCCCAACCACTGCCATCATACCGCCTGGAAACCTGTGTTGGGTTGCTGTAGTTACAAAAGAAAAAGTAACTTTTTGGATTGTTTCGTATTGCCGTAAACCGCCAGGAGTTTCTTTAGGAGAACTGGCGGTAAATAAATAAATAAATAAATAAATAAATAAATAAATGGTAGCTTTCCTCTCTCGGGGATCATGGGCTGAATCGCTCCAGCGGAACGGCCTCCCCTCGCGGGCCCGTTTTGCTTTTTCCCTAGCCAGGTCCGCCGGCGGCTTGCCTGCCTGATCTTTTCACTTTGGCCGCCGGCTTGCACATTCTTGTCGCGTCCGCCGTCGGGACGTTCTTCTGGCTGGAAGAAGCGAAGGGGAACCGAGTTGCTTCCTGGAGCGAAGCGAGGGGTGGGGGTGGGGGTGGGGAGAGGGAAGCCACAGATCTGCGCCCCCCCCCCGCCGCGCGTGTTGGCCAGCGCGATTGGGCCGTGTTGGCGTTGGGTGACTGCCAGTTGCCACTTGGCAAGAACGCCAAGAAAACGCGCCGTGCCCAATCATCCTTGTGGGCCTGTTGGAAGCATCCCGTAATTGTGTGGGCGTTGCAAACGCGAAGTGCGAGGTTTGCGGCGGAGAGGAGCCTGGCGAGACATACAGTACACCGTTTTCCCTGTGTGTGTGAAAGCGGCAGACTGTGGTTTACACAGTCCCCCTTGTCGTGGATCAGGTTTCCCCAGGCATTGGGGGACATCTGTTGAATCGCTGAAGTCCATGCAACTAGCTTTTGCAGCTGGATTGAGCTAGGCTGAAGTCCCATACACACTTATTTAGGACTAATTCCTCCTAATCGATTTAGTGGGGCCAGCTGACTAATACAGTAGAAGACATTAGTCCCTTCTATCTGAGCTGAGACCTGCTCTGTTACCAAGGGGTGTGTCTAAGCCGGAGCAGATCTTGTGGTACCTGCCAACAAATCACTTCCAGATTATGGCAGACCTATGAATGAGCTGTCTCCTAAATGCCCTCTCTTCAACTGCCCTGCTTAACTCTTGTATACTCAACCCTGTGGCTTCCTTTAGGGAGCCACTCCATCCGGTATTTGGACTTCCTCTTTTCCTGCTCCCTTTCACCTTTCCCACCATGACTGAGAATCATGCCTTCTCATAATATGCCCAGAAGTAAGCAGGGTCGGCCCTGGTTAGTACCTGGATGGGGGACCACCAGGGAATACCAGGTGCTGTAGGCATCTGGAGTAGGAACTGGCAAACCACTCCAGTATTCCTGCCAAGAAAACTCCATGGTCAGGGAGTCATGAAGAGTTGGTCACGACTGCAACAACACAACACAACACAAAGACCGACTCAGTTTCAACACGTTTACCTTCAGAGATAGTTCCGGCTTGATTTGCTCTAGGGCCCATTGGTTCATCTTTCTGGAAATCCTCAAAGCTCTCCTTCAGCCGTTCATTTCAAACGAATCCATTTTTCTCCAGTCAGCTTTCTGTTATTGTCCAACACCCATACATAGGAAGAAGGTCTGCCTATGGAGGAAGCACAGCATAATCCTTCCCACACTTGGCATTGAGGAACAGAGCCTCTTCTTTGATGCTCTGCAGGCTTCAGTCTGCCTTGGATCATTTGTTTTCTTAAAAAGTATTATTTTGGCTCCGTATCAGATCAGTTTATCAACACTTCTGCCCACTTGAGCCCTATAGGTGTGGCTTAAGTTCATGCCTAAGGATTTTCTGTCATTGCTGAATATCTCCCTAGGTTGGTGTTGACAAACAAAAACCAACCAAACAACCAACCCAGGCAGTGTTCTGGCTTCCTCAAGCAAACAGCAGCATTTGAGTAATTTTGCCGGGAAGCTGCAGTAATAGAGATTGGGCCTAGAATCACCCACCCACCCACTTTCTAAATCTTTTTCTCTCTTTCTTTCTTGTGCTTTGGACATGTCTTGGCAGAGCACGATTCAAAAGTTAATTGGGCTTTTTAAGAAGCTCATTAAAACGAGGATGTGTTCAGGGTCATAGCTTGACTGGTGCCCTGCCGCCCACAGCTGGTGATGGAACTGAAGTGAGGGGTGGAAGGAGCAACCATTTCTAGCCCCTCCCTGGGGCCACTTTCACATGTCATGGGGCACAGTCTCTTGCCGCAGCCTGATAAACGCACCCAGTTGTCATTAGTAATTCCATCAGTGCTTTGTAAGTGTTGAAAATGTACTCCTACCGTGCTCAGTTGCTCATCCTTCTCTGCAGGTACAACTGTGAGGTAAGCCAGGCCCTGTAGAGAAGGGCTTTGTGTGCTGTATTTTATTTCTTACATTGGTAACAAATAACTAATATTTGTTGAGGTTGAAGCAGCCCTCCTCTCAATTTTAACTTCACTATAACCTTGGAAGGTAGGTCAGTCTGAAAGAGCTTGACGGTCTCCCAAGGTCACATCCAATGAGGGTCAGTGGCCATGGGGGGGGGTTGAATCTGGGTCTTCCTCATCCCAATTCAGTGCTCTAGTAGTCACTATGGCAGATGGCACAAAGACCTGGAAAGGGGCTTATAAGTTCATTTGGCAAATACATGTACAAAGCTCCTGTAGTAAATCAGGGTTCTCGACTAGGATTATCTCTCCAAGTGTACTTAGCCAATCACACTTGTATGCACCTTTTCCTGTTTTTGTGTGTGTGGAAAATCTGCAGAAATCTGCAGTATAACCAGGGATGCTATTGACCGTGCTTTTCTGAGGAGTCTGGGATTTGTGTCCAAACAAAACCAAGCTCTTGCAACTGGGTGGGTGGATATATTCATGGAAGTACCCCAACCTTTTTGAGTACCAGCATAGAAGAGGAGGTCAGTGATCCTGGTTTCATGGCAGCAGTGGTTCCATTCAGGGGGTTTAGACTGAACTTTAATGGAGCTCTCCAAGGCACAGAACCAATTTTGGGGAAAGGGCTTTCAATCCAGAAATAATGATGATGTAGATTTCCGAGTTGCTCGGAAGCCCCCTTGTTTGAACTTTCTCTATGCAGAAACCAATGCTTAACATAAGGGTGTGAGAGACATGGTAAAGAGCTGTGTCACTTCAGAGGGCAGTGGCTGGGCCATCTGCCTTTCCAAAGCATGGAGAACCATAGAGATTTCTTTGTTCCATAACTCGGCTAAAAGCTTACTGCTGCACTGGCAGCTACTCTGCTGTGGCAGTTATCATCTTAGATCAAACCTTCACGTTAGGATCAATCTACGCCAGCAGTGAGTGGTTAAAAACTAGCTATCATCCCCACAGTGTGTTCATTGAGGGTATGAAGTGTTCCGATACACGTACCAACATATTCAGTACATGTGTAATGGTTGGACAAGGAGGAAGATCCTGGCCCAGTCAAGATTCCTCCACATGAAAATATGTTATTGACACAAAGGTATATACTTGCTCCACATAGTCCCTAAATATGCACCTGTAGGACTCCGGATTAGGGTGGGGGCAAACTTGGATAGCCTTGGGACCCTTTTTATTTGCTTTTAATGCCTGAGTGAGGTTATCTGAATCCCTTTGAAATGACAGAATTAATTCTGTTTCTTATTCTGAAATTTCTCTGGCAAGCAGATAAGAGCATCAGATTAAAATCCCAATCGGAGTAGGTTCAGTGGAATTTGCATGACTGGCTACATTCCATCCAGTACATGATTTTAGTCAGTCCACTCTTCCTAGCACTAGCTTTTGAACTGAGGCCATAAAAACTTGCTGTTCCTATTTCCAGAGAATAAATAATGCTAGTTGTCCTGATATCGAACTGCACAATATGACTGTAAGAATTTCTTGATTGGCTCTCTCTTTGTGTGTGTGTATCCACTTGTCCCCAGGCAGTGCTATATTTTTTCAGGCACTGACACAAGTTAGGCGTCTTTTACTTAGAGACTGCTTAGTTTGAGATGGAGCAAGTCATTCGTAAAATTCAAATTCAATTCTAAGGAAGCATTTAGTAGGACTTCCCATCTTCTCACATAATTCACAAATCAGCTTGCAGTGTTTTGTAACTGGTTTTCAGGGATTCCTTTGCAATGTGATTTCTGAAGAACAATCATCTACCCGAATCTTGGCTGTCCAACATCAAGGTGGCTTCAGCTTCTATCATGGCCTGTTTGTAGCACCTTTGGCACTGGGGTGGGAGTTTGCAATTATATGGATCTGTGTAGATGCCTTTGCCTTTATATTGGGATCCAAAGTCCCAGAATATCTTCCCACAGTCTGTTTACATCTCCATTGACCACACAGACATAGGCAACAGGGAGGGGGGGACAGAACAGGAAGTGTCCATTCATAATACACAGCAGGAAAATAACAGCAACAGGCCGGCAAGAATGGTAACAGGTACTTCCTGCCTCACATCTATTCTCCCTTATCTGCTTGGCAGGTTATAGCCAAGTCTTGCGTTCTCTGCTCTTCACAAAGGAGGTAGTAGGGAGGGGTGAGGACGGAAAGCAATTCCATCCTGGTATCAGCCATTGTTCCTGGGAACAAGGATCAGTTCATAATTTGCTGAGCACAAACTATTGCAAGACCTCCATGTATTCTGATGCCTTGACATTTTATCACATGCCCCCCTCAATGAGTGCTGTTTTGAGAAGCATGGCAGTGACAAGTTTCGCCCCCCCCCACCTTGGCACTCTCTGGGCTTGTTGGACTATAACTCCCATCATCCCCTCTTCACTAGCTTAACAGACTAGGAGGGGGACTGGGGGCCATGGGCATTACACTCCTGGAGGGGGCTGTGTTAAGGAAGGCTGTCTATTAAATTACCAGTGACTGATTGCTTTGACATATAGGCCCTCACTTCTTCATGTTCTTTCCTCTATAGCTGCCTGCGGAAATATCACATCTACGTATCCCTAATGATGAATGGGTTTCTCTTCTGCCCCTCGAAAGCAAAGGATCTTTCCAAACCTGAGAGCTACTAGGCTGTCTCTATGGGTCTTGCAAAGTATACTCAGGGGCCATCACTTTTCATCCCACTGAAGTGGCTAAGGCAGGCACTCCAGAATTTGAGCCCTAGATAATTGTCCTAGATCATTGACTCAAGCTTGCATAGTTCAGTATGTCATGCAGATGTGCAGATATAAGTTATACCCAAAAGTTTCCAAGTTCAATACCTGGCCATTGCCAGAAGGTCTATCTATGCCTAAAATTCTGGGCAACTGCTGTAAATTGTTGGGAATAACACTGCCCAGTGGCCTGACTTCCTATAATACACCTTCCTGAGCACTGGGATGCACACCTATGGAAGTTGTCCATCATTTTGTTTCTGTCTAAGGCTTTAGTCCTATTCATACTTAACCAGAGTGCAAATCCAATTGGACACCGAATGACTTGTGGTTCCATAGGCCAATGACACTCTACCTTCCAGTTCCTGAATGCTGTGAAAACCAGGGAAGGGATTGAAAGCATGACTGCTCTTAAGTTGGAGAAGTGAACACTTGTCCAATGGAGAACCGTGTGACCCTGGGGCCAGATGTTTGGAAAGGAAGAGGAAGTGAATCATAGGCTTCTGTGGTTCTCTGTCTGCTCTACTGGGCTGTGATGCAGATGGGTGTCCTTCCAGTCAGAGGTTTAGCCTTGAGAGTTCTACTGGGTCCTAGCATCTGCCTAATCCTTTCCCCCTAATGCAGTAGTTGTTCTTAGACTACAGCTTCAAGAAATCCTGTGCTGCACAGCTAGTGCTGACGGCTACTGGGAGTTGTATTGCAAGAACATCTGGGGACCGAAGGATGGGAGCCACTGCTCTAATGCCTCTGTCCAGCCAAAGCGACATCTCTTTTTTTTCTGTCAGGTTGTCCTTGCCACTCTAAATCGCTGTGGGCAAAACTGGACTGCAGGCCACAATGGGGTCTGCTTGAAAGATACTCAACTGTATTGGGTTGAGTATAATAGCTGAGGATGGAAGGGGATGAGGTTTCATTCCATACAAGGCATACCTTTAATGTCAAGTAGGAATGGGAACTTTAGTTTCATTTACACCCCACCTTTCTCCCAGTAGAGGGATCAAAAGTGAAGTACAGTAATCCCCCACCTATCACACGGGTTAGGGACCCGACCCAACCCGTCATAATTGAAAATCCGTGATATGGGGATGCTGAGTCGGGTCAGGACTGGGGGAGCATGGCACTGCCCTGAACGGGCCTCCAACAGGTTTCCCGGGCCCCAGAAGTGGTTTCTTGCAATCGGGAAGTCACTTCTGGTTTTTCGGAAGTCACTTCTGGTTTGTCGGAAACCACTTCTGGGGCCTTTGACAGGCCCGGGAAGCCCGTCGGAGGCCCATTTAGGGCAGCCTGTCAGGCCTGGGTTAAGTGCAGTAGGCCTCAAACAGGCCCAAGCAGCTTACCCCAGGAGCCCGTGCCTTTCATATACTGCCGTATATGAACCGCGAAATGGCGGGGGACCACGGTACAAAGATTTTTTTTTTAAAAAAAATCTGTGAATGCAGTTCAAAATACAATTACATTTAACAATTAAATGCATTAATCATTAAAAAGCACTAAATCAAACCTCTCGGAAATGGTTTAAAAACATTTTTATTTCTTTTAAAAAGATAGACAAGTTCTCCGTTAAAACCTTGTCACACTATTGAATGATAAGCTAGGTGTTAAGATTGGCCCATTTGGTGCTGAAAGTCATTCAGTGGATGCTGACTGGCACATTTTGCAGCAAAATTGAGTTCGTGTTGTATTTCCTGTTTCCTCCAAAGCTGGAGCACCAATCAGTTTTGAAGGCTACAGAGTGTTAAACCAGTTCAAGTGTTGCTACAGTATTTCTATCAACACTGGAGCCTCAGTGGCTCCTTTAAAGTTGTACTCTCTCTCTCTCTCTCTCTCTCTGTGTGTGTGTGTGTGTGTGTGTAGGAAAGAGAGAGAGAGAGAGAGAGAGAGAGACCTCATCATTTTTGTTCAGGCTCTCAGTATAAGAACTGCAGATCAACTGAATGATTTATAGCTCAGCTGCTACCAGAGCTTTACAAGTAGTTGTCTGGCAATCACTCTTCTCATGAGAATAGTTGTGCATTCCAGAATATGTTCTCATTTTCTAGAGGTTGGAGAAAGATAACATAGATAATTCCCAGGGGTGATAAATAATCTAAAAGAAAACAATATACAGTGGGCCCTCGTATAACAAATGATTTGTATAACATCAAATCTGTACAACATAAAAAATTCTGGAGATAGTGGAATTTGCTCAAGAAAATCATCTATGGGGCGAATCCGTACAACATAAAAATGGTCGCGATTAAGGATTACTCTGGTTTCAATCGATTCCTATGGGAAATTTGTATAAAGGAAATTTTGCTTAACATAATTTCATTTGGAACAAATTAATTCCTTTATACAAGGTACCACTGTACTGTATTGATGGAATAATTGCCTATGTTAAATGAATAGATGAAGAGCTTAAACCAGGCCTGCCCAAAGTCCGGCCCGGGGGGGGGGGGCAAATCCGGCCCATCAGGCCATTCTGAGTGGCCCGCAGCTGGCTGGCCTGCCCCTCCCTCCCCCTCCTTCACCCCATGTTGTTTTAAAAAAAAATCTTCTGCCAACACTGACACTGCTGGGCAGATGGGCAGTCTGCCACCACTGGCACCGCAGGGGAATGTGTGGGGGTGGGCAGGCCAGCTGGCCTCTGCCACTGCCAAGGAGCTTTGGGGTGGGCTGGCGGGTGAGCCATCGCCACCGCTGGGGAGCTTGGGGGTGGGGGGAGGTCGCACAGATCACCTCTTCCAAGGGGCGACCTGTGGCCACGGCTCCCTGTGCTTCCTTTGGTCCCCACCTTCCTTCCTTCTTCTCTTGGTTTCTACCTTCCTCCCTCCCTCCCTTGGTCCCCGCCTTCCTTCCTGCAGGTGGGGTTGCAAAGGATCAGTGGGTGGGGCTTATGGGTCAGTGTGTGGGGCTTGCAGTGGGGTGGCAGGGTCGGGGAGCAACCGGTCCCTGACACATTCTCAGCAACCAAATCTGGTCCTCCTTACAAAAAGTTTGGCACCCCTGGCTTAAACAGAAGACACATGATCCTGCATTTGCACAGGTTTTTAAATTTATTGTTTATTTTATTGATACCCTCCATTTCCCCAACTGTTGCATCTAATCATGGGTACTGGATGTGATGTAGTGGATGGACTAGAACTCCAGTTGACAGGGTTTGGTCATGGAAACTCATGGGAGGGGGGAGGGGTGCTGGTAAAACCACTCCTTAAACATCTCACTTACCATGAAAGCCCTATTAGGGTTGCTATAAACTGTTGGCAACTTGACAGCACATAACAATGCCATTAAGATGTGGGTAAGTTGTATTGAAGGAATGCTAAATTACCTTGGTACCCAGTATGGTGTTGATTTGACACCACACAGCAACAACTTAAAGTAATTTTAAAACCATTTATAAGCACATCTGGAAGGGAAAAATACAATGCCCTCCCTTAGATGCCAATGGTCTAATAAGTAAAAATATCCATATAAGTGAAAAGGTCTTTTCAAACAGAGAATGTTGGACATATGGCTCGATTATGGGAAACAGGATCTATATCACAGGAGGAAGGCTTTGATCCTTTTGCTTCACTGTGATCCTGGATGGAGTAAGCCCCACCTGTGGATGCTATTCACAGGGGGAAGACAATTTATTCTGCTGTAAGGACTGTGATGCAGGACATGCACTGGGAGAACTGACTGTTCATTTTGGGTGCATTACTTCCTTCTCTACTTGGGCATCACTACACATGAGTGTAGTTGTTGATGCAGTCCTTGACTGCCTCTAATAATGGTTCCATTCAGTATGTTTATTGTTCTTATCCCTGTCGATGGATGGCTGGATGATCATTTGTGTTGCTTTGGTCTCTGTATTTTAATTAAGGCATTGTTCTGTTATTTTTATTTAATTGTTTATTTTATTGACTGGTTTGGCGTTTTAAAATGGTGCTGTTTGGAGATCCTTATGTAAACTGAAAGGCAGGGTGTAAAATATATTAGTTACTACATACACTTGCTTAATGTGCTTCTAGTTGCAGGTGCTGTGTTCGTGACTGAGCATTTATATTTTGGCACTAGATGTATTTTAAATTCTTTCAGAAAGTGTATCATTACTGGCAGTAAATAATATTGAAATGCTACGCAATAATACAAGAAAGATCAAGCTACCAGACACTTTTCTAAATTGCAGAAACTCTGTGATATCTGTAAATCTACCTTGATTCTTGCTTCTACCTAGTGCCTTCTCTCCTCTATTTCCATGGCTAGACTGAACCAGAAAAGGAAAGGGCTCAATGAGGGATTAGATCAGAGAGCCTTGCACTATTTATTTTTGTTTTTGCTAATCTCAAATCTCAGAGATAAAATGACAGCCTTGCCCAGGTTTCCCCTACCGAACCCTGGTTCCCAGATCTGCAAAATATGAATAATAATAATAAAACCTGTTGGGAAGCCATGGGGAAGCTATTTTCTTCAGATAAAACTATGTTTCAATGTAGATGTTAAAGGTATTTGGGGGGGGGGAAGCTGTATACCAGGAATGTCCAAACTTCGGCCCTCCAGATGTTTTAGACCACAACTCCCACAGTCCTTTGTCACTGGCAATCTAGGCTTGGAATTCTGGGAGTGAGGGGGTCCAAAACATCTGGAGAGCCAAAGTTTGGACACCCATTATTATATTATGATAGAAATCCATCCTATGTATGTGGCTGCATCTGCATGAAATCAGAGAATCCATGATGTGCCACCCTTTCCTGTCATAGATATCTGAAGCAATATAAATGGGTATGAACAAGTCACTGGACTGTATACATCTGCACACCTGCACACACTCTTTTATATTCAAAAAAGGGATCATTGGCACCAATGTGCCACGTGTCAAGCATTACTGAGATCAAGATTGGAACCATTTGCACATTTCAAAAGTGGTTTAAGAATCTATTCTTAACAGTTATCACCTATTGAACCCTATGAGAATATGGAAGCAGATGTTTTCTGCTAGAGCAAACTCAGAAATATTCACATGAACATAGTATCAAGGACAGCTGTGAAACAATATAGCTCCATTGAACGCCCGTCTGTCTCTTCCAGATAAATACTGGAGGTTGTTCTTCCTGCTGATGCCCTGAATGCAGATCATTGTGTACAGATAAAGCTGAACTGCAGTAGATTCCCCCCCCCCCAAATCCTGAAGCTGTGGGTGTTTCCAGATGAGGCACTTATTGTGAATTTACAGAACACCAGGCTTCCAGATAATGGGTTGTCTTCCACTCGTATCCAACTGTTCTTTTCCACTGCTTCATCCATATTTGATCCTGACTACAAACAAACAGGCACACACACACACACACACATACATGTAAACAAAAGCAGAAAAGGTGGAATAGTTTCACAATGCCTTTTGACTTGAATAACTATTGAGAGCTGCGCTTCTGGAAGAAGGACACTTTGCCATAGAAAAACTATTATGATCCACTCCAAGACTACAGAATCTTAGTAGAAGAGATGCTTTTCTTAAAAAAAAATCAAGAGGCTGCTTCCCTTCTTGTTATTTTATCTTCGAGTACAGAATAAACACACATACACAGAACATGGTAAAGGCTAGGATTGCTCACGACTGAGGTAAATGGAAGCTCACTGTAATTATGCATGAGATCCCATCCTGGTACATGATCCCCTCCTTGGTAAAGAGTACCCCTATAGCAGTGTTGGCGAACCTATGGCACGGGTGCCAAAGGTAGCACGCAGAGCCCTTTCTGTGGGCACGCGACATCACCCCCTCAGCCACAGCACTTCCCCCTGTGCTTGGAGCACGCCACTGTGCTCCATGCAGGGAGATGGACACAGGGGAGGCAGGGGGTTGTGGGTTCCTTCGTAGCCCCAGTTTAGTTTAATAAAACTGGGAAAAGAGGAGCCATGTCAGGAAGTTAAAAGCTGCCATGCCTTCTTTCCCCAGTCAGTGTTACCCTTCCTCACCTACACAATCATAGCATCCTATGACCAAACCATAGAGAAGCAGCTTCCATGCTATTGGAAGAACTCATCTTGGAAAAGTCACCCCAAGAGGATTACAATCTCCGAGTCACCACAGTTAGTGGTCATGCTGACAGGGAGCTGGAATCCCACGAAGGAACTCTTCCAAGCTCTCTGTAGAAATGGGTAGGGCCAAAGGTCCACTGAGCTTTGTTTTATGAACTTGACTGGCAGTCTTACTCTCTTGGGACCAAACATTTCCTGGCAATGTGCGCTATATACCATACCCTAAACCAGTTGGTGAATCTATGGCACGGGTGCCAAAGGTGGCACTCAGAGCCCATTCTGTGGGCACCCGACATCACCTCTTCACAGCCACCTGTATTCAGGTTAAATTGCTATATTGTCGCTTTGCAAATAATTAGTGGGTTTTGAATTGCAGTTTGGGCACTCGGTCTCTAAAAGGTTTGCCATCACTGTCCTAAACCCTTCTTCTGGGGGCACTCTGAGAACTTCCCCAAGGCTGCACAAGTGGGCTCTCCCCCTGAAACGCTAAGCGGAGAATTAAACCCCTTAACCCCAGGTTAGCCAGGCACTCTGACCCACCGAGCTGTCTAGCAATGTATGTTTTAACATATGTGTGTTGATATGTGTGTTTATTTGCAATATTTCAGACACATAGTGCACAATAAGAAATACCGTCTGCTGTCAGTTATCTTTCAAGGAAAAATAGATGGGAAGCATGGCCCAGGGCGTAGAAGAATATTCTGACTTAAGGTTTTTAGCCAGTGATTGGCAGTGAGCACAGCTGCTCCATTTTGAATAGCTTTAGATAGAAACTGCTTCAGGCTACTGATCACCAATGATCTAGGAGGACATGACACTTGATGAAGAAGTGTAGATATTATGTATATCCAATGGAGTTATTTTTTGTTTGTTTTAAAGAAGAAGAGTGGTGGGAGTTAAATCCAAATTTTCAAATGAGAGAGAAATAACAGCATATGACTTCTCCCTCCTAATAAGATATGGCCTCTTCCCCACATTGCTCTGAAATGTTGCATCTCATCATGTTTTGGTCTTTGAAGGATAGGGTTGCTGTTGTGCCGTGCCCCTGTTTTCCTACTGACACTTGGAAAGCCAGCTGAGAATAGTCAAACCCTGGCCTTTATCCCATGAGTTTTCCCATGGCTCAAAACATACTCAGTTTCCTCCCCAGGGACTCCTAGGGAAGAATCAGATATACTGTATTGTGAGGTCCAAGAGTCTTTTTTTAAACATTGAATTCACTGGAAAGAAGCATATCAAAGGTGATAACCACAGAGCAATGTGAACTGCCAAACATGTGTATTCCCAGTAGATGTGGAAGGAATGGCCAAGTTAAAAGTAAAAAAAAGAAAAGAAAAAGAAAGGAAAAGAAAAGAAAAGAAAAAGCAAGAGGGAACGTTTTCTTCTCAGGCTGAAAATGCCACAGCTGCTGAGGAAATCCCTCCCCTTCCTGGCAGTGATATGTCCATATTTGCAGAATTGTGTTGGGTGTGTGTGTGTGTGTCACATTGCTACTTGAAAGCAGCATCCGTGCAAAGGCTAGATAAAGGCTTTTTCAGTTTTCTTGCTGCAGTAGCCTTGAAGTACTAATGGGGATAGAAAAAAAATGGCTCCGTTGTTTGGTTTTGCAGAGTGAGAAGCAAAGCCCACTTCGAATGCTTTGATGTTATTCTCTCAGCTTGAGCTTGTTTTAACTATGGCTTCAGTATCCACATTCAGCATTTTGGCCTGCCCTGATGTAGGAACTGGGGGTGGGGGAAGAGTCCAAAGGTAAAAACAGCGACCAGAAATAGGGGAGACAATCTGTAGTTGGTTGGTTTGTCTCCAATGCCATTTGACCTTAACTAAGTTGTGGTTAACAAAAGGTTTGGCTTATTGTGCTATAGTAGAGATGTGCTCTGAAGGTGATGGTGGCTGATTACAGCTTCTCTGACATCATAAGGACCGGTCCTCTGATCTCAGTGGGGACACTGTTTACTCAGCAACCCTACTCACAAAGTTGTTGTGAGAAAATAGAGGAGGAGGTACATTGCTGTTATTAATTTTAAAGTCCCTTAGAAGAACAATGAGATAAATATGTAATATAAAATGACAGCTGATGGTTGTTTCTTACTCATGGCTTTTAATTAAGCATACAAATTACAGTGCCGAACTTGGTAAGTGAACAAGTATGGAGAAACAAAACATGTATGTCTATAGGTTGTCATAACATACTTGAACTGCAGCGATTCTCTATGCATTTTCTTGTAGCTCATTGTTGTTTTTGCCATTCCTTTTAGCAGGGGAAAATTAGATGAAATTAGGAGGTAGAAAGATGCAAATGGATGGGTACTTATCCATTTAGATAACTTATGTAGATGCCACAGTTAATTTTGCATGCAGCTTTGGCTTTGTTCTTTAATTCCTGTTTCCAAATGGGTTTGTTCTCCGTTTCCAAACATCTCAAATTAACAAGGTGGGTTTTGTCAAAATGCCCAGTTTAAATGCTTTGTGGCTCTTCTGTCATTCACAGACGCTGTCTTTAAACCCTTTGCTTGGGATTTTCACCATTGGCAAACATCCTTGTCATAGCCACGCTGGCTCATCCTGGGCCAGAATGGCTCTATGCCTTAAGCAAGTTTTTAACAAAGACAAAACATTTCGTCCTCGGAAGAAATTTGAGCCAGGCACCCAACGATTTGAGCTGTATAAGAAGGCCCAGGCTTCCCTCAAATCAGGACTCGACCTGAAGGCTGTGGTCCAGCTGCCTCCAGGAGAGAACATCAATGATTGGATCGCGGTGCATCTTGTGGACTTCTTCAACAGGATAAACCTCATCTATGGGACCATGTCGGAGTTCTGTACTGAAAAGACCTGCCCTATCATGTCCGGTGGGCCCAAGTATGAGTACCGATGGCAAGATGATCACCGATTCAAGAGGCCTACCAAGCTGTCAGCGCCACAGTACATGTGCATGCTGATGGACTGGATTGAGACACTAATCAATAATGAGGACATCTTTCCTACCAGGATAGGTAAGTGTACCATTCTTGCTGCCACAGGAACTGCCTTCTGACAAAGCTGGCAATTTGTGTCATCTGGATTCACAGCTGCCTGGGGGATTCTGGGTGCTGTAGTTCAAGAACACAAATCTACAGGCCTCCAGTCCCTGACAGTTTCTTCCAATATGAGGCCAGCCCAAGGGCCAAACTCACCATGAGTTTGCATCTGAGATTGAGAATTCTTTTCCTCCCCCAATTACAACTCCTAGACTCCTCTCTTCTAGATGTTCCCAGCCTCACCACCAGCTGTAGCGATGGTCAGGATTTTTTGGGAGTTGTAGTCCAAGAACATCTGGGAAACTAAGTTTTGGAAACATTGTAGTAGCCACAAAGACAATAGCCATGGTTGTTCTGAATTTCTGGGAGTTACAGTTTGAAAAAAATATTTTTTTTCCCAACCTCTGACCACTACTAATCCAAATTACTTATCCTTACTTGGGAATAAGCCTTAATCAAGACTTTGACAGCCTCAGCGACAGTCCTCCTTCAAAGGCACTTGCTTTTTTCTGGCTCCCATTAAAAAAAGTCTTTTTTAATTCTGTGCTTGCCACAGACAAGAAGCAGGATGTTACCAGCAGAGATCCTTATTGCCTCAGGTTAGCCATGCTAGCTGCCAGCAGTGAAAAATGATGAAACAATTACCACAAAGCATTTGATGGTGCTTCTTTTCACTGAGCATCAGAAACTGGTGGACTTCATTCATTCATTCATTCATTCATTCATTCATTCATTCATTCATTCATTCAT
>JAHTLZ010000129.1:47931260-47964855 GCA_023846285.1 Phrynocephalus versicolor
AGAAAAGAGTGGAGATGGGGAAATTGGAACTAAGATGTGAGAAAAAAAATGGTAGAAGCCTCTGGCATAGAAAAAAAATATGAGCAGAATTTCAAGACTCATTTTCACGTAAGCTTCCTTATCTATTTTTTCTGCCCCCCAAAAAATCATTGAGGCACTGGAACAATGATTCAGATTATTCAGACTGTCCCCATGTATGTTCTTTGCAAAATGCCTTTATCATCTGTGCATGTGCTGTTCTTCGTCTTGGATGGCAGAATGTCTTGGGCCAGCCCTGTCCTCAGGTCTGAAGCCTTATAATAAGGCACGTCAGGCAGTCTTTAAGGGTGTGCTGTTCCATAAAGAATACCAATTCTGAGCCAGTTAGAACTTGAGCTGCTTTAGCTTGCCCATTATCTATGGACCAGATCTTGAAATATCTTTTTCTGAGGACTACATTTCCCGGAACCCATGAGCTAACGGGGGGAAGAGAAGAAATGTAGAAGTATGGACAGAAACAGTTACATAGTGCTGTGGTCCTCATCTAATCTTTGTTCTGGGTGCTCTCATTCATACCTATTTCTCTGATGCTTTTTGCTGCAAATTTATGGCTGGTTGTTAGAAACACTTTCAAACCAAGGAGCCTTTGAAGAATTCTGAGGTGGCTTGACTGCATGAAGGGTGGCATCGTGTTCACCTTAGAGAGAGGTTGACTCCATGGTGTTTGAAGAAGTTGCCTGAGAGAGGGGGGGGGACTCAATATGCTAGAAGCCAAGTGCCATTTTTAAAATAAAAAATATGTACCGTGCACTTACATACGAGAAGAATTCTGCAGAAAGAACAAGGCACAGGACAGATGACAAAATATACTCGTCATTATTATTTATTGATTTTATTTTTTTTCCTTGCCTTTCTCTTTCAAAGGAGCCAAGATGGCTTACTAGAGTCCCTGTATGTGTGTTCCGTGCCATCAAATCAGAACTGCCTTATCATAATGACCCTAAGAGGGCTTTCAAGGAAAGTGAGGTATTTAAGGAGTGGCTTTACCAGTTCCACTCCCCACCCCCACCCCAGTCAATTTCCATGGCTGAGGGAGGATTCAAACCCTGTTCCCCCGAATCCTAGTCCATCATTCTATCCACTACACCACACTGGGAACCACCAGTGCTCGGAGGACTTACTGCTGACTACTTTGACATGCAACATTTCTTAAAAAATTAAATCAAATTATACTTGAGCACATCTGATTTCACCTGATTTCGGAAGCTAAGCAGGGTTGGGATTGACTAGTACTTGGATGGTGATGATGGTGATGATGGTGATGACTTCGTGCTATGTATTAAGGAATTTTTATATCTGTTAACCACCTTGAGTTCCTTTTGGGAAAATCTGGTGGGATATAAGTATAAAAATAAATAAATAAATAAATGGGCATCAGCCAGGGAATACCAGGTGCTGTAGGCACATGGAATAGGAAATGCCAGTATTCCTGCTAAGAAAGCTCCATGGACAACAATTATGCACGGGTCCAGTTATGCTTGTTATATGAAGCACACCTTTAGAAGATATGAGAAAGTGAGATGCTTTGGCATTTCTGGCATTTTGAGACATGGTTATTGCCTTGGCGGTTTGACCGAATTATCTTCTCCATGAAGGATGTTGCCTCTCACTTGGGGATCATCCCTTGGATGCAGAGGATATTTTGACGCATGCACCCACAACTGACAATAAGCTCTTTACACTTGCTCCTGGTTAAAAAATCTTTCCAACCAAATTGCATTTCTTAGTCCTATCGATGGATTTCTTTCACATTTATGAACTGAAGACAGTAAAGGCTATCACTGAAAAGCAGATTAAAGATATTGATTTCTAGTCTTCTACAGAGAATGTTCAGAAAATCTGCTCACCCATGCATTAAATGTTGAATTTCACCAAAGTGCTAAATATTTGGAAAACTTGACAATCTCAGAATGCCGACAGATCATTTCAAGAGCCAGATTTAACTGTCTTCCATCTGCAGTTTTAGAGGGTCTCTACTATGGTGTACCATATGAAAATCAATAACAGCCCTGCAATGATAAAGAAATTGAAACATTGCAGCATGTTCTTTTTATATGTAGTTATTACAGGAATGATCATGCCAGGCTCATTTACCCTGTAATGTGAGGTTTCCTAGGTGGATCCCTGAACTAGTATATAAGAATTCACAAATAAGTCCATTACAGAACTTATGGCCAAATTCCTTTCTCTGCCCACGAAAGAGAATCATTGCACTTAACTAATTTTAAGCTTCCTTTAATTATTTGTACGAATGCGTATTGCATTTTATCAGACCTTTGGCTGTAAAATAAAATTGTTTGGTTGACACATGCTGCACCTGCAGATGGAATGCACCTTCTCCAGAGTCTTAAGCTAAATTGGCAAATAAGGCTAACAGAGTAAAATGAATGAATGTGAAACAAGAATTAAGTTGGCAGCTCTAAAATGGCTCATTTATACAAGTAACCATGGCCTCTATGGTTTCCCAAACAAATATTTGTTGCATTTGCTTGAGACTTCATTTAATGAAACCAAAACTAACCCTTTCTGACTAGGACGGGGCTAACTCAGAATCAGCATGTTCAAGACTATGCCCGCTCGTCTTCCTCTTCTCAGGCTGTTGGTATTTACCAGGCAATTTCATTGGGGCTGAGGGCTGCTTATCAGATATGTTGGCAGCTCATGGGCTCCCTTCTTAAGGGGCAGAGTTTAAAGGGCTACTAAACATATGGCAAAATTGATTGTCAGGTCTCTGGAAAGTGCAAAGGGACTTGGTGGATTTGGAGGGCCTGGGAGGCTGAAGGGGCACTAGGAGCCTGAAATAGGGGCCACGGGGTGTGTGTGTGTGTCACATACTGACTGTACATTGCCTACCATCCAGTTTAAACATGCTCACATGCAGAATACTAATTTTGGTTATATGATTTGAGGTCAGTTGATATTGACTGCTTTATTGAGCCTCTGGATGACTCAGTGGTTTAGGCATCTGGCTGCAGAGGCAGAATTTAGGAGTTCAACTCTCAGCTGTGCCTCTTTGGCAGAGGCTGGACTTGATGATCTTCTAGAAGGCTCCTTCCAGCTCTGCAGTAATGATGATGATGACGACGGCAACTATCACTGCTCCTCTCCTTTTGTGACCATGCAGAGTGTCTGAAATAATCATTGCTTTGTATTACTGCAAACTTTCATTTTGTTTCTCTTTGCTCCATTCATGTTTAAAATGTTTCTGTAAGTAAGCAAAACGGCAGTGTGCCACATGACAGTTTTGGGTAATGGAGTTTGTCATGGACAAATATCGGTATGAAAGTCGCTGGCTGTAGAGAGAAGTGATTCTTTTGAAGCTGACTGCTTGTTGGTACCTCTGTCAGCCAGAGATTTAATGCCACTTCATCATCTTAAAACACTTAATCCTATAACTTTATAACTAAGCAAGAGGCGTAGTGAAGGGTCATCCCCAAACCACACACACATGCTAAGAGAGAACATGCTATTATGGTGAAAGGTGTGTATTTGCGTATAAGACCGCTGTAGAGATTATAGCAACCATCTGCAGTTTCTTTGTGGATAAGTGGCCGCAGGGAGGTGAGCAGTTCAACCAGAAATTCAAGTTAGTTTTTGGACTGCTATACCCAGAGTTTATAAAAGCATATGCCCACTAGCCTTGCTGGCTGGGATATTCTGGGAGTTGTAGTCCAGAAAACTGACTTCTTCCAAGCATTAGGCATGATCCCAGTGACACTGGCCATAAAGAATCAAGCCTGATCCTTTATGAACAGCTGCATCTCTACATCCGTTCATACCCAAATTCTATTTGTTTGCTGCCCGAGTATGATATGATGTTAGGATGTCACTTTTTTTAAAAAAAAACAGGAGTAATGTACTGGATGATCACTTGCTCCCATAGTGTATCCATAATGTTGTCTTCAGTACTTCTGACCTGTTTGGGGTGAACTCATTGCATAAGCATCCTTCAACATACATTTCTTATGGATACTTCTCCATACTGTTTAAATCAACATTGGTAAAAGCTACCATTTTGGGCTACAATTTCCAGCATCCTGATAGTCACCATGGGTATTCTGGTTGTGAAACTCTGGAAGTTGTAGTCCAACAAATATACTTTGCTCCATATCTCTGCTTCAAATGTCATGAAGAGGCTCTTCACATAATCATTCATCAATGACGGAAATTTCATCCTGCATCCTAAGTACTTAACATACAAGCCAGAATCCTATCAGTGTCTGTAAGAGGCTTGCCCAACTTGCTATCACTCACTAATTGTAGCTAACTCACAAAGTCCTAGGGCTCATCTCACTTGTGAACCTGGTCACATACCCAACTGTGCAACTGAGATGTGTCCTGGCACCTACTCAATTAGTTGTAATTGATCTGTGGCAAATTACGCAGATCTTATATGAACACCAATAGGATTATGGCCATGGCTTCCGGAATGTAATTTCAGCAGCATTGCACTTCAAGTGTGAAGGCGTTTCTTCAATTACCTGTCTTTTTATTGATATAATTTGCTAGGATGTTGGCTTTACTCCCCTGTCCCATCCTATATTGTGTTGTGCTTCCTCTTGCTACCAGAAAACAGTGAAGAAGTGGAAATTGGATTTTTAGATCCAACACAAACCTTCAGCTTCTTTTGACCCTTTTTGGTTATCACCAAGGCAACTCAAAAAGGCACTCAAGATCTGTCCTTTTTTCCTGCCTGTGTCTCACTTCAGTGGCTGTTTTCTTTCAGACCTAAAGCCTTCAGGCTGTTTTAAGCTGAAACTAATTTAGACATCTAATATTGTGTGTGTGTGTGTGGGGGGGGAGATCACAGATACTGTCTCACATTTCTTACACATTGACCAGAAACATAATGAAATCAATGATCAGGGATTGATTAATTTTATTTTAAAACAATTAATGTATCCATAATATTGCAATAAATAATGTGTTGGTGGAGATTTTTCCATAGCGGGTACGTGCAGTATAAACATACACTGGTGTGGCATGGTTCATTTCTGGGCTGAATACTTGATATGAGGTTTGGCACCCCAACGCCTCTGGGCATCCACCTGGAGGCAGCTCCCGGAGGGGAAGAGGCAGGGTGTTGCTGCTGAATAGATGCCCAGTGAAGGGGACGGGGTGCCAAAGCACAGATCAGTTGTTCCATCAGGATATAACCCGCACCGAAGTGCCAAACCTGCAGTTCATGCCCATCTCTAATTGAAACTTGAGAAATTGATAGTGAAAGAAGCTTACATTTGCTCCTTTTTCTTTTTCAAATAAATCTAATTTGAACATTAAGTCCAAATTCTAATACAAAGTATTTAGAATTTTCTTCCCCATCCCCAGACCAAAAAAAATGTACAGAAAAGACCAATGATATTATACTGTTCAATTCTGATGGCATTTATAGCTCTAATGTAACTTTTAATGTTCTAAGACAGTGATGGCAAACTTTTCAGAGACTGAGTGTCCAAACTGCAATTCAAAACCAATTTTTCGCAAAGTACCAATACAGCAGTTTAACCTGAATACAGGCGGCTGTGAAGGGGCGATGCCGGGTGCCCACAGAAAGGGCTCTAAGTGCCACCTTTGGCACCCGTGCCATAGGTTCGCCAATGCTGTTCTAAGATGTCTCTTCAAACCCCTGTTCTTAACTTGAATATGTCTTAAATGTTCTGGACTGTATAATGTCCCTCATTATTGTCAGCCACCTTGGGTTCTTTTCCAAGGACAAAGGTGGGGTAAAAATATTCAGAATAAAATAAAATAAAAATATTATGATGATATGCAGACTACATAAACATATGGAACGGTGTGGACATATTCCATTGAAATCTTAGAAAGAAAATGATTCTCACGCAGGTGCAGATCCTCCATCTCATTTCCAAACTGTCCCCATGTTTCTCTTGCTCAGGAGAGTTAGGAGGATGTGCTCATTCAGTCCTTTTGCCAGGAAGCAGGCCGTGTAAGCCTCAGAGAAAAATGGGGTCTTCTGGGGTTCCTTGTTATTGATATTTGGGGTTCCCTGCTCATAATAAATAACAAATCAATCATGTATCAATCATATTTGGAGAAAAGGCCTAGTTGTTTGTCTCAAGGAAATTCAGTCTATTGTTTAACTACATATTTAGCAGGCTGAAAGAGAGATTATGAAGGCAGTTCGTCATCAATGTTTTTGGCACAAATACTCCCGGAAGCCTCAACATAACCCTACAAAGAATGGTGGGCAGGAGTGAAGTACAATAAATGCTGATTAGTAAGGGAACAGAAAACCGATCTGAATTTTCTTATAATACATTGAACGCTTAAGTTGCCATATAAAATAGGAAGGCAAGGTAGCTGTGATTAAGCACTAGTAAGCTGTTCTCACTTTTACATACAGTATTATGCCATAATTAAAGTAACAGTGACCAGATATCCAGATTTACACCAAAATAAAAAGTCCCTTTCTGCCATCCTGTTTGTTTTGCACTAGAGCTGGGCAGGGGGCTGCCCTATTTTTGGTTTGTCAAGTTAAAAAGTCACATTGCAGTAAAAGATTCAAGGCACTTGGGGCACCTCCTTGAACTGTAGGGGTGGTTTCTTAAAGGTTACATTGATGCAACTGTTCCATAATTATGTATGTATCTGTAGTTATTTATTTTACATTCACCTATGTAATTCTTTTTTCCTTGCAGAAGGAGATGACAGAAAGGATTTGCCATTAGGATCTCTTGCTTAGCATTGTAGCACGATCATTTTTCCGGACAAATGGTTCTTTGGTAGACACGGATTATGGATGCCTTTGGAAATAGCTCATATGGACTCTAGCAGCTTTGTTCATCTGCCTGCCACCTTCGGTCTTGGTTTTGTATTTCTAACTCTTGCCCTTTAAAAAAAAAAAAAAAACTCCATTCTCCTGAGACCCAAATGGCTTCATGAGCTAAAGGAGTAAACAATTCATGAGTTTTTTTCACAAAGTCCAGAAGATAAATGATGAAGGCATTTCAAATAGAAGAACAATATCACAATCTCATTTAGTCTGCCAGAGAGCAATAGACGAACCAGTAGTGCTGCTTTGTACTGCATGGAATGACCAACCATCCTCAACTGGGTTCAAAACAGTTACTGAATATTTCTACCTGGATCACAGCAAATGTTGGAGACTGAGCAGATGAGTAGGTCGCATGTAATTTTTGATCAAAGGAAGAGCCTTCTGAATGAAACAGTTATAATATCGATCAATCAAATTTTATTATACGGTCATTGACCCGAGTAATAAAAAATAGGCTTATAAAATACAGTATACAGAATTTGTAAAATACATAAAATACATAAAATGTTAAAGAGTTATAATTGAAAATGTTAGGAATCATGGGACTGACAGCAACTTCAGCCCATATTTCTTCAGCCTTTAAGGCGTCTACACATCAGTCCCACACCTATTTATATCTTCCGTCCAAAATAGAACACAAGCCTTCCAATAAGGAGTCATTTACTTGAGAAGTGAGCCAAAACAAATGCTACTGTAGGGCAAACAGAAGCACTGGTGCCGGTAGCAAAAAAAAGGTAATCGGCACCACAAAACAATGAACACTTTATTAACATTTATAAAATCACAACGTTATGTTTCCCGATTCAATGAATTCCAAAATAGTTAAAATACTATTATACCAGGCTTGCCTTGCTTAGCAAGTGAGATTCATGGCCCATCCATCCCACCACAACCCATTACAGTAAGGGTTATATGGCCCCAGGGTTTTTACCTAGAAGGATTTCCCACCCCCAGCCCAGCTCAGATCCTGGAAGCATAAGGGATAGATTTCAGAATAGTCTGCTTTGAAAGTCTGTGGTCTGTCACTGAGCCATCACCTCCTACCATTCTCAGTACAGTATTAATTTGTTCACAGCTGCTCTCTCTTTCTCTCTCTTTTTTTAAAATAAGATGTGCTGAGTGATTTCCCTCCCTTAAAAAACAAGTAATCTGAGCCACGCACGGACAAGTTTGACCATTTTATTTGATAATGGTTTTGTACTTTGTTTCAATATTTATACCTTGGATTATTTTGCTTTTGAGACTATGAAGCTTCAATATTAAAATTCCATAATTTGGGGAAGCACATATTTGTGACATGGAAAATCATAGCATGCCCCTCCAGATGAAGCACTTACTTTGTACATGAAGCAATAATTTAGGTTCTACTTTTCCAGATAGGGATAGAGGCGCTCTTTCCAGGAATCGTTTTCCGTTTGTAACTATCCCATGTTAAACATGGCATCTTCAACCTTTTTTACTTTCATATGAGAAAAAGTCTGTTCATGAAGGTAAGATGGAATAACTGAATGATGTCTTGACTGGAAACTGGGGTTCCATCTGGAAGCATGCACAAGTATGCATTTCCCTGTATAAACAAAGGTCAAAAAAGTATCACAGTAGAAGAAATTCTCTGCTATTATTTTTGGTAATAGGAAATGCATAAAATGTGTTCATTTGTAGCTCTCGATTAATTTTCCCTGCATGGATTTGGCCCAACTGCTTCATAATCTAAAAAGCTTCATCACAATTTTTAAGTGTAACTTTTATTTTCAAAAAAAAATGTACTTTTTATATTACATTAAAACATGCATCCACCTCTCAGAATGTGTTAATTGGATGTGATCCAGAAGATTGTGTTCTCTTTTGTTCATTGGGTAATGTCAAGGTGCTTAAAAGTGTTTGGGCTCAGGTTTATAATGGTCAACTGGTCTACTGAAGAGGTCATTTGAGTTCCACATATCTACCCAATTCCTATTTAGTAGTAGTATCCGGCAGACACATTTGATGTAGTATGTGCTGGTTTTTATATATATCACAAAGAATGATTTAACATAGGCTGGGGAATTTCCTGGAGCTTCTTTCCTACAGAATCATCAATTAATTCAGGACAGTGGATGTGACCAAACTGACATTTGTCCCCAAGTTGATGAGAACTTCTGTATCGCTGCTACAGTTCACGTGGACATGTTTAATTATGCCAGCAAGGTGTGTTTTCAATGTCCACACTAGAGCTGTAGCATGAACCACCAATCTGTCCTTCAGACAAAGAGATGTTCAGTGGATTCCAGCTTTGGCTGCTGTAGCAGACACCCATTCAGAGGCAGCACCCCAACTTTCCTGCCCTGCCTCTTGGATGGACACCCACCAGAGAAGGGAGGTCTGAGGAGTGACAAACACCTATTTGTCCAAAGGACAAACTGGCACGAACTGGTGGTTCTTGCCCATCCCTAGTTCACACATCACCCAGTCCCTCTTCTCTGCTGTTATTCCCACTCTTTTAAATCTCTCACAGCTTGTTAAAGGGTTCAGGATATTTATAGTCTGAAAGAAATCAACTAGGCTTTACATTTGAACTATAAAGAATTTAAGACTATTTTGCTTAGGCACTATCAAAAAGGAAGCATCATTTGTGCATTCCTTTTTCCATGATTTCAACCCACCCACCACAAAAAGTAACATGCATCACCTTCACAGGAAGCTGGGCATAGAACTGTAACATAATGAAATATGACATATATTACATTAAAAATGGAATGCATGTAACTGACATTTCTTTGGGTGATGATTTCAGGTGAACATCTGAATGTGCTCCCCAATTAACTGTTTTAATTACAACATACCTATAAAGTAGGCAACAGAGCTGGTAGAAAAATGGATCTTTACCTTTTGTTTTGTAAGATAAAACTATTCAATAATCTATCCTTAACAGAAAAACATACATTAAAATCCCAGTTCTGAATTTAAGCAGACACTTGCTGGGTCAAATGAGGAATGGCAGAAGAGAACTGTAAAGAATGTATCTTATAGCAAGGAATTTAACAGTTGATTAATTTTTCCCCCTTATGAGTTAGCCAGCTGGGCAGACAGGGAGAGAAAAGGCTTTCAGGGATAAGGCATGCTAATTAAATTAGTAATTAAAAAGTGGGAAAACTCCCCCAAGATAAATGACAGCTTGGATCATAGTATTATTACACAAATCCCTTCCTATTGTTATTAGCCTTCTGCCTTCCAGTTTTAAACGGCCTAATATATATTTACAGGGTAATATATTTTTGTGGCAAGCCACATTTGTGGCTAACTGTACTCTTATCAGCATTGAAAAGGTGGTTGACCTGATCCTCCTCACCCTGACCCCTGCTAAAAGGATACTCTACTGTTCCATACCTAGGTGCCTTTGATAAAGCCTCTAATGAGTCTGTGGTCTTTAGGTCCACAGTCTTCATTGATGGCCAAATAAAAGCAAGAGTTACCTTAAGTGAATAAATATGATACCATTTGCCAGTCCGGTGTACAGTACACATTTGTTTCCTTTGTCCATTAAGGTAAATAACTAGCTGAATTGTTGCCATTTGTAGGATTTAGGTTACATGCATTACATTACTGTTTCTAATGAGTGCTATGCAGGAAAGAGAAAAAGAGATGTCTCCTCTTGAAACCTCTGTGGGAATAATTCCCCATTTTAAAATTATGGAGGTGGCTGCATTTTGTGGGCGTGCAGAATAGACATATCCCCACCCCAAAAGCATTTCTAGTGTTTTGAAAAAAGAGGCAGCTAAAGCCCACTGAGGTCTAGGATTCTAGGCCTTCTACAGCCACCCTTTCCCTACATGGTGCCTTTCCTTACATGGTGTCACATAACTCGGAAAAATGTACTATGATCCTGTACCTCAGAGCTAGCCTGAACATGGACATCTTGCAACAAGTGAGTACAAGGATGTAGCCCCATTTGTGGTGGGGATGTGGGAAATGTTCTGGGATTGGGATGGGCTGATTCACCTTTTTCCCCCAATGACCACATGATGCAAAAGGAAGTGTAAAACAGTCTGAAGGCTCACCCACTTGTCCATAGCTTTTGTCTGTGCCTCTGGGACTTTTGCTTTCTTTAACAATGAATCAATTTGCATCGATCCAGTTGCTGTGATTGCTTGAACTGATGCACCAAAGACACCATGCCATAACACAGTGCTAGGAAAGGTGAGAAAAACTATCTATGTTGCACAGAAAGCGTTGGCTATGTAAGATTAACAACAAACAAATTTAGAGGCATGCTCTCCTTCAGCAAATTCGTTCTCACACACTTTTTAAACACTTGACACTCCCATAAAATATGGTTAACAAGAGGAGGAAGCCCTTGTTTACAATTTATTACACAGTTCCCTTGTAACCATGCTTCTTGCAAGGATACAATAAAGCTGCAAACAGGACTTGCATCCTCTCTCCCTGGTTGATCATTTACTGCAAAGAGAATCAAGGGAGCTTGAATTTTCTGGCATTTCCCTTACTGTGTAGTTGCACACTAAGTTTTTATAAGGTATATGACAGTGATATGGTAATATACTGTGGTGGAGATAATCTTTTCTATGTAAATAGTTCATATGGAGTGTGTTCCATAAAGACCACAATTTAGATGAATGCTATCTAGATGTAATCTTATTGGATGAATTTCAATATTCAACCATGGTATCTTTGGATGAAGATAATCTGATTCACTATCAACAAGTAAGATAACTTTCTGGATTTTCCAGAACTACAGCTCTAAGAGTTTATTAATGGCAGGTATGTGCATGGAAAGCCTAGTGAGAAAACATTTTCCCCTTTTGTAGATACATCCGAGTCATGAAACACTTGGCTTTAACTTTACTGTATTTCCAAATTCACCCTTCTAAATTACTATAAAAATATTGATTGGAAACAATTTTCTTCACATTCCATGCCTTCCCACTGAGACTGTATTTATGAAACTTTTACACATCAGTTCATTTTGTTTGCATTATTTATCTACAATCGCAGATGTCTTGCTGCCAATTAAACCCTATCTGTGCTTTTGACAGCTTTGATAGGCAAAGAAATGTTGGTGGTAAAAAAGGTAACCTTCTCTGTGAGTAATTAGGAAAACATGTCTCGATTTGTGCCTCTCTCTTAAACACACACACACACACACACACACACACAGAGAGAGAGAGAGAGAGAGAGAGAGAGAGAGAGAGAGAGAGAGAGAGAGAGGCAGTCCTATCAATCACCTTTGTCATTTGCAAATCAGCAATCAAAACTACATAGGTAAATTATTTCTTAAGCAGTATCCCAGTTTCCATCTTTAAGCAAGACTTCAGAGTGATCTACTTCACAACTGTTACACAATACTCCACAATATAAATATAAAGACCCCAAATCCTATTGGGATACAGCATATGTGTAAAGGCAACTTCACAGCTGCTTTTCCTTCTGTTGCTTCCCATCTATCACGTGACTGTTTCTTAGAGCTGAAGACTACAATGGCCAGCAAGCAGAGCAAACAGGACTTAACTCTCTCCAAAATATCCACCAAAATCAGTATGGCTGAGTAGCTGGAAAGCATATAGTTTCATTTAAGACGGGGAGAGAAAATTGGAGCCCCCCCCCCCCCAATTGCTTCTAGATTTCTCAGCCTACTTTTTAGAAATGTCAAGTTTGTAATTGTTTAATTCCATTTTACAAGAGAAAGGAAGACTGCAGGGCTTTATCAAATACTGAGAGAAATGTTTATCTTTCATGTTTGAGCAATAAAAGCAGACAAACAAATTATGATTGAAAATACATTTCACCTTTTTTCTGAGTTCCTTTTGTCAGCTAAGTTGTGGCGTGACATATCTTTGACATGTGTCTTGGGCGAGACATTTATTTTTAAAAGCTGCTATTAGCAGAGTGCATCAAAGAACGTACTATGGAAAATATGTTAATTCATACTGCACAGTAGAGGGCACATTGTCAAACCACTGTATTTTTATTGCTCTTCTACTTGAAAATTAATATAATCATTGCCTAGAAGCAGAACTCCCACTCTACAAAATAACATGCTTTGAAGCAGAATACAATTAAAAGTACAACACAGCTATTGTTTTCATCTTTTTTTAAAAAAATTAAAAAGCTGTCCTCCTAATAATAGAATAATGGAATTTGAGGGGGCTTAATAAAGCCATCAACCCCAACCCCCTGCTTAATTCTGGAATCCAAACCATAGAATTGTAGAATTGTAGAGATGGAAGAGGCCTTTAATGTCACCAAGTCCAATCACCTGCTCAATGCCAAGAAATCCGACAGATGGTTGTTTAAGGGAACAGCTATACTAGCAGCAGGCAGCAAGCTAGTGTGGGCCCCTTGGGAATAGTTGGGCTACTGTAGAATGACCTAAGCATACATATTTACATAAAAATGGTTTCTGCCAATATCATGAAGTGGCTTAATAAGTGAGCTGGCTTGAGGCTGACTCAGCCTTCCAAGATTTGTAAATTATCCAGCTTGCTGGGAGGGGACGACAATGTACGTGTAGCCGGCATAATTAAAATTGTTAACTGCCCGGAGGGTGTTTTAAGCAGCACACTCTTTGCTTTGCTTTCTTAAAATCAACGGACTGCCTGCAGCTGAAGTCACTGTCACAGATTTGACGGCAAGTGGTTCCTCAACTGGCCCTCTAAGGTGAGGCAAATAAAGTTGTTTTTTTTTTAAAAAAACTTATTTAAGTGCATCAGCAATGGTGTACGTCAAAAGTCCCCAACCACAGGCCCTTGACTAGAATTGGCCTGTGGCCTATAAGGAACCTGGCCACACAGTGCTGCATTAATAAGGGCACAAACCCCCCTTTCTCTTCCCTGCATAGCCCACTCAGTGGCCAGAAAGGTTTCCCCTGAGGTGCGTGACTGAGTGGGCATACAGGCTCCCCACCAGCCTCCCCTGTAGGGCTTTTCCTCCTCCCCTGTGCACCTGTCACAATCATTTTTGTTTGAGTCATACCAAAAACCACTGTGTGTGTGTTCGGGGGGAGTTGCATAGATGTACCAGAAAAAGCCCCACACACTGAGAAATTTTTTTAGAATCATCCCCAAACTATCTCCCCACCCGTCCTTGGAAAAATGGTTTTCCATGAAACTGGTCCCTGGTTCTGACTGCTGTTGCACATACAAACAGGGGAAGTAGTTAATTTACTGATATCCTGAGGTGGCTTGCTTATTAAGCCACTACACAATACTGGCTAATTGAAAGAGGAAGGCTTGCTTTGGTTCAGTTCCAGCCATCGCACATGCTAGAACCAATCCAAGCCAGAGCAATCCTAACCACACCTGAAAATCAGAAACTTCTTGACAGCAGCCAGGACCATGTGGGTAGGAACGCTTTAGGGGTGGACTAGCGTGCTTTAGAAAATATAGTTGTCTCTGATCACTGTCCCTAAGAGCACTCAAAACCCATCCATGCAGTTCTCCAGTGTGCTAAACAGCCTGTGTAGTCAGCCTCTGATAGTATTTTGAATGCCTCCAATGTTGCAGAGGCAATTGATTCCATTGTCTTCCAGTGTACTGTAAGCATGTTAGTGCACGCTGTTCAGTCACTGGCCATGTGGCTCTTCCTGCCTAGACAGGTCAAGGGCTCTCTCTTCAGCATGAGATCCAAACTGGAACTCTGGTTCTTCCAATCATGTTGCAGATTCATAACCCAAGAAACAGGCCCAAACTACAGTATGACTCTGACCCATTAGAAGAGGAATCTTTTTCCTGGGTTGAGCATCATTCTGAACCAGGAAGTTAGTAAATTATCACCTTCTAAGTTGTTGTTGGATTGCAGCTTCCAGCTGTCCTTCCATCGGCCATGGTGGCTAGAGATCATGGGATTACAGTCCACCAACTTCTGTAGGACCACATTTTGGCTTGCTAAACATATCAAAGGAGATTCTATGCCTTGTTAAAGCACTTCCTGGGGAATACAGGGGGGAGTGATTGAGCAGCACATATCAGTACACATGTTTCCTAGATTAAAACAATGTGTAGGTTTACCATGATGCAAGGTCAGGGTCGGTCTTGATCATCAGCGAGGAGCGAAACGGCTGACTCTTACAACTACTCTGAGCATGGCAAAAAAGGTAGGTAGTCGCACACTGAGCATTAATTGCTATTTCCTGGGGTCAATCGGATTTTAAGAAATCACCCAGAGTGGCTATTCGAAACAGCTGTAGCCTGCTAACCTTGAAGGGGAAGAAATGGAGGCAATGATAAGAGTTTATTTTCTTCAGCTCCTTGATCACTGCAGATGGCGACTGCAGCAACAAAATAAAAAGACGCCTGCTTCTTGGGAGGAAAGCAATGGCAAACCTAGATAGCATCCTAAAGAGCAGAGACATCACTTTGCCAACTAAGGTCAGGATAGTCAAAGCTATGGCTTTTCCAGTAGTGATGTATGGAAGTGATAGCTGGACTATAAAGAAGGCTGTTCGCCGCAGAATTGATGCTTTTGAGCTATGGTGCTGGAGGAGAGTCTTGAGAGTCCCCTGGACTGCAAGGAGATCAAACCTATCCATCCTAAAAGAAATCAACCCCAAATGTTCACTGGAAGGACAGATTTTGAAGTTGAGGCTCCAGTACTTTGGCCACCTCATGAGGAGAGAGGAATCCTTGGAAAAGTCCCCGATGTTGGGAAAGATTGAAGGCAAAAGGAAAAGAGGACGGCAGAGAATGAGATGGCTGGACGGTGTCATTGATGCAAGCAATATGGATTTGACCAAACTCCGGGAGGCAGTGGAAGATAGGAAGGCCTGGCGAGCTCTAGTCCATGGGATCACAAAGAGTCGGACACGACTGAACGACTGAACAACAACAAAAAACAAAACTAAAGCAATGGCATCTGACAGCTACAGTACATTGTTTGGCTTTTGCCTTTAAAAAACGAACAAACCCAACAACAATATTTTACACGTACAGATTAGCTTCAGAATTGCATTTATTTTACATCCTAAGACCTGTGATGTGAGGAGTGCCACAAAGTAATGATTTTTAGAGATGGCAATCAAGGCAAATTCAAACATTTTTCCTACTCCTGACATTAGCCCATTCTAGCCTTGGAGTACTCCTTTGATACAGAGAAGCCTTGAAACTGCTTAATGTATAGGCCTTGCTTGCTTCATCTTAATGAAACAAGGGGGGTACTATGCCCCCCAGTTGTATCCCCCTGCCCAGTTGGGATACAATGCAGGTTTTCACAGGCAGTGTACTTCAGAGTACTGTATTTTGAACCTTTCTGATTAAATGCTCTGATTATTATTCACTCGCCAGGTTGTCTCCGCACAGCCTCCCTTAAATTTCTAATCAAATGCTCTGGAACGTATCCTGACAAAATGCTCCCTGTGTAGGGGGCCATATGCTGTGGACCCTCGTATAACAAACAGTTTATATAAAATAAAATCTGTACAACATAAAAAATTCCAAAAATAAGGGAAATTTGCTTAACAGAATTGCCTATGGGGCAAATCCGTACAACATAAAAATGGTCGGGTTAGAGATTACTCTGTTTTCAATGCTTTCCTATGGGAAATTTGTATAAAGGAAAATTTGCCGAACATAATTTCATTTGGAATGAATTAATTCCATTATACAAGGTACCACTGTACTTGTAAAGAATACCTTCCTTGCCCCAGGAAAATTGCCTAATATGATCCTAGATATTTTGTCACTGGAGATCAAGACAAAGATAACCCATAATAAATTCTATGCGGCTTCTTTATCAGTGGGCTGTTGACCGCATCAGGCTTAACTCCACTTCCTCCCCTGCTCTTCTTCCTCTGGGTCGTGTAGCCCACGATAATAGTGTTGCCCTTTTTCTCCTTGCAACATCCTGCACTTCTGATGAAAGCCTTCCCTTTCCAGTTAATAACTCCAGTTTCTACACACGCTGACGATGAAAACATTTCCGTTCCAGGAGGCGGGGGCGCGTCGCGTGCCGGATACAACCTGTGTTGTTCAACTCAGGAGCCATCATCATATGTGCTCTTTTCACGCGTCGCTCTGCCTTCATTGCCCTGCCACCCGCACGCCGTTCTTACTAACGTGGCCGGCTGCTTTCAAAGGAGTCGGTTTCCGGGTGTTCTGCAAACATGAAAGCCAAATCAACGTGCCCCTTTAAAAGTTCTCAGATCGATTTCAGGGCGGAGAACGATCCAGTTCCTTAGGCGCACAGACACGAGCCAAAACAGGTTACAGGCGATACATTTATAGGCCACTAGTAAAAATAAAAAAAGAACATTGAAAGCTTTCGAGTGCAATAAATCACCCTTCTTCAAAGCAGGTCCCAGAAGTTAAGACATGGTAAAAGATGTGCTTTACCAAGAGTTTACTTTTAAACTCCTTAGTTAGATGTTGTTCTTAAAGTCCATGGCTAAGTGATGTTTCAGCCAGGACATGATTCTTGTTGGAGACCCGGGCGCGAATCTATGGCAGCCCAACTTCTCATCAACGCTAGCCTTGAAGATGCGAGAGCTCCTTTATCCGAATATAGTACTTGCAGACGACACAACAGTTCCATCCTCCTGCTGCCTGGCAGTCACCGCTGCGCCCTTGCTTCTTCCCTTACTGCCCCGGGAGGAGAAAGCGCCCGGTTCCTCATCCCCACTCCCCCCCCCACAGCGTCAGCGCTACTTCTGCGCATGTGCGGCCAAGTTTTTAAAGCGCACGAAACCGGCCCTTTTCTCCCCGGCTCACTTTCCCAGCGCGCGTGCATTCCAGGGAGCATGCGCTCATCTCTCTTTTTCAACTCATCCGAATAAGCCTCCGGAGAGCGGGGCGGGGGGAGGGAGCTTTCCGATGACGTAATCGCCCCCCTAAGGCTCTTTCTCCGCCGAGAGCGCGTCTGGCTGTGAGTTCGGTCCCGGTGGGGGAGGAACGAACAGACGCGCCCGAGCAACCTCGGAGGTGGGTGTATGGGTGTGTGTTTGTGTGTTGGGGGGAGAAACCTACGTATGGAAGCTGCCTCCCTTTCCGAGGCGGGAGAGATGCCAAGGGGGAAACTCTCTGCCTAGAGAGGCAAGGGGCGGCGGGGGGGGGTGCTATTAGGTGAAAGGAGGACAGCGAATGTCTCGGGGAGAAGGGAGCACCCCAAAAGGAGGCGCGTGGGTGGCCAAACCGGGCTTACGAAATGGGGGAAAACTCTGTGTATGTCTGGGGAACTCTGAGATTTCACATGTTCCTAACGAGGGGCTGACTTCTGCTAGGCGGTGTCACAGATGAACTATTCCACCCCACACATTTTATGGGTTAAGAAGTTATGGGAGGTGTTGTTTTAGTGGAGGGGCGCAACCTGTTGCTTTGGAGAAGTTCTGGATAGAGTAGAAGTGTTCCCCCCTCCACTGCCTTTTGTGTTTGGGGCAGTAAACTCAGTGGAGCATGGTACACCCTGGCGTCAGTTATCATGAATGAACACGGGAGCCCGAAAATCTGTTCTGACGGGGTCCCATCAGCTGTGCAGTGAAGCAAGGCACACGGTCTGGATTTCTGTGGGTTGGGAGTGGTCTTGGTTAGCGAAGCTCAAGAATAATAACAGGAGATACAAGGACAGACCTCTTGGTATGAAAAGTTCTTTAGTTTTACAGGAACTTTTTTTGGGATTTGTAGTTGCCTTTAACAGGAGCACAGGAATGTGAAGGCACACATGGTCCTGCTGTTGGTGTGTATTCTGGGAACTTGTAGAAAGTCAAATTTCTCCACCTCTAAATGTTAGCTGTGTTACTCATGCTTATGCTTGGAGTTGTTCTTGATAACACTTTCCACCCCTGGGCTTCTGGACTTGGGGAACCCTGAATGGTATTGTCCTGAAGAATTTCCTTGCTGGGTAGGGTTCTATGTTGCCCATAGAAACTCCCTGTGGTCTTTTTAGTTCCTCCTTCAACTGCCTGCAGTGGAGGAATTGGAGTCCTCAAAGGTTTAGAAGGCGTCAGCTGTGGAGATTGGCTTACATCTTGAGAAGGCCCATGGCTCTTTTCTCCAAACTGCAACTTTCTTTACATTGATGGCCATATAAGGCTTTTTTTTTTTTTAAAGTGGTTTTCTAAAACCATTTTAGAAGGTACTGTGGAGCTTCCAGTCTGTATGACTCAGATATTCAATACAGTGGTACCTTGTATAAAGGAATTAATTTGTTCCAAATGAAATTATGTTAAGCAAATTTTCCTTTATACAAATTCCCATAGGAATGCATTGAAAATGGAGTAATCCCATTTTTATGTTGTATGGATTTGCCCCATAGGCAATTCTGTTAAGCAAATTTCCCCTATCTCCAGAATTTTTTATGTTGTACAAATTTTATGTTATACAAGCTGTTTGTTATACAAGGGTCCACTGTATAGTTCTAGGGGCATCTTTCCATCTGTTAAAAAGGTTTCTGCCTAATCAGGTGTTTGCATTCAAATACTAATCTACTACGTATATAGATTACTCAAATAGGGAAGTCTGGCTGCCCCTTTGTGGCATCTGTTCATCAGTCTCTAAATGAGCTCTCACACAACCCAAATGTGCTTAAGCCATGGCCCGCCTCTTCATGGACCATAGGATAACTGTAGTAGAAATTCTGGGTGAACAAGTCTGCCTGGATCAACTTTTGTGCAGTTGCATAAGGATTCTCAATTATAATACAGCCAGATGTGTCGGCAGTTTTTTATTTTCTAGTCTATGGGGTGGACAGTACTCAAGTAGTTAAGGACCCTATCCTGTAAAGATGTTTGTGGGCAGTAAATGCTTTTATTTTCATAAGATTGCTGACGGATCAATATACTCATTCCTGTATACAGTATTTACTTAAGAAACACATAAAATTGTAGTGTTCACTGTTCTGATAGAAAGGTAATTGATTAAATCTTTGTCTTGTTTTGGTGTAATGGAAGGATAACTTTCCTCAAGGTTGAATGTTTCTGATTTTGTTTGTTGTATGTGATAATTATTTTGCATGCATTTTAAGGTGTTTTTAAGGTCATAACTGATTTAACTAATTGTTTTAGTACTACTATATATTTAAATTTTAGTGCAACAGTTGATTGTGTTTTCAGTTGGCTTGTTTTTTAATAATGTGTGCACCTCCTTGGGCTCTTTGCAATGAGAAAGGTGGCATAAAATACTGTCAATACTTAATATAATATAGGACTTATTAATATTAAAGTATTGTGTAATAACAAAGTGATATTGAACGCAAGATATTGCTTACAGAACCATTTTTTAAAACCATTTTATTTTGCTTGCTTTAAAACTTCTTTCTTTGTAAGCTTAGCTTTGGCATTGAAAAGGAGAACTTGACAAATATGCCTCAGACAAAGACAAAAGAAAAAGAAAAAATAAAGAAGACAAACATATTGAATCGCCTTAAACACTGAGTGTTATGTTTTAATGTGAGCTTTTGTGGACGAGTCCACGTCTTCAAATATGGAGGATTTGCACTAGCTGTATTCAGACCGATGAAGCTGTTTGGATGAACAGCAAAATGATTCTATCTCTCAAAAAAGAAGTCCAGTAGCCATGACTCAACTTCCAGATAAACTCACCTGGATGACTGAGAATCTTCACAGACATATTGCTTTGCAATTTGGGGCAGATGCCCTGAAGTTGGTGCGAGCATATGAAAGAACAGCAAGAAAAGTAGCAGACTACAGAAACCACTTACGTTTCAACTTGAGATGCAGACAACAGAGTCTCACCCCAACAAGCTTCCGCCTACAATCAACAGTAAGAAGCCATAGGGCTAACAATATCCTTCAAAGAGCTCAAGAACAACTGCTCAATGAGAGGATCAGACAAGTCCACTTTACCTTAGACACTTTGGAACACAGAAAAGACCACATTCACCAAGAACTACTCTTCACCCTATCCAAACCAGCAGTGGATGCAGTCATAGAATTTGTCCAGAAAGCACAACTGGCTCGGCATTGCAAAGGCAAAGAGAGGCAAATGAAGAAGTTTGATCTTCTCTCACGGAAACAGTCAGCAAAAGAGTTTGGCAGGAGGAAGAAGGATGAGGGGACCATGACAGGAGATGTAAAGGACAAATGGGTGAAGAACCTCTCAAACAGGGAACTCACCCAGACAGAGAGAGAGGTCCTAGCCAAAGGCCTAAATTTTGCCATCACACCCAAGCAGGTTCCTGTTGTGGATTTCATCACAGATACAGAATCGGCCATCCACAGCAACAATCTGCCAGCAGCAGAAGCAGAACTACTCAGGATAAAAGTCTCTGCCGCACTCTCCAGTGCTCAACCACCACCATCCAACCTCACCAGCCAAGAGAGAAGTGCTCTGACATCCCCCAGCAGGGATGAGAGCATCACAATTCTGCCTGCGGACAAAGGAAGGTGCACTGTCATCCTCAACACTGTGGACTACCACAAGAAGGCTATTACACTTTTAGATGACCAACACACATATGAAAAACTAAAAAGAGACCCCACCAGCAAATACAGGAAGAAAGTAATAGAATACTTAAAACTCTTGGAGCAAGAAAACACAATTGACAGGGTGACCTACCACCAGTTATATCCCGGAGAGACCGTCCCCTGCTTTTATGGACTTCCCAAGATCCACAAGCAAGGAATTCCCCTCAGACCTATTGTCAGCAGTATAAATTCAGTGACTTACAACATCGCAAAATACCTGGCAACTATCCTAGCCCCACTGGTTGGACTCACGGACCACCACGTACACAATTCAGAGGAGTTTGCTTCTAAAGTCAGGGAGCTGAAACTGGATACAGATGAAACCATGGTATCCTTTGATGTTACATCGCTCTTTACAAGCATTCCCACCACTGATGCCCTGACAATGGTAAAGAGAAGACTAAGAGAAGACAGCACCCTCACCTCCAGAAGCTGCCTCAACCCAGACCAGATATGCCTGCTCTTGGACCTGTGGATATCCAAAGTGGGCCTTCAACAAAGCAGTGGACCATCCCAGAAGAACAAGGGATCAGTCTGAGACCCAGACCCGATGGAAGAATCTGGTCATTCCTTGCATGGCAGGAGTGTCGGAGAAGCTTAAAAGGATTTTTGGCAAACACCACATCCCTGTTTATTTCAAACCCACAAACACACTAAGGCAGAGACTTGTCCACCCAAAGGATCCGATACCAAACCATAAAAGGAGCAATAGAGTATATGCGGTCCAATGCAGTGAGGAGTGTTCAGACCTCTACGTTGGAGAAACTAAACAGCCATTAAACAGAAGGATGGCCCAACATAGGAGGGGCAACAGCTCAGGACCAGAATCAGCAGTACACCTCCATTTGAAGGACAAAGGGCACTCTTTCAAAGATGAGGATGTACACATATTAGACAAAGAAGAGAGGTGGTTTGAAAGAGGAGTAAGGGAGGCCATTCATGTGAGCATTGAAAACCCCTCCCTCAACAGAGGTGGTGGGCTCCGGCATAGTCTATCTGCTACTTATCAGGCTGTGCTTTCCAAAGTACCGAGACAAATCAAAAAGCCTTCACCACCAAGGCCATAGCTAACGACCCATTTTTGATAGGTTTCAGCACCTTAGGCCATTGTTCACCTTAAGGCTAAGGATACTATTGTCTCCCTAATGAGCCTATTTAGGCCATTGTTCATCTTATGAGCCTAATTCAGGCCAGGGTGACAAGAGGTCAAAGCTGCCTATAAGATGGAGGATTTGCACTAGCTGTATTCAGACCGATGAAGCTGTTTGGATGAACAGCGAAACGTTTCTATCTCTCAAAAAAGAAGTCCAGTAGCCATGACTCAACTTCCAGATATGCTTGAAATATTAATAAGAAAATTAGACAGAGAACAATTCTCACATAACAATCACACAGAAGTGTAATTCTCACAGAACAAAAAGGATGCAGCCTGGTCTCTTCATGGTCCGTGGCTATTCTGGTTAGTGTGTCATGACACTTGTGGGCTAAAAATGTAAATCTCATCTCTGGGCCCTCAGCTTCTCTGAAATAGCTTTATCTCTGTCCTACCTTCTCTGTAATGACTAATGATAAATAGTTGTTCCTGACTGCACCCTGCAGTCATTTCCAGTGGTTTAAAATTAGTTCTGAGCAGATTCTGCTAATGATGTGATAGTGGTTGTTAATTTTAGTAACTGCTTCATGAGCAAAGAGGGTCCTCAAACTACAGCCCGGGGGGCGGATGTTGTCCCCCAGGGTCCTGAATCTGGCCTACCCCCTGCTTCGCGAGCAAGCCAGCCTCAGCAGCTGCTTCTATTGCTGAGGCAGTTCAAAGCAGTGGGCTGTGTCGTTTCCCCCACTCACCCCACCCACCGCCCAGATGGTTGGGGCACCAGCTGAAGCCAAGCGGGGCAGTTTAAAATGGGAGGGCTGTGGCCAGGTTTCCCACTCCCTCCATGGCCCCGAGGCCCCACCCCTGCTCCTCCTCCACCCTGCCCACCTGCCTTCCTTGTGTGGCCACTGCCTGTGTTATTGTGATTGTGAGGAAGGAAAGGGGCAGGCGGAGGCAGTGCCAGCCAGCCTTCTGAGCCGGAGCAACGATGGCAGTAGACCGATGGAGGGATGGATGGCCGGTGACCGAGGGGGAAACAGAGTTACTTCCCGCTCACCCAGCCACCTCCGAGCTGCTGCCTTGCTCCGTGGAGTGAGGGGGGAGGAGGGAGCCCAGCCATGGCCAGAGGCTGCGGCTGCTGCCATCATCACTGGTTTAGAGACCAGTGAGGAGGAGGTGGCGGAGAAAGAAGAGAAGGGAAGGGAAGGGCAAAGGTGGCCCGCATCTGGTTCCTGGCTGCATTAGTCTCTGTTTGGTGATGGGCGGGCTGGCGAGCCAACAGAGCACCACAGCCTGGCTGGGCTTAGCCGGTAAGCGGACTGTGGGTGGCTTTGGGCAGGCCTTCCTGCCTCCCCTCTCTCCTTCCCAGCCCTTGCTCCCTCCCTCCCTCACTTGCAGTGCATCAAGTTGGGCTGGGCCGGGCCAGGTCAGGCCAAGAGAGGAGGCAGCTTTCCCTCTGGGGCACAACGAGGGCATGATGGCCAGGGCGCATGGCTGGATCTGTGTGCACTGGCGCCAGCCTTGCCGCCCTTGCCATGTCTGCTGCTCCTCATCCCGAGTGGCCACCCAGAAGGTGATGAAGGGCCTGAGTTTGCCTGGGCTACCGCCTCCTTCCCGACGCAAGGAAGGAAGGAAGGAAGGAAGGAAGGAAGGAAGGAAGAAGAGCCTCTCCAGCCGCTGCCACTGTTGGAGGAGGAGGAGGAAGAGGCGCAGCAGAGGGATCCCAGCAGCAGCACCTCAGGGCGGCGATCCGGAGCAGGAGGCATTGCTGGGGCCCCGGAGACACACTGATCATGGGCCGACCGTGGAGGGGGGAGCTCCACCCACTCCCACTCCCTCCCCCTTTTTCCATGTTGTCCTTTTTATTTTTTATTTTGTTGGACTGTGTTCTGGGCCCCAGTGGTGTCTGGGAGGTGGTGGACCGGCCCGCTGTTTGAAAACTTTAAGGACCCCTGATCTAAAGAGAGTTGCTCTTCTAAACAGCTTGGGTTTTCCTGTGGGGTGACTTGTAGTTATCATGCATTCCTCTTAAATGGGATAAAAACAACTTTGAGGCTTTCATCTCTGTTAGTGCTGTTGTAACATTTGAGAATTATTCAAGTACTTTTGCCCTTTCCAGATGTCTCATGGAGTCAAGTATGATACAGCCTCTGAACTGAAGAGTTTCCCTTGCTCCATTAAGGTAAAGTGGAAAAATATCCCTTTAACTTTGTTTTTATGAACTATTTGGTGTTGTTCATTGACATATTTAGATGCAGTCCTGTCACAGATCCTAACATCTGTTTGAATACTGCTGGATAGCTCAGTGATTTAGGTATCTGGCTGTGGAGCCAGAAATTTGGAATTCACTTCCCTGCTGTGCCTCCTTGACAGGAGCTGGATTAAATAATCCATACCATCCCTTCAGACTGTTCAGTTCGGGGGTTGTTTTATAATTATATACTGTAATTCATTTTGGGTAGAAGGGCTGCAGGATCTCATTAAGCACTTCCTGCAGATTGTTTCCTCCTTCCAAATATGCAGGTACCAGTTAATACCAGAGATTAGAATAATTCTCAGGTATTGTTCAGGTTTAGAAGCAGGGCTTCCACCCAACATGTCCCTCACCCCAGCCCTAGACTCACCTTACACTGGACTTCCATTGACTGGCAATCATTTATTAAGCCATTGCTTAGTGCAGCTGCCCTGACAATTGAATCCCACTTGGTGTGAGGGACGTCCTTCTAACGAAGAACAGCCATGAGGTGCGCCGTCCGCCCCCTTTGGAAAAGAGTGAAGAGAAAGAGTGGCACATGACCGTATAGGAAGGGCCACCGATGGGGACGGAAGGGGGAGAAGCAACCCCCCTGAACGATGGAAGCACGTGTCAATCATGAGACTACTGAAGGGTTAATTGGAGAGGGCTTCTGGATGATGGAAGAGGGGGGGGAAGAGCAGGGGGGAGGAGCCAGGGAACACAGGAAAGACAAAAGGCAGAGAGGAAGGAAAGGAGGGGGAATTGTGGGGAAAAGAGGATAAGGCAGAAGAATGGAAGAGGGAGAGGTTCCAACGACTCCCGGATCCCCAGGACCAGTGATCTCAGACTTGGCAAGTTGGACTTATCCATTTGATATTAAAGTAGTAGACAGTTATGTTGAACCCAACATAACTGGATGTAGAAAATAAGGGTTCTCATTTAGAATTACCATCTCCGTCTCTTCCTGGGTCTGAGGATATGGAATCGCATAAGGGGGAACCTGAACCCACTCACACTTGGCCAAGCCAACAAGGTTTCTATCTATTTCCAGTTTTTCCCGTGACATAGGAGAACCTACTGAAAGGCTTTATTTTAAATTGGTTAGGAGAGTGTTGTACAGTGGTACCTTGCAAGACAAAAGTAATTCGTTTTGCGAGTTTCTTTGTTTTACAAAAATTTCGTCTTACGAAGCGCGGTTTCCTATAGGAATGCACTGAATATCAATTAATCCATTCCGGATGTCGGGGGGGGGAAGCAAAAAAGGGGAACAGATTACATTGGTTTTCAATGCATTCCTATGGGAAGGCTGTCCCAATGCCACAAAAGACTGGAACAGCTTTTTCCCCTCTTTGGTGGCGTTGGGTTTTTGACAGCCCACATCTCAAGGAGGAAAGGGCTTTTGCCATCTTTGGGGATGGTGGGCTTCCTTGGTTGGGGTGGGGGGAACCCCTCAATCAACCAGTAGCTGAAGGCTGCTCTGCCCAGCCTGACAGACAGCTTGTTTTGACAGCCTTTTTGCAATCAAAATACAGGCTTAAGCATTTTCAGTGCCCACAGTCCCCTCTTTGTGTGGTGCAACAAAGGGTAGATTTGAAAGCCTGGTCCCTGATCTAGGCTGCCCCGATGCAGCAAGGGGATGAGTGGGTGAGTCCCCCCTTGCTCACTCACACACACCTGTCTGGGAAGCCAGTGAAAACCTTTTCCCAAAGACAAGAAATGGCTTTTGCTGTGTTTTAGGGGAGGGTGTTTGAAAGCCTAAAGTGCTTTCAAAAACCCACTACCCCCAAAGAGGGGAAAGGGCTTTTGATTAACGGTCCCCCCCAACCTAGCAAAGGGGGGAAGCTTTTCTCCTGGTTTATTGGGTTGGGGGGGGACCCTTCAAATAATCGGCAGCCGGAGGCTGCTCCTGGCAAGCCAGAGCTGTCAAAATCAGCTGGGTGTCAGGTCTTCATTCCTGGAATTTTTTTTCATCCTACGAGTTTTCATTTATGGGGCATTCATCTTAAGAGGTATAACTGTAGTTGGGAGGCAGCCCACAAATGTAGGAAATGTAGTAAAGAGACCTGTCGCTCTGTTCTGACTTTGTTGAAATTATTTTTCTCCCTAATGTTCTGCTGAAATAGGTGGCTACAGTTTGTAATCAACTTTAATCCTTCAAATGTTTTTCTGAGCTTTTCACAGTAAATAAATTCCAGCTCCTTGCTTGGTTATTTTTTCTCTGAGCTATGTAAAATCAGAGGACCAGCATGATATAGTCTGTAGAGCAGGCCTGCCCAAAGTCCAGCCTGGGGGGGGGGGCAAATCCGGCCCGTCAGGCAGTTCTGAGTGGCCCGCGGCTGGCTGGCCCGCCCCTCCCTCTCCCTCCTTCGCCCCATGTTTTTTTAAACAGGCTCCCTGTGCTTCCTTTGGTTCCCACCTTCCTTCCTTCCTTCCTCCCTTGGTCCCCACCTCCCTCCCTCCCTTCCTTGTTCCCCACCTTCCTTCCTTCCTCTCTTGGTTTCCACCTTCCACCCTCCCTCCCTTGGTCCCCGCCTTCCCTCCTGTGGGTGGGGGTGCAAGGGATCAGTGGGTGGGGCTTATGGGTCAGTGGGTGGGGCTTGCAGTGGGGTGGCAGGGTCGGGGAGCAACCGCCCCCTGACACATTCTCAGCCACCAAATCTGGCCCTCCTTACAAAAAGTTTGGGCACCCCTGCTGTAGAGTAATGAACTAGGACCCAGCAGTTTGGAGTTTGAATCCACACTTGGTCATTGGAACTCAGAGAGAAGACAATGGTAAAATCATCCCTTAAATATTTCACGTACTTGGAGATGATAAGGTGACCTGAAGTCACACGGAACTTAACAACAAATAACAAGAAAACAAAATTTGGGCCCATTTTTTTTAATTCTTCATAAGATTTTGATCATTTTTTTTATTCTGTGCATCTGTTTCATGCGTACAGTATTTCAAGCATGCTCTGCGACTCCAGCAGAGGTTTTGCTAGAACAGACCCAAGAGGGAGAAGTAGTTCCTGGATTATATTCACAAAATACTATTGGTGTGACTATTGGCAGTGGCATTACATTAGCTGATTTCTAATTCTCTTACAAGATTCCTAGTGTCTTGGAACTTACGGCCATGTTACCACCAATGTGATCCACTCTGTCACTTGTTTCCCTCTTCCATAGGTTTTGTAACTAGATAAAACCATACCAGTTACTTTCCAGCTTGCCTTTTAGACTAGTGAAAAAAGTAGAGAGAATAACTTTGAGCCTGATGGCAGAGATATAACTTTCAGTGTTTTAATAGGTGCTTCAAGAATCAGAGGGCACACTTCTAGAGGTGAGTGAAGGGAGCCCTTGTGCTGTCCTTTGCACTATGTGCAATAGTGAAGTAGCCCCTTACTGGATGACTATGTGAGTGACTCACAGGTTCCCAAAGGGAGTCTGACGTATTTTCAGAGAGCTTCCTTTTCAAAAGTTTCTGCATTTCAGTGGGAGGCAGGTTGACATGGCTCAAATTCTTTTTGTAAGGCTACTGATGTGATCAACCATGGTGATTTTTTTTTTAAAAAAATGGTCTGATCCTTCCCTGAAGGTCCCAAGGCTCCCATTGAATCCCCTGGATCATGGGGTAAGGTGTTGTGGTTTGGAAATCTAAGTCTCAGAATCTCCAGCTAGTGTGGCCAATGCTCATTCTTTGCAGCAACACTCAGATCCTTATAGGTTTTTTGTTCTCTTCTGAACGACCCTCTTAGTATTGCTTTTTTCTGACCTTACTGTTCATCCTGTTTTGATCTTCCAAGCCAGTGTATCGGAGCAAGGAAGAAATAGGGTCAATAGATCAGTTGTAAGTCTGAGGCAGAGGCGGGAGTTGCTATGAAAGAATCATAGAATCATAGAAGAGACCTCAAGGGACATCCTAGTCCAACTCCCTGCTATGCAGGAACCACCATCACAATACCTCCGACAGATGGCCATCCAGCCTCTGCTTAAAATCCTCCAAAGAAGGAGACTCCACCACCCTCCATGGCAGCATATTCCACTGTCGGACAGCTCTAACCATCAGGAAGTTCTTTCTAATGTTCAGATGGAACCTCTTTTCCTGTAGTTTGAAACTAATTCCCTGAGCCCTAGTCTCTGAAACCATGGAAAACAAACCTGTTCCCTCTTCATTATGGCATCCTTTCAAATATATAAACATGGCTATCATATTCTCTCTTAGCCTTCTTTTTCTAATATCAAACAGCCCCAATTAATTGCTCCTTCATTAAAAGAAAGGGGGGAAGTAACCATTGTGCTTCTGTGCTAGAAAAGCTGTCTCTGTGTCATGGAGATATTTTAATCTTCTTAGTGAAGTTGTGTTCCTTTCTGCTACGGAAAGCAATCTCAGAGCTATGTAGAACATGTACAGAAGGAAATCTATAATAGCAGTAAACAAAACTGTTGGTCATAACAGATATAATAAAGAGAAATGCCTGTCGCAAAACAACCTGAAAGTGTAGTATTTATTCCACAAGGCAGAAAGTGCCACCCACTCATACAGCTTTCACTGAGTGCCTGCTGTTAAGTACCCACATGCCTTTAAAAATACAGAATGCTGTCATTCAAGCAGTAGAGGTTAATCATAGTTAATTTCCCCTTCTTTGGCTGCACCATCAGGTATATCTGGCATATACGTCACTTTTTTAGTTAGTAACTTTGTTAGGCTTATCCACCAGGTCAGTCTAAACTTTCCCTTCACCCCAACCAAAGAATAAAAGTAGTTGACTTATAACCTGTTGCCCTTCACTGTGTTTTGGATGTGGTCAGATGTTAAGTATACTGGGATTTTAGTTCAAAACATCTGGAGGGCATCAGACTGAAGAACAAAGAACCAAATCCATCTTTAGCTTTCCCTAAGAATTTACTGAGAAGAGACTCAGGGTATGTTCATAAAAAAATAGCACTGGTTGGTAGATAGATTTTCAGTAGGTTTTGACAGGATGAAATATGAAGTGTGAATATGTGAGCAGTTGCCTCAGGAAAAAACGTGGAATCTACGTAGCAAGCTCTAACCAATTTAATGTAAAACTGCTGAATAATTTGTAAGCTCTCTTGAGAATTGAAAAATGCAACATATGTATTTATTACAAATGCATACTGTCCTTTCACTGGTAGACTCCCATTTATTTAACAGGTAAAGAATAAAATCCCACATAAAACAAGTAATGCAGAAAGAGTTTTGTGAACTGACTGAGGAAAGATTATAAAGAATTAATCTCAATTGCTAAAACACCTCACTGAAAACCCATTAAATAAAATTAGCTTGCCAAATTGTCTTCTTTACTGCTGTATATATTCTCTAAGGATAGTAGAGTGAGTTCCTTGTGAAAAATACACACAGTTGTCATTGTTCGTAAGGAAATTTTTCTTTAACTAATTTACAGGTAATGAAAATGAAGGAATAAGGTACTGAGAGCATTGCTTGGCTTGAAAAGTAGTGGAGTGGTTCATGTTACTCCTCAGCATTTGTGCCCTTCCTTTGGGGGGTTTGCTTAATGTGGTTAATTGTGTGTATTACACGTACAAGTACATATAATGGCCAATCTTTCTTTCTACATGTGCTCCTCAATGAGCTGTTGGGTATTTTGCTTTCCTTTGTAGCGCCTTCTGTTTGCCACTTTGCTGTTGTTTGTTGTTGCTTTACTGATAACGTGCAAAACTAAATCAAGTTTTGTACTTTCAGCCACAAAATAATCCTCCATCAAGCCTGTTTTTGGAAGAAACATATTGTCAGGAAACACCAGCCCTCTTTTCAGTGAATTCAGTCCAGCATAAACCAGGTATCTGCTATCAGTTTTAGTTTTTTATGTTTGCATTTATCTCTTGGCCCTAAAATATCTAAAAGGACAACATTGTGGGTTCCTGCCAAGTACGTGGGTGACATTGCAGTGTGTGCTGCAGTCACCTTAAGATAGCTTGTCCTTATGGGTAAGGATAGGGCTTAAATTGTCTCTGTGTTAGCAGTTAACTAATACTTCCTCATTGAATTTTCATCCTTTTGCCATGCTTTTATAACCTTTCATGCACACCAGGCATTTTTTTTCTTATTTCTCAAATTTTTCAGTACCTGTACATTATACAAAAACGTTGCTAAGGTTAATTGTCAAATAAAGAGCAGCATCTTACAACATTTTAATGACTAGTATAGGTACTGTTCATCACATGGAAAAGTAATCATAATAGAATCTGATATTTATTATTGTGTAATCTGTCTTATCTCTTGAAGCTAAAAAAAAACAGGCCAGGGTTGAAATGTCTTCAATAATGAACACATCTGTTAGTGTTGTGGAAAGTTCAGATATAAAAGGCACGTTACCTTGGATTGCATCATTGACACAGTTCTCCTTTCTTGCCTGTGCTTCTCAAAAGGGAAGCTATTATAGTATTGCTGTGAATGAGCAGGCCTATCTCTGATCATGACCTGGAAGAAGGAAGTCTTCCTTCTTGGCCCAGTGAAATACATATAACCATGAATTTGACCTCTAAGATTTTCCTCCAGGCAAATTCAATCTGGCCATGTTTGGACTCTTGGTACTTGCCTTGAAGAAGTGGAGTTGATCCACAAAAGCTCAGAATGATATTTTTATTTGTTTTATCAGTGGCCTATACATGTATCACCTGTACCCTATTCCTGCATTTGTATTTTGTTATGGTCACGTGGCTCCCAGCTTTTCTTTCATCATGAAGCCTGTTTCTCAGATTTTTACCAAAAAAGGAGAGAGATTGGCCTCAGATGTGTGACATGATAAGCACGGGAGCTGCAGGAACCTTGGGTGATAAATTATGCTGCTGCATGCTGGCTGGAGCCTGATTGTTTCTGCATGTAGCGGGACCAGCTAAATAAACCATAGAGCAGACATGCCTAAACTTTGGCCCTCCTGATGTTTTGGACCACAACTCCCAGAATTCCAAGCCTGTATTGCCAATGGCAAAGGATTGTGGGAGTTGTGGTCCAAAACATCTGGAGGGCTGAAGTTTAGGCATTTCTGCCATAGAGCTTTGCTTGATGGTTTGTTGATAATGGTGCCAAAATGTGGCTGCTTTCTTTTTTCTGGATTGTTCCTCTCCTGACAAATTGGAGAAACAAATGTAAACAAATCCCTTGATTTTTCTCTCTCTCTGGCTTCATGAAAGAGAATAGAGAAGAAGAGATTCTATTATTTGGATTGCGCGAGAAAGTAACCACATATCAGATCTCTGCAGTTTATTCAGATGTTCCCTCTACAATTAGGAGCAATCAAGTAAGGTTAATCCCCATGATGCTCATGTTCAATAAGCCAGTATTTCTTACTGTGTTGTACAAGCACAATCAGCACAATAATGACTAGCCCACCAGGATTTCTGAGTTTTTTTTTCTGTTAATTCTGATGAAACACCTTTTCTTCTGTCTTGAGAATGGCACATGTTGATTAGTCATTGTATACATTGATGAAAACATTGCCAAAAAGGTTCAAGCTGAACATCTCTAAAGGTGGTGCTCGCATTGGTGCATATATTATTTAGAACTAGCATATTTGCCTTCTGCTGCATTTGATTGCTGTCTTGCACGTGGCAAATAATGTACAATGACAAGTTGATTGAGGCTGGGAAGGTATCCTTAGAACATTACAGGTCATGTAAGGATAGGTCTTACATTTTTGATTACAGACTCAAGCAGTGAAACAGCTAAAATAACACCTCTTGTATGCTTGCCTGCGCACAAGTTGGAGATGTCAATGACTGAAGTTATTTTCTGGTGTGAAAGAAAACTCTTTAACCTCTGATCCATCAGGCGGGGAAGGAAATGATAGAATTCTGTCCCAGTCATTTCTCCAGGCGATATGCTTTGCAGCCTACTGTGCTGGTAGAAAGCATAAATATATTCCTTGGAGGAGGTTTTGAAGGACATATTAATTTACCACTTTAGATAGAAAAATCCAGAATCTATGGCCAATTACATTAAGTGGTCTAATTCATTCGGGGGAAGCACTTTCATCTTCTGAAAATAAAACCTATGGACCTTATTTATAGTTGTGACATAAAAATCTTTTTATAAATTGTGATGGTGGTTAAGAAGGATACAGTTGTTTTTTTTTAAAGGTTGCAGACACTGTGAGCTCTGGCTTTTGACTGAAAGTCTCATAGAAAACATAATGGCCAGTATGAGACAGATATTACTGCTTCTGGATCACCATAGCTTCTTTCCTATTAATTTCTGATTAGCTCAGGTTATATGGATGGAAGCATTCCTGAGTATTTGTAAATTCATTTTCAGCAAAGAATGTTTAATGTTTCTACTATTCTACAAAGCTGCAAAGTTTGAACAGTTTGGCAGTGTTTACAGAGAAGAGGGAGGATCATGCTTACATTTCTGTTGTGTTTATGCACGCTGTGGATCCAGTATTTATAAATAGGTATTCATTAGCTTAAATCCGTGAAGTTTGTCTATGAGCACAGATAATTAGTCGGTTGAAGCTTTAATCACATATCAGAATGTATACTGGCTAATAACGCAAATAGCTAGCCTTGTGAAATACAAGAGAACCACTGATGTAGATGATTTTATTTTGTACCAATCCATTGGTTCCCAATCTTGGATCCCCAGATCTTCTTGTAATAGACCTCCTAGAATTCTTAGGCAGCATGGCTAGTGGTGAAAGCCTCTGGGAATTTTGGTCCAAGAACATCTGGGATCCCAACCACTGTTGTTAGCAATAGCTTGAACGGAAGACTCTTGTTTAAATGCCATGTGCAGTTGTTACGTTCACAATCCTCCTGTTAGGATATGAGATTGGCAGAGCTGCCACTTTGGTGGCTTCCTTTTCATTGTGATGAATTTGCTCTTCACCACACCCATGTTCCCTTCACTAGAGTTAAAAGCAAGGAAAGTGCCTTGGGCTGATTAGTCCATCTAGTGCAAGCCCTGGCAGCCTAGGTGCCTTTCTCTCCCTCCCCCCTCCCCCGCCGCCCCGCAAGGCTTCTCCAGATTGGTTGGACAGCCACATCTGGCTATTGAAAAACAAA
>JAHTLZ010000129.1:47964865-47977543 GCA_023846285.1 Phrynocephalus versicolor
GTGTGTGTGTGTGTGTGTGTGTGTGTGTGTGTGTGTGTGTGTTTCAAATAGAAGATGACACCTAGACCCCCTGCCCAGTAAAATTCCATGAGTGTGGCAATCCAGTCACATATTGGCTGAAATCTTGTACAAGTAGTCAGGTGCAAGTAAGCTCATTGAATCAGTGGGGGTTTGGTGAGTCATTCCCTCTGTAATTGCTTCACTGGGCCTATTCTTGTTGCAACTTAGTGGGTTTCAGCCAGCAAGACTTTTGTTTGGAAGCACCCACATAGCTAAAGGTGAACATGGTAGGAAAAAGGCATTGTCACGTGCTTCAAACATACTCTGAGTGAACTTCTGCCTTGTTTGTGACACGATTCTCACAGTTCTACTGTTCTGCTGTGCTTGAAGAAATATGATCCAGTTTAACTGCTAACAATTGAAGCTAGCACTTAATGCTGCTTTCATTATATACTGGCTGATAGGCTGCTATGTGGAAGCCTTATCTGTTGGCAAGTAAGGCAAACTGGAGGCCTTTAAAAGAAGCTCTGATAGTCTTGGCCAACTTCAGTTATGAAGTATGTCTGTGAAGATTCTCAGTCATCCAGGTGAGTTTATCTGGAAGTTGAGTCAGGGCAACTGGACTTCTTTTTTCTTGAGAGACCCTTGTTCATCTTATGAGCCTATTTCAGACCAGGGTAACAAGAGGTCAAAGTGGACTCTAAGATGGAGAACTCACAACTAGCTTTCTTCAGACTGATGAAGCTGTTTGGATGAGCAGCGAAACGTTTCTATCTCTCAAGAAAAAGAAGCCCAGTTGCCATGACTCAACTTCCAGATTCATAAAGTAGTTACCATAGCAGGAAATCCCTTTGTACTGTCCATCTCTATGGTTTCTTGCCTTGCTTTCTTCTTCATACATGTTTTATGATTGAAAACATTGTTCCTTTGATATAACCAAAACATGTTGATGAGTTTGTTATTGTTTTTGTTGTTGTTTTGTCTCCTATGTTATTTAACATTGACATAAAAACACTAGGAGAGATTGTCCAGAGTTTTGTTGTCACCAGTAGGCAGATGACATCCAACTCTAACAATCCTTGCCATCTGAATCGGTTTAGAAAGTTGTTTTGAGATCAAGGAATAGGTTTACAGGCATTGGACTCCATCTCCCTCTATGAGCTTGCTCAATTGTTAAGATAATCAGGAGAGGCCTTTCTTCCAGTCCCTCCACCTTCCCAGTGGCATTCACTGGGCACACAAGAGAAGTTTCTCCTTTGCTGCTCCCAGACTTTGGAACTCCCTCCCACAGAGAGCTAGGTTGGCTCCATCTTTACTTCCTTCTGCAAACAACCAAATGCCTTTTTCTTCAGGCAAGCTTTCCCTGAGTGAATGCCTGCCTGAGTGGGACTTGTAAATGGATGCTTTTGATGTGTTGTGCTATTGTAGTATTTTTAGCTGGCTGTTTGTTTGAGCCTTTTAAGTACTGTATTTGTGTACTCATTGTTGCTAGTTTTAATGTTGTCTTCTAATGATGTAAGTCACATCTCCTTTTAAGGAGAAAAGTGGGGTAAAATATTTTAAATGCATAATAAAATCTATGTCAGTGTTCGGGGGGAGGTTAAATCTTAGGGAATAAATGAAACTTCTGAACAGGAGGGTGTTTAGGACTGTGAAGATGTACTGTTTCTTAATGTAATGGTAGTTTGTTTACTGTGCTTTTCTGCTACATAGCAATGGTCAGCAGTCAGCCTCTTCCCATATCAGATAATGGCAAAAGGAAAAAGAAAAAGAGAACCAGAGCCACAGACCATTTTCCTGGAAGATTTGAAGGTTGGTTTCACATTTTTGCTTAATTTTTTTAAAATACTGCACAGTAGCTTCCATTTAAGTTACAGTTACAGTTTGGTTGACAGTGAGGCATCTGTTTTATTCAGCGTCTTTTTTCATCCTAAGTACATTGAACAGAAAATACATAATAGCTGTTGCTAGCAGTTACAGATACGACAGATAGGTTAACTAGGATTGTCCATAATATAAATGACTTCTTGCATTGTATCTTGGAATTTTCTTTCCAAAGCGCCAAGGTATGTAAATTATTTAAATCCATGTTGTATTCTCTATGAAGATTTCCACTTCTGTTTCACTGGGATTATTTTAGACGAAGTTAAGTCACTAGGGATTGTTCCTGAACTAAGTGTGCGCGTTTAATTTGGTTGCAGGGAGCACAATGGGTTCAATGAGTCTGGAAGCACTTCTCTCTCTATGTGTTGTCCCCTGTGTGTTAACTCAAATAAATGAACTGAATTTTTTTCTTTCCTTGAGAGAACCGAGCTGTAAATGTTTTGAGGCAATCCCTCGATATTGCACCACTGTCTCAATTGTAGCCTGGAAAATAAGATGCAATAAGCTTGAAATATTTGGCTTTTATCTGTTTGCATTAATTTATGAGATAAAGGGGGTAGGATTCTAAGCTTTCTGGAGTTAATATTTTAATCTGGACAAGGTTTCAACTTCACTCCCACACTTTTGACTTTAACTTATTGGTAAGAACAGATAGTCTTAAAACTAAAGCTGCGGTTTCATCTCTGTTTATTAGCAAGGGAGCACTTAATTTTATCTAATTCCTGGAGATAGTCATTGGCTCAGTTGCTTCGCCTTGAAGTTTGCTGAAGTGTCCTCTCCTAATACTTTCTATGTGATGGCTTTTTTTCTTGGGCAGATTTGTACAAACTCACTTCGGAGCTGCTTGGGGAAGGTTCCTATGCTAAAGTACAGGGAGCAGTTAGCTTGCAAAATGGGAAGGAATATGCAGTTAAAGTAAGTAAAAAAACAAACAAACCCAAGATTCATCCAGGTCATTTGAGCTCTTTACTGCCTGGTAGTGTCATGGACACATGCTTTCTCTTGAGTGAAGTAAAATAGAATTTTTAGATATTGTTACTAAATTCCTGTTCTTGAATTACATAGAATTTCCAGTCTGACAGACCATAATATAGAGGATTAAGGTTCTGTCCTTAAAAACAGGTTTTAGTGGACCAGAACCAAGGCCTACGTACTCTATTAATTTATTCCCACAGTGACCAACTGGAAGTCTGTAGGAACCCATAGCCAGGACATGGATGCAGTAGCATTCCCAGCATCTGGTCTACAGAGGCATATGGTCTCTGACATTAGAGCTGGCTGAGTAACCTCCTGAGGTCTCAGTTTCATGCCTGCCCATCCCTGGACCTTGGAGAGCCATGCTTGCTTCAGGAATGGATTTGTTTTAATCCAATTGGTTTAAATAAAAATTTAATGGAAAAAACCAGGTTTTTGACCATTTAAATTTATTTTAATGTATTTTTTTTAAAAAAATAGCCATTTATCCACAACATCTGTTCCTGTACCAGCCAATGTTTTTACAGAGATCAGATTTTTTTTTTTATAAACTGAAAAATCACCTTGCATTTTTAGTGGCTCAAAATGAAAGTAGAACCCCCTTATCCACGGGTCCAATATATATAGATATTGCTATTATTTACTATTTTTCAGTATCCATCGGGGAGCTGGGAACCAATCCCCAGTGGATGTGGGGGCCAAAGTGTAATATTAAAAAATGATGTTGCTGTGGAAGGAAGGGAGCTAAGAGGCTCTGAAAGCATACCACAGTTGACCCCCGTAGGCCCTAGAGACCATTAGGGGACAGTTTTGAACATTTTGTTTTAGAACAGTCTTTTAAAAATAGGGGTCGCAGAGGTCCTATGTTTGCATTTGTTCTCCTGGGACCTGTGCACAGCCAATATATTGCCCACCCCTGTAAGAGAAGCATGTTTAGCTGTCACTATAAGCATCTGCTGATAACTGTCTCCTCCATGAACTTGTTTAATTTGAGTACGATGCTAAACAAATCAGTGGGCATCGCTGCATCTAATACATTCCACGGTTTAACTTTGCTCTATGTGAAGTGCTTGCTGTCATCTCTCCTGGGGCCCCTATCATTCAGTCTCAAAGGATGATCCCAGGGTTTTTAGCATTACAACAGAAAAAGAAATGTCCATATTCAGGTTACCCACACTTGGCAAAATTTATACACTTTAGTTGTTCCTGAGTTTACATCTTGTCCTAAGCACTTCTTCCTGCCTTTCCTTGCTTTGCATACTTAACTGAATGACTGATGGTCCTGCCTTGATCAAACCACACTTTGCTGCAGCCTCAGTCCAGGGAAACTATAGTTCGGGCCAAGACAAAAAGTTTATCATTAAGCCGTGTGTGTGTCATGTTGAAGGAGTGTACTTGTTAATTCTGCACATTGCTTTGAGGCTCTCTGCATCATCCCAGTAATATTCAGGCAAGGAAAGCAAATTTCAGCCGGATAACCTTTCTGTTGTGAAGTCTTGTGTCCTTTCGTTAGCTGTGGTCAGACAAGCTGTGACATTTCTTTTCCAACCAATGCAAATATTTTTATAGGAGGTAAAACTTTAAAAAAATGCTGTTAATGTGTACACACATCCCAGACTGTGTTTGTGCATTTAATTATCTGTTGAAAATAATAATTTAATGAAGGAAGAGCATGGGGTCATTCGCAAATGTAATAAACACTTCTGATTTTATTTGCTTTGCATATATGTGTACTGTATATACTCGAGTATAACCCAAGTTTTTCAGCCCTTCTATTTGTCTCAAAAAACCACCACTCTTGGCTTATACTGGAGTCAATAAAGTTTCCAAGCTTTATGGGGTAAAATTAGGTGCTCGGAAGGCTTGGGGAGAGTGGCGGAGGGCAAATCCCAATCGGGCTAGCGATAGCAGTGCCTCCGCTTCCCATATGATTCCAATGAGAAGGTTTAGGGGCACCCCCTTTGGGGCTTCAAAACTCAGCCCCCTTACCCCCAAATGTTTCCACATTTCAGTGAATTCCCTAAAATCGCTTTCTGAAGGTACCCCTGCTACTTTGGTGCCCCCAAAGTAAGTACCATATATACTCGAGTACAAGTCAACCCGAGTATAAGTCGAGCCCCCTAATTTAACCACCAAAACTGGGGAACCTTATTGACTTGAGTATAAGTCTAGGGTGGGAAATGCAGCAGAGCCTGGCAGCTCCTCCTTTGTGAGCTGGGGGAGCGGTGTGTGATGTTTAAAATGACATTTAGCCACCAAGGCAAGCACTTGCCTCGGTGGCTAAAAGTCATTTTAAACATTGCGCGCTGCTCCCCTGCAACGCCGGGGAGGGTGGGTCAGAAGAAGTAGTGCACGATGTTTAAAATGACTTTTAGTCACCGACCCAAGCACTTGCCTCAGTGGCTAAAAGTATTGACCTGAGTATAAGTCAAGAGCCCCTTTTTTTCAGCCCAAAATTAGTGCTGAAAAACTAGACTTGTATTCGAGTATATATAGTAATTTTTGAGTGCATGTTTTTTAAAAAATATGCACTCAAAATTATTTTTAAAAATATGCAACCAAAATTTGCTTACCAGGGGACTCCAGAGTAGCAGGGGTACCTTCAGAAAGCGATTTTAGGGAATCCCTTGAAATTTGGAAACATTTTGGGGTAAGGGGGCTCTGTTATGAAGCTCCAAAGGAGGTGCCCCTAGGAAAAAAGCTTATACTCCAAAGCTGATCGGGCAGGGGATAAGGCTGCTGCAGTTTCCTGCATGATTCCAATTATTTATTTATTTATATTTATTTATAAAATTTTATTTTTTTCCTAGGGGGCACCCCCTTTGGAGCTCTATAACTCAGCCCCCTTGCCCCCAAATATTTCCAAATTTCAGTGGGTTCCCTAAAATAGCTTTCTTAAGGTACCCTTGCTACTTACCTTGGGACTCCAAAGTAGCAGGGGTACCTTTCCAAAGCAATTTTAGGGAACCCCCTGAAATCTGGAAATATTTAGGGATAACGGGACTTAGTTATGAAGCTCTAAAAGGGTTGGGGGTAGTATTGGCAACTGTGCAGGGACTGTGGAGGCAATCAGGCAGTTTACACTATGGTATTAACTCCCTAATTGCCTCCACATCCCCAGCACACGTTGTCAATTACTACCCCCAGCCCCTTAAGAACTCCGTCAATATACAGTATATACTCAAATACAGTATATGTACAGTATGTACAGTATATGTACAGTACATGTTAAGCAAATTTTCCTTTATACAAATTTCCCATAAGAATGCATTGAAAACGGAGCAATCCCGAATCGTGACCTTTTTAATGTTGTACAGATTTGCCCCATAGGCGATTCTGTTAAGCATATTTCCCCTATGTCTGGAATTGTTTATGTTGTACAGATTTTATGTTATACAAACTGTTTGTTATACAAGGGTCTACTGTATAAAGCAAAAAAAAAAACCCCAAAACCTTGGCTTATATTTGAGTCAATAAGTTTTCCCAGTTTGGGGGTGGTGGTAAAATTAGCCCCTTGGCTTATACTTGGGTCGGCTTATACTTGAGTATGTACAGAAATTAAGTCATGTCAATCGTTGTCTGAATCTTGGGGTTTAGGGCTAACTTTTAGTTTTTGTAACAGATAATTGAGAAAAACACTGGACACAGTCGGAGCCGAGTGTTCCGAGAAGTGGAGACATTGTATCAATGTCAGGGCAACAGGTTAGTTAAGTGTTACTTTATTTAACAACATAATAATGAAATGTTGATTGCATGTCCATGTTGCTGTTGCAACCACAGAGTCTGACTTGTGATTCTGATTTTGGATCTGCAAACAAAAAAACCCAAAGATTAGATATTGTTTTGTGCCAGTTATGGTGATGATAATTCAGTTAACATATCTGGGACATTAAATTACTGTTTCTATTTCAGTATTCCTCTTTGAGTCTTCTTAGCTTCCTGTTTATTTCTTTAGCAGGCTTTACTATGTAATTATAGCACATTTTGTTTACTCATTTATTCATTTCATGTCTATATGACCCCATTAGTGACACCCACCCACCCCAGTACATTTGTATGGGATGGGGGGCTCTTGGCTTGGCAGTAAGATTTGGGGGGTCTTAATAGTTTAGTTAATGCAACAACTGAAGCCAGCAGAAAATTAAGGCTGAACATAAGGTGCCCTTGAGGAAGCCACAACTTTGGGTTTGCAGGGCATGGGCAGGACTACTGTGGTTGGACCTTTGAAGGTCATTAATTCATAGGGCCATCATAAGTTGGATAGCTGTCCAATTACTTCCGTTAGTTTGAGGCCCTTTTATGTTGGTTTCTATTTAAGCATCGTTTTTTAAAAGTGCCTGGATTAGGCACAGGTGCTTTGGAATTTGCTGCTGGACACCTCTGCCTAATCACCCTCTCTCGATTCACTTGGATCACTTACTCTGCACCGCCAGGGTCCTTTCGGTGTGGTAGCCTTGCTAATGCACTCTGGAACCCAGCTGGTCCTTCCTGCCTCCGCATGAAGTTGACTTCTCTTTGGATCTTTGGAGAGACTGACCCTGCCCCCCTCCTTGATTGAGTGCCCGGCTACATGGGGAGGCAGGAAGGGGCGAGCTGAGCTTCAGCATGGATTGGTACATTGCCACAGCCAAAGGACCCCAGTGGTACGTGGATCCCAGTACGTGATCTGGGTGGAAGAGCCGTTGGGCAGAGCTGGCCAGCAATGCTTTGTATGAAGCACGAAGCACCCTTGTCTAGTCTGGATTTTTAAGATTTAGATCAAGGATTTGGGAGCCTTTGAGACTCCAGTTGCTTTGGTTTTCAGTTCCCCAAATCTCAAGCCACCGTCAGTGGTAAGAGGTAATCCAAGTTGTAGTGAAAAATAACTGAAGGATCAGAGGTTCCCAAGCCCTGCTCTAGACGTAGACTTAATTCCCATTCACTTAAGACTGCAGAACAATTAATTGACCGCTTGAGTGAATCTCCAGATGTGTAAGGTTTGAAGTTTTCCTAATGAATTCATGAGTCTGGTATGCTTCAGCATCTATAACAATTAACAAAGGAACACAGACTCTGATGATGTGTTTTTAAAGACTTTTAAATATATCAATTAAAAAAATCTAAATGCTAGGGGGGAAGTGTCAATAGGTCAATCAAGGAAAGAGTATTTTTGCATAAATTACAGAGTTAGATATTTACTACTTTTTCACTTAACTTTTAGGATAATATTTATAGATAGCATGGGTAAACTGAAGTGTATTTTCATGTATGGCACCGGAACAATTGAATTCACTTAAGCAAGTGATTTAATAGGAAAACTGTACGCATGTTGATGATTTTTTTTATCCTTCTTTGTGAGGTTTTCATGGTGTTTCCTTCAAAGCATGCATTTTTGTTGAGTACTTTGGAAAAATAGGACCTTTTTAATATATAGAAAAACATTTCACATAAACTTCTTCAACCCCACCCCCTTGTCTTTTTCAAGGAACATTTTGGAATTAATAGAATTTTTTGAAGATACAGGAAGGTACTATCTTGTCTTTGAAAAGCTGCGTGGAGGTATGCATCTAGATCATTTTGTCATATTTTTGTAATTAGTTTGGCACTGCATTACTTTGAAAGCTTCAAGCCTCTGACACAAAAAGTATGAAAGACAGTAGATTTTTTTATTTCATATCAAAAAAAGTTATTTTTGGCAGCATTAAACATTTCAGAGTTTGGGAGTAGAAGTAAAGCAAAAAAAAGAGAAAAGCTTGCTGCTTATATACTGTATTTTCCCTTCTATAAGACACTCCCATATATAAGTCGACCCCCAATTTTTCAGCCCTGAATAACAGTTTCTCTACTGTGCAGTTTTCTCATTGGCTTACTTCCGTGTATAAGATGACCCTAAATTTTTAGTCTTAACAGTTTTAGTAAAAATATCATCTTATACATGGAAAAATACAGTACTTGTAATTGTGAACTGCCCAGTGATTAAAGCATTTAATTACAACTTAATTATGCAGGCTACACATTCCCCCCTCATTAGCTGGGCACTCATTTTAATGACCTTGGAAGGATAGAAGGGTGAGTCAATCTTGAGCTGGATACCTGGGATTGATCCCTGGTCATATGCACAGTTTGGCTGCAATACAGCAGTTTCACCACTGCACCCTTGGTATTTGTATACTATTTGCATGACATACCCTGATGGATTTAGGCTAATAAATGAGGTGGTCAGGTTATCCATGCCTTATGCAAGTGCGATTCTGGCTGTTGATGTACATTTCAGAGGTCCAAAGAAAGCGTATAAGGTTTTTCTTAAACTGTTTTTATAACAACAACAACAAAAACCTTCAGCAAACATTCAAAGTTTGTTTGTAAAATAATTTTTAAATCCTTCCTTATGTTACTAAATATTTTAACTCAAAATCCTCACAGTGAAAGCTTTTTAAAAACATCACTTAAAAGGAAGCAGGACTTTAAAAGGAAAGCAAAAGAAAAGCAAGAATTTGAATCTTCTCTGAAGGCACCTTTATGTGTTAATAATATTTCATCTATCGGAGGAACACAGGGCTACTTGACTTAGACAAGGTAACGGAAACTTTCAAGGTTCTGTGGTTTGTTGTCCACACTTATGGTGATCAAACAGATGTAAGCAAGCAAGCACAGTCAACATGAGTCTGTCCTTGGACAAGAGAAGAATGGAAGTTTTGCCATTTCAGCAATAAGAAGGGGAGGAACCCCACATTACACGATAAAATATATACAGAGGACCCTGAGAATACTATAGCAGCATTAAATAAAACACAAATGGAAATACATGATGCTGAAAATCAGAATGTTACAGTGTCTGAAACTAATATTCCAATCGGGGGAGAAGAGTCCAAAATGTCTATATTGTCTCAACCCGGAATGGAAATGCACTGCTGGCAGTAGAGGAGTCAATTTTGCATGGTGTTATGGCTAGGAAGGCGAGCAAAAGCAGGCATGGAAGTAAAGGGCTGAAATCTAAAGGTTTGAAACCAAAAAAATAAAAGGGGTAAAATCTATTTAAAAATCTTTCAAATCATCAAGGCAAAAGTGAAAAGGGGGAGATTCGATTTTAACGGACTCTTTAAAATCCTTGAAGATGATAATGAAAATGCAAATGAACAAAGGAAGTGTATGGAGGGAAAGACAAAGAAATCCAAGACATTTAAGTCAAAGAACAAGAACAAGAACAAGACTAAGACCCAAAATCAATTAATTACAGAAGAAGCGATTAGCAAGGAGAATAAGAGACATTATGTTCTCCTCATGCTGCTACCAGTGAAGGAAGACAAAAATGAATAGGAGGCCATGAAGGACTTAATGCTGCCAAATGGTTTTCCAGCAGATACATCACTGTCACCATCAGATCCATCCTTCCTGAAATATGACAATGATAGTAAAGGTAAAATGTCAAGGTGGACACAGAACACTGACGAACAAATCTGGGCGCTTAAGCTTTTGCGGTGTAAATTATTTTTTGCAAATTATCCAAAACCTAAGGGGCAACTATCACAGACACAGCGTAAACTGCATCTGCTGCAATTGCTGGAAGCATTTGTTCCAGGAGAAGTCACCTCAGCAAATATTATGCATATTGAATATCTCTTTTATAATTATAAGAATGCTCAGGCAGTGGCTACTTTCCATTTGAGTCTATTGGCTAGTAAGTTATATAAGAGAAAATGGGACTTTTTGAAAATAAGATCGTCTCTGGGTTATTTGAAAACAGCTAGCCTATGGCCCTGTTAAAGAGAGGAATAAGTAAGGTCCAGCATGAGAAACAACTAGAAAGAGAAAAAGGTTGGGAAGGCATTACACAGTGGGAAGATGTAGAAACTACATCCACTCCTTTTTATCATCACTGTGATAGAGAGAACATAATAAACCTAGGATATGTTGAGCCAAAGATAAGGAAGGAGGCTCAGATGGAAATCAGAAATGGCTAGAATGAACCTTTTCATAAATAGTTCAGGTTTCCATCTTAGGATCAAGAGGAACGAGATCTTTCCTTGAGTAGGGAACCTCTTATTAAGGAGGAGATAGCTCTCATAGATTAGAGGCACAAAACAAAATTATAGCAAAACTAGAGGTCTTAAAAGAACTATTGTTAAATAAACAATTATATCAGGAGGGCCAATTGAGAAAAGAAGATTCTCAATTAGCTGAAAATGATCTAAGACCAGATAGTTGGGAGTACAAAGTAGACTCCAAGGTAACAGGAGATAATTTGAAAGATGTAGCTATGGCAGAGTTACCTTATGGGTCAAAAATTAAAGAAATTGTATTAGATTCAAAGTTTTAGTGGCAAAACCCACAATTAGAAAACTTACATTATGGACAGAAATGAAATATTTAGAGGATTTGGAATTGGCATCAGTGGTAAACCTCAGAAGCGAGGGATTCCAACCAGGAGACCCAGGGGTACCCATTATATCTCATGCAAGTACAACACACCCTCAGTTAGAGCAGATTGAAGTTTGGGATGAGGTAGAGGATAGAGATTGGAGAAAGCAGAGCGAGCTACAAAAGAGTGTAAATTGACAGAGTATACCACAGGTGATACACTTGACTGAACAGCTAGATGGCATACCAGTAGCATGCCCAATACAGAGATCCCCAAGGCCCCAGATAGAGATTGCAAAGCAGAACAATTAAATGTACCAGTTGGTATAGTTTCGTAGAATATAGCTGGGTGGAAGGCAAGTTGAAATAATATGAGGGTGAAGTCGTTTCTATCTAAATACTCAATATTAACACTTCAAGAAACATGACTCCTCGAAACAGAAAACCTAGTGGTACATTTCTATCATACTTGTTACTTGAGTCTGACAGAAGCCAAGGTAGTGTGTATCTGACTCCATTTGGGAAGCAAATGTAAGATTTGACAACTCTTGCTCAGCACTTTTTGACTACCATAAGAGGGGTAAACAAGTTTCCTTTAATTTTTTTTATTAGTATTGTACAACTGCCTTGGCATTTTAGTTCATCACTTGCTTCAAGAGTGTCATGATGCACCTGTACCAAACTCAAACAAAACATAGATAAAATTGGGATGGTTTTAATAAGAAGACTTTAACACATGGGAACATAGGAAGCTGCCTTGCATTGAATCAGTCCATGTAGCCACAATGGGAGCGGCTCTCTGGGTTTTCAACCAGGAGCTTTTCCAGCTGTGCCTAGAGATAGCGGGGATTGAACCTGGGAACCTGTGCTCTTCTGTGCCACAGCCTCTTCCCAAAAGCAGGTGGGCAGCAGCAATGTCCTGATGTTCTTGAGTTTTTCATTTTGGGAAATGGGCAGAATTGTAGAGGCAGGACATTTTGCACACCTCTGCGATCAAACAGTTCCTGGTTAAGAGGTCATGAATGTGCAGCTGGAGCATGAGCAGGATTGTGCCAGTTCAGTCTTTAAAAGCTTTCTGAAAAACATTGGACACTCCCAGTGAAAGTTTGGATTTTCCCTTCACTCATTCATAAGGCCGTCACCTTATATTAACTTTTGAAGTAGGTCCCATTGAACCAGGGACGTGGTATGAATAAAACATGCATAGCTTGGGCTGTACTTTCCCCCCAAAATGTTACTGAGCTGTAAAAACTGTTGGTTATTATAGCAATTTTTCTATTGGTAATTACCTTTGGCCCTGACTGTGTTGAGATAAGAGGTGTGCAATTTGAATCTAATGCATCTGTTCCCTCTACAATTTCTGTCAGATATTTGCTGTTTAGAATGGTTTGATTTCAAGTACTGTATTCCTGTCAGCTTTTTAAAAATTGTGGTGTGTGTGTGTGTGTGTGTGTGTGTGTGTGTGTGTGTGTGTGTGTGTGT
>JAHTLZ010000129.1:48003161-48030723 GCA_023846285.1 Phrynocephalus versicolor
GGGGGGGGGGGGGGGTCCCCGGTCTCCCCCCTCTCCTGTCCTGGGCTGCTCTGGTGGGGGGCATCCTCGTCGTCTCGCCATGCCATGCGGTGCGGGCGGGGGATCCAAAATGGCGACCACAATATTTATTTTGAAATCGTGGTCCAAAAACACATCAAAGCACCACAGAAACATGCCAAAATTAGCTATTTTAACTGCCTGAATTTTTACAGTAGCAGCAGTGGGTTTTTCTTGCAACAAAACGTCTCTGTTGATTTTATTTTATTTTATTTTTATTTTTATTTTTTTACACCTGCACAGTGCGCAATGATGGGCTGGCCATCGGATGGGACCATGCAAATTTTTGGAGCCATTCCACCAATCGCATGGCCACTTGGCCAGGTTTTGACTGAGACTTCTGGGATGTGCCAGTCGGGCATAAAAAGCCCACCAACCCTAACCCTAACCCTAACCCTAACCCTAACCCATACACCAGTACACTGTCCTTCTTAGTGGGTCAGAGGCACCCAGAGGTGCAGCCCACTAACTCACCCTAACCTTACCCGTAACCCTAAGCCCTTGCCCTAACCCCAACTCTAAGCCAGATCTGTACTCGCATTGCACTACACGCAAGTACACTTCCCTTCTTGGTGAGCCATAGGGCGCTCAGCAGAGGAATTCCTCTCTCACCTCGCTCACCAGTTCCAAAAACTCCAAACCTGTACGCCAGTATGCTGTCCTTCTTAGTGAGTCAGAGTAGAGGCACCCAAAAGAGAGGTGCCTCTGCCAGTGCCACTTGGTACGCAATGGCTACACAGTCATGTAGCCTTCCTTTTCCCTTTGTAGCAGGCCAGAGGAGGCACCCACCCCAGAGAGGTGCCTCCAGGAGCCCGTTAAATGCCTTCCCTTCGTAGCGGGCCAGAGGAGGCACCCACCCCAGAGAGGTGCCTCCAGGAGCCCGCTACCCCCCCTAAACCAGTACTAACGACGGATGATAAACAACAAACGAAACGACAAATTTTTCAAAAATTTCGTGACAAACGGAAACGAGCCGAAACGGGCCGGCTCCGACACATGACAACTTGAAACGTCATTTTTCCTGGCCGTGCCCATCTCTAATAGCCACCTATCTAAAGCTATACTTACAAAGTAGCATGGTCCCAGCGCACGTATGAAGTTTAGCAAAGGAAAGGGGTTTATATTACATGTAGAAAGATCAAGCAAGCTCAACATAAGCTGCTGGAAGCTGCTTAAGTGAACTATTCTTCTGCCTCTTCTTATACCTCTGGAATTCTAGACACTTATAATTTGTGCCTTTGTTAGGATTCAGTTTTGCAGGTATGAGATGGCAAAAGAAGACCCTTGAGGGGCTGTTACTGTAGTTTTTTTTTTTTTGTAAGCTGTGAATCCTTAAGTTTTGCTTAACTGTGCTGTAAGTGCAGAATGCTGTCTATCTTTTTTTTTAAACTTCCTGTCCTTGAGCATCTCATGGGCTGTGTGATGCAGAAAGGCTAAAGCAGCTGCTTGGAATTTTTAAATTCAGAAAAATATAGAGGTGCATTATAGGAAATTAATTGGCAATTCAGTAGAACTTGATCCTAAGCAGGACAATACCACGTGTATGTATCAGGCAGCAACCTTTGCAATGTAACAGGTGTTTCTGCTGCAAATAACATTACTCTGATAGATAATTAAGTATAGGTGGGGGCAGGCTGCCCATGTTCTGTGTACAAGAGGGCAAGGTGGCAGACTAGTTTTTTTTTTCAAAGACATCTGCTGCTTCTGACTTAGAGCATCTTTCCTAGGGTAAAGTGTAAAAAGTCTTCTCAGAAGACCCTTCTGGTCTGTCTTTCCTATAAGTGAGCTAATTCCTCTCTAGGGCATCAGTAATAAAATGAATTGTTGTGGTGCTAACAGAGTTGATTGCAAGGAGAAACACTTAATACTTTGGACACTATTATGACTTGCTTGATCTGAATCTAAATCCTGCATTTGAGATGGTACCTTCTGTTTATTTCAGGAGACTGGGCTTCCGTTTGGCTGTGATATTTTCTCAGCTGTATAGTTTTGCATCTTGGCAGGTGTCGTTAATAAAGATGAATATGTTGTTGAAAGAAACCATAATTACACAATCAATGCAGATTAAAAAGAGACAGCCTGAACTGACTGGCCATGAAATAATTTACCCAAAGATGGGGTCAATTGTCTGCATCGAGATGCAGAAATCAAATTTGTAATCCTGTTATGAGTAACTCAATTTCCCCTGAAATGAAAGGCAGCTGAGATGCTTTGGGAAAGAGGGCAACATGGTATCTTTTGCTCTGTCTCTGTCAAAAATCCGGAGCCATGTTGTGGCACCGTGTTTCAGTAGCATCTGGGATCCACTGAAATACATAATGCACCTCAAATAAATGCTAGAGGTGAGTTTTTGGGGAAAGCAAAAATGCCAGGTTTTAATTGGTTGTAAGCAAAATTGTGGCATCTTAAGCGATGCAGAGAGGAAAAGCAGCATAAGATGCACCGTGATATGTTTTACCCTGCAGTCCTCTGAAAATGAAAGCAGCATCCTATTTACCATGGACACAGCACAACACTCCACATATAGAACTCCTGCTGTTCTCAACTGGGTTGTCTTTTGCAGAGGACAATACTACCCAAGCCACTAAGATATTTGCATTATATGAAGAAACCAAATAGAACAGCAATTGCAATACAGTATATACATTTATTATGCATTATCAGCACTGGAATAGAACTGGAATCCCTGTAGCCTTGTAGATTCATATTGCACTGAAATTGCAGAGAAGAAATGTAGAACAGGTCCCACTGTTCAAAAAAGGTGTTGAGTCCAAATACATTTATTCCACAGGTTTGCATATTAATCCAGTAATTAGATCTTCAGGGAAATGAGAACGCTAGTGACAAATGATAGGGCAACATGGATCCACATGTCATAAGAATGTTTAAATACCTCAGCTCTCAGATAAATGAGGCAAATAAGTCTCACTGAAATTAAAGCAGGCATGTCCAAACTTCGGCCCTCCTGATGTTTTGGACTACAACTCCCAGAATTCCAAGCCTGTATTTCCAGTGACAAAGGACTGTGGGAGTTGTGTTCCAAAACATCTGGAGGGCTGAAGTTTCGACATGCCTGAATTAAAGGAACATTGTTGGGTTCGTAAGCATAGAAATTACTGTATGTCACATTTTAAACAGTGGTTGATTCTTATGTAAAAGAAGGCTGTCCTATCATTAAGAGATGCCTCTCTTTTTAGAAAACTAACCTGGGGTTTTCTGGTGGCGGGGTGGAGGAGAATTGTAATCAGAAGCATTGCATTTTCAACAGATTTTCTTTTGTAACCCAAAAATTACATAACCCAAGGCGTTCATAACCCTGGGTACCACTGTGGTTCATGGACTTATATTTTATTCCTTTTCACTAAAAGAAGTAAAGGTTCCCTGAGCGTGTTTTCTTCTGAAATCACATTTGTTGTGAACAGGGTGGCAAAGTATGTGACTCAAGTGAGATTAATGGCCAGCATTCTTCAGAAGGTGCCTTTATATCTGATTGCAGAGACACATTTTTATTTATCCATGTTTGATGTTATCTGCCATTGGATCCTTTGCAATCTATGATGATGCTATGAATCAGTGATCTCCAGAAAGTCTTATCATTAACAACCCTGCCCAAGTCTTGCAAGATAAATGTTGTGGCTCCCTTACTGAGTCAATCCAGCTCATGGTTGGCCTTTCTTTTCTATTACATATTGTGTTTTACGTTGCTCTTCAGACATACATAGTAGGGATGTGCAGAATACTCATCTGAATGCAAAAACAGTAACTGAATCTGATAAAACTGGATTATGTCAAAAATGATGCTGCCACACTTGAGATGTCAACTCAAACTATAATTTATTAGTAACACACAAGGTTATTACATTGACGAAGGTATGAGAACTGACGAGAACTGAATGAATTCAGGATCCGACTACAAAATAACAACAGAGTTGGTAGCAAGTTTTCAGACATCAAATAGAGCATGGTGGCTCTCTATATACCTTCTCAGGGCAATGCCCTTCACCTTCCAGAGAGTTCTGCTGTAGTTCCTCTTTTAATGCTTTATTAAATCTCAAATACAAGTACAATGACCTGCTTTCTGATGTCCATTGTCACTTCCTCATTTATGTACCTCTTTCAAACTCATAATCTCTATACATTTCTTCATTGTACATTATTTGTGATTTCTGCTACAAGCTTGAGGTTAGCTAGCTGCAACGTATTGCTACACACATTCTTTGTGACAGGAAACTCCCTAAAATTCTCTAAAGTGTGTCTCAAGCAAGAATAGAAAGATGATAGACAGATGATAGACAGGCATATATTTTCACTCTAAGCAGAAGTCTTATGTATTACAGAGTTCTTCTAATATTAAGCCAACATCCTTTTTGATTATATTTGAAGCTTTATATGCCATATACGGAATAAACCTTATGGTATCCATAACCAAATCCACCAGTTCCCCACTTCTTCTAAGAAGCATAGTTATATTCCAGAAACTACAAGCCAAGCCTGTTCTGTTGAAAATTTATGATTTCCAATGGTTGTTCTACTTTAACTGTGTTGCATAGATATAAGTGCTCAACATTATCTCATATCTTACGACTCTTTCTCATATTGGCCAGTTGGTTCTTAAAGGATAGAATTCTCTGCATGGACACGTAAATGCTATCAGTGTCATTCACGTTGCTCTTATTCATGGTTCAGAATATGGTGCCAACATCACCCCAAGTAATGCCTCTATGTATGCTCTGCAGAAATGAAGGCATTTTACTGTACTCACTGCAAAGAGACTGAAGAATGTGATTGATCAGGGTTTAGTATGTCTGGTTGAGTGTCATCCTCCTTGTGTGTGGTCTCCATCCAATAATTGGGTAACAGGGGTAGATTTAGGTGTATGTATGTTGCAAGGTTTTAATATGAGAAGTTTTATGCACACCCATACAATGCCAATAAGTATTATGATAGTAATGAATATCAGAAGAACTCATACAGTCCACCCACCAACTCCTGTGGACAGGCCTGAAAACAGCTGATCAAACCATGTACTTCTGAAACCATGTCCTTCTGAAACCATGTGCTTCTGAGTTCTTTTGATAATCACCTACTGCTTTTCCGATACGGTTGATGTTGTCTGCCAAAGGCTGTGTGCCACCAGGAATGTATGTGCAGCACATTTTTCCAATCAGGGCACAAAACCCCATCGGATTTAGCTAAAATGGTGTCCAGAGCAATTCTGTTTTGAGTGACCACCTCTCTCATAGCACTCATCTCTTTGGAGATGATTTGAAAAGAATCGGTGGTACTATGAATGAAAGTGTTCAATAGGGTGGCAAATTATTTACACTGTTCCCATAGCATGTAAATACCAGCTTGGGGGACGAAAAGACTGCAACATCAATCCCATCCACTGTCGAGCATCATAGACCGTTTGCTTCTGTGATGTATGTTTATCAGAACACTTGCTGGCTACCACACCAATGTAACAGGTTCCTTCCCAACATGGGTGTAGTACTTTGTAAGCTTTATTAACGCAAATAATGTAATGACCTTCCTGGGGCTGCAAACCATTATGCCAATTCCAGATGTTAAATAAAATACTGTCAAACGAGTGAGAATGGACCTTTGGGATGTATATGGTGGAACCTTTTGGCAAAGTCCAAAAAAACCAGTATAATTACAATTAGAATAGGTACAGTTTCCTCCTTTTGCAACACAGCATACATTCAGTTGCAAAAGACCATGCATCTCAAGGAGGGCAGCATTGGGTTGGATTTGCAGTGGTCCCGCTGGCAAAAGGTAGTAGCTACAACAAGGGACCACTATAATAACAAGGGTACACTGTTTCTGGATCAAAGTGAGGACATAATGTCTGAGCCCTTGTGTTGATGTGTGTGGAATATTTCACAGTGACAGGTGCATGTGATCCTGACTGGACAGTATAGGTTCATGGCATGAAAATGTTTGGTGGACAAGGGCAATGAAAGGGGCACACAGGAGGAGCGAAGGCAAACACCAGTTGACTGTGTGGCACATAGCCAATCTTAAATACCACAGTCCTGTTACATGGAGTAGAACCAACGGGGAATGGTGCCAAATGTCAAAATCCTCAGGCACGTGTTGCTGGAGGCAAAGTGGAGACATCATACTGTACACTAAAACAATAAGAAGCAGGGGCTACAGAGTTCAGGAGAAAGGGGATCTCGTATGCTTGAACCTTTGATTGATCAAAAAACAAAGTTAGCTAATGTTGATCAACTTTGATTTTAACTACCCATCTTTGTGGACACTACAGGACAGAGCAAAGAGCCAAGGAATACTCGCAGGGCAGGTATTAAATCCAGCATTTGTCCAATTTAAAATGGTAAGAGAAAAATATGATGTCATGCAGTTTGAAATTAGGAAAGGGAACTGAAAGTTTCAATAGCTTACAAGGAAATACTGTATAAGCTGGCACAAGAGGAGACGGACATGAACGGCTGAGCCTCCCTTCCCCAAAAGAGTAAAATGGAATAACTGAACTGCTAGGAAATCATCAAACTAGAGTAGCTGATTTTCTCTTCTTTGATCTGTCTAACATGATACATGCCTTTCCCTCTTTTTTTGAAATCTCAGGTTATTTATAGTAGCAGGACTAAGTATGTGTATGTGTTTGCTGATGAACTCCTTCATTCTTCTTGTTAGCCCAGAACTTTTCTATAGGACATCAAGTTCCATCCTTGAATCAAGAAGAGGATTTCAGAAAAATCTGATTTCAAAGATGCAGGTATTAATGCTTCCCCATAATCATTTTCAGCTCTTTGGAGCAGTAACGGGGATGAGAGCAAATGACCCACACACCCACTCTTAATATTCATTTCCTTTCTCCAAGGTTTAGTATTAATTTCCTTTGTCAAACATAAATTTGTCTCATGTGGATCTATAGCATTAACTATCTGAAACCAGGCATGTTTACAATTAGACATTTTACAGCTCAGTTCCTTTGTTCACAGCAATGTAAACATATTGGATTAGTTTGCATTGATCAGTGATGAGACAGAACAGGGCCAGAACATTGAAGGATGCTTTACATCTCTCTTCCTGTTGGTTCTCTCGGTAAGTAACTTCATGCCTTGAAGTCGGTTCTGAGCTTGCTGTGAATTCTGAATTCCACTCCCTTTTGTGAATTGGAAGGGATGGGAGTTTGGTATAACCTGAATGAGAGAGGGGCCTAAGGTCATTTCTTCACATATGAAAAGGCACCAGGTGTCACTGGACTTGTATTTGAGGGAAGCCCTAAACAGCTACTTGTCTGCAGAAAGCAATGGTTCACTTAAACTCCAAATTTTGCAGTAAGAATGGGTTCCTTTATGCATGCAGCAGATTGAGGTGTTGTATAGTGGTGATAGAATGAAGAGAAATTAGGAATGAATTAGAGGCCAAATACTACCCTCCACCTGAATGCTCTTCCTTCCTTCCTTAACCCCATCAATAGAAACAACTATAAGTAACCTGTGGTTGGAGCAGGGCAGGCCTCCTGTTCAGAAACTTTGAGAATGATCTGTCCTCAAAGTCAGTAGGGTTAGCTTAAGATGTCTGCCCCCATTGAGCCAGGTTTGGGCTTGAATTTAAAAAATGTGATGCTTTCATGGCTGGTTAAGGACCATTTTAAATGGAAGGCTTTCTCCTGGCACCTAAAATATTGATAGGCTGGAACAATGGGCTGAAGCCAACACAATGAAATTTAACAGGGATAAGTGCAAACTGCTGAACCTAAGAAGAAGAAACCTAGTGCACAGTTACAAGATGGGGGACACCTGACTCAGCAAGACAACATGGGAGAAGGATCTTGGAATTCTGGTAGATCATAAGCTGAATATGCATCAACAGTATGATGTGGTCACACACAAAAAGGCAAATGCTATTTCAGGCTGCATTAACTGAAGTATATAGAGGATACAGAGGAGGGCCAGGATCTGCTCTGGATCATCCCAGACTGCAGGATGGACAACAAACAGCTCAAGTTAAGATAACCCAGCTTTCAGCTGAATATCAATTAAAAGTTTCTACTTGTTAGAGAAGTATGGCAATGGAACAAATTACCTCAAGAGGTGGTGGGTGCTCCAACACTGGAGGCATTCAAGAGAAACATGGACAACCACCTGGCAGATACAGTATCTCTTGATTTGTATTCCAGCATGGAGCAGGGGGCTGGATCACAATTCTATGATTCTATAATGCACACTACTATGCTTGCCTGGATCACTCACTGGTTAAAATGTCTGGCTGTAGCGCCAGAGTCTGAAGGTTCATACCCCCCACTGTTGACCTATGAGTAGATCCAGCCTGTGTGGCCTTAGGCAAGCTGCACATTCCCAGGGCTCCCCTGGAAGAAGGGAATGGAAAAACACTTATGTTAATTATTTATCTAATACACCTTGGAAGAGGTGGCTATATGCTGGAATGGAATTGATGGGACACAGTTGTTGTCGTCGTTGTTGCTGCTGCTTCCGTTCAGACTCTACTTCTTCATTCTGGTGCCTGGCTATCCATAATCAGCGCAGGTGGTGTGGGAGTCTCATAAAATAAGGAAAGTACTAGTATCACTTTCCCCCCCCCCCAGAGGAACAACATACGTTTGCAAAAACAACAGGCGTTTGCTTTCCGCTTATCTCTCTCATCGGTGACATTTCACTTTAAGGTTTCGCTCCTTATCTCTTTCCAAAGAGTAGCGGGTGAAGTGCAACCTGTTCCATAAACGAGCGGCTTCTTTTTGGGGTGTCCGGCACCTGAGCGTTGAAGGAGAGAAGGAGGTACTTGGGTGCCTAGGAGAGGGTGGAGCGGGCCGTTCCATTGTCACGGAACAAAGGACGCGAGGCAGATGGCGCGCTGCGATCTCCGTTCCCCTTTATAGAAAACGCAGGTCCAAGTAGAATCGGGATTCGGATTTTTGCGGGCGGGGCGTGCGGGGGAAACAGCGGGGCCTTTCCAAGCTGTTTGAAAGCCCGTGGCTCCCAGCGCAGTGTCTGCTGTGGCAATAAGGAATTGGACTAGGCGGAGAAAGGCGGCGGAGACGGGCAGGGGACGTGGGCGTGAAGGGGAGACAAGAGGTGCGTTGGTTGACTAGTGGAGGAAAGGCTGGGGCCGCCCCGCCCCTAGCGGCGGTAGCCTAGACAGCAACTCACGCTGGAGCCCTTGCTATTTTCAGCACCATCGCTGTGAACAGCGGCAGAAACCATGGCAGGCAGGCAGGCAGGCGTCCTCCGCGTCCAGGTTGGAGGGAGGCAATCCGAGCTTGTCGGCGAGCCCGGAACACCGCTGAAGTAATGTGCTGCTGACAGCCTCTTCGTGGAGCCCCCCCCCACCCCCGCCAAGAGCTTGGCTACCTTGCCGGAGGTGGGCGAGGCGAGCTCCCCGCTGGGTTCGGTGGTGTGGACGCCCTGGCGGGGAGTGCAGGCAAGCATGTGGCACGTGAAGCTTCCTCGCCATCGGAGAAGGCAGGATCTCCCCCCGGAGGAGGTGGGAAGCGGCTCTCCAAAGCAACGCTTTCGATCGGGACCAGTCCAGTCTGATGAACACCCGCGCAGCCCATTTCACCGGGGTTCTCCTCCAAGAGCGCTCTTCAAGATCTCCAGGGCTCCCCAGCTCAGCCCAAGTTTTGCAGGCTGGTGACAGCCAGGCGAGCTTCCCGCCCGCCCTGCCAGGGATTCTATATTCTTGGATCTTGGGAATCCACTTGCTTTCAAGTTTTCTTGAACCTTCTTGCCTTTTCTTTTCCTCTGAAAGTTTTTTTCTGGTGGTTGCATGGAAAATGAAAACAGTTGAAGGATACATATCTCTTCTTGCCGAGGTCCAGGTAATGTTTTCCCATTAAATATATGTTTTAAATTAAACATTCTTTCTAAGATTGGTATTCTGGGAATCCACATTAAGAGAGAGAGAGGCAGAGAGAGAGAGAGAGAGAGTCACTATTTCTACTTCCTTAAGAGTATTACTTTATGCATATTTACAATAGAACATCTTTGAAACTGAATTTGTGAGGTCAAATGCATTTTGCTTCCTTGCAGAGTACCTGGTAGACCTTAGATACTCCTTTCCTAATAAAGGAGAAGTTGAGTGAACAGCCACCTCTCTGAAATCATCATGTGTTTCTTTATATATGACATATGTGGCACCACATCTTCAAAGACCACTTCTAATGCTTTTTGAAGAGGAGTGAAGATTAGTTTATATTTCTACTGAAATTTAGGTGGTTTCTTCTTACATATATATGTTACTTTCTAAATACTTGTGTATTAATTCATCTTCATCCTTTGACTCTCAAGAATGTTTTATTCTGCTCTGGTTTAAACCTTCTCTGACATCTTTAGATACCAGAACAGCTGGAGTAGAGAATGCTCCTTAGATTTCAGACTTGTCTTCTGATTCCCTTAGAACAGTGTGATGTTTGTCAGTACTTGGTCAGCTTCCATTTTTATACCCTCAGTGTTCACCTCCAACATACTGCAGTTGTTTAGTTTGCAACCAAATTGCAGTTCCTCGCTGTAAAATCATTTCTGAATTATAGTGATCATATTAGGTTTCCAAGGTATGTGGGATGTTTGAGTAATTTATCATTACCACCCATGGTGGAGAAGAAATTTGAATCCAATTTATGTGGTAATCCAACACTATTCAGAAAACTACACTGGTTCTCATTAGTTAGTTGGATTGGTCTTTGATAAATATGATCTATAATTAATAAAAATATTTCCTCTCCTATCAAATATATATATCAGTCTTGGCGAACCTATGGCATGGGTGACAAAGGTGGCACTCGGAGCCCTTTCTGTGGGCACCCAACATTCCCCCTTCACAGCCACCTGTATTCAAGTTAAATTACTGTATTGGCACTTTGCGAAAAAAAAATAGTGGGTTTTGAATCACAGTTTGGGCACTCGGTCTCTAAAAGTTTCGCCATCACTGATATATATGCTTTTCCCAATTCACATCAATAATGTCTCACTATAGAAAGTTTTTTACTTGGAGGAACAAATCTTATCTTTGAACCAGTGCATGGACATTGTTTCCATTGAGGGAAAGAAAAACTGCACAGACAGCTGTCAAATATAGCACAAGGATTTGGTTTTTCTGAAAGCAATACAGGCCAGCCATGACAAAATGAACCCCTGTGCCGCACTTGACAAGTATCAGAGTTCTTGTTCTTTCTGATGTGAAGTGATCTGTGAATAGGGTAGAAAACCATGTCTGAAATTCATTGGACAGTGCTGATGTGCATTTGTATTAATCACTGCCAGTGTTACAGGGTATATTTCATTTAACCAAGCATGAGATCTTATTCACTGTCATGCCTCTGAGAAATCATATTGTTATTTGACCTCAGTGAAGACCTTCAATATATTTCTCTCTCTTCCTGACTGAACAATATTATGTTCACATGACATATCACTGGTATATATTCTTCTACTGGATAATCTCCAAGACTAAGACAACCTTGTCCCTTATCCTTGTTGCCAGACATTTTTTGCCCATGAAAACTGAAGTTCTGGATATATGTGGCATCATCAAAGGAAAAGGTAGCTTAGTGGCTAAAGCCATTAATCCATTCCATTGCACAAAAGAACTGGCATTGGTGTAGCCGAGAAATGCAAGAATGTGCCATATTGTCAGCCATTAGATTTTGGTAAAACAAAGTGATGTTCTGCTTCTGGATTCATATGAAGAAGTAAGCTTTACTGATTCCAATAAAGCTTACCCATCAGTATCTTATAAGATTACAGCTTTGAACACACTCAGAGACATGACACTGAGATTATGTGTACTGGTCCCTACATGTTTACTGAGAACTAAGTCCTGCAGACGTCAGGGGAACTTACTCCCAAGTAAGAGTCATAGGCCTACATCCAAAATGAAAATTAAAAAAAAAGTGGTTTAAGGAAGCTAGTTATACCTTAAGGAATATAGTTGTACCTGAAGAATGGCAAAATATTTCTGCTTGGAGGCCAAATAGAATGATGCCTTGTACATGAAGGAATAAATCATATCACTTATTAATCCATTTGATTGATTAGCCATACATTTTACTCATTATTAAGGCATTCCTAGCATAATTTCCAGCAAAAGAATAAAACAACAAAGAAAATGTTTTGTATTTAGAAACGGGAATGAAAACATCACAGCAGGTATAAAATGATGTTGATTCAGATGTCAGTGGAAATGTCTCCCTCTGACATGGCATGGGAATAATAAATAGCATAAGTGCCCAGCAACCTTTCCTAGGAATCAGTTTTTAGAAGTACAGCCAGGTGACCACATAGACTTGACCTCTGAATGATGAAGAGCCTCAAGGAATGTTTCATTACATCACCTCTTCCAGCCACCCATCAATAGACACACATGATGGCTGGCTTGGCCACACAACAACGAGTGAGGTTGCTGTTAAGTATTGGGTTTTCTCCAACAGGAAGTTGGCCAAGAAATTTATATGGGTCAGAAGCAAAGATATTAAACACCAAGAAGGCTGGATCCCTTGAAAATGACCATATCTGGACATTTTGATGCAAGTGATCAACTGACATTCCTAAAAACTCCTAACATGCATCCCATGGGGTGTTCTTGCAAAGCTCCCCTTTGCTTAATCAAATTCTATGCAGGAAAAAAAAATCCCGACAGGTCCAGCACTGTGTGCCAGCTCTCCTATTGGGCCTTCCTTGGTGGCCAACCCAGTTTGACAAAGCCGGAGAGCTGTCTCGGCCAGCAGTCTGCTGACATCCATGACTGAGATGTAGGGAAAAGATGAAAGACAATAAGAGAAAAATATGAGCTCTTCCATATGCCCTGTATTAAATTCCTTACAGCAGATCAAGAAGATAATTTGTTAGTAAACGTCTCCCAGACCATCTTTTCTGGCAACCTACTTTGGATAGCACATCTCATTCCAAAGGAGAGATTTGCATCGGATGTGGCATCTTGTGTGTTCTAACCTGGCTCCATTATGATTACGATATAATTTTGATAGGAAGCCAGGGTGGATAAGGGCACCATTCTTACTGTTGCACCACAATGAGATATGGAGGTCTCTGCCATTGTTGGCCTGCTACTGTCAATGCTGTTCTTTCACCCTGCCTTGAGAACTGTTGAAGTGTAGGATAACCACACCTACATATCACCAAAACAGATGGAATATGGTCAGAGGCAGAGCTAGAGAGAAGGATTGTGTTTTCAGCAGAAGTGCAATGCACCTCCCTCCTTAAGCTTGTTTATCTATGAACTATACTTGAGCTATAGAGCTGCCTAGATGCCCTAAGCACATCCGATCTCGCCTGATTTTGGAAGCTAAGCAGGGTCGGCCCTGGTTAGTACTTGGATGAGAGACCAGGTGCTGTAGGCGCCTGGAGTAGGAACTGGCAAACCACTCCAGTATTCCTGCCAAGAAAAATCCATGGACATGGGGTCACGAAGAGTCAGTCACAACTGTAACAACGCAACACACAACACATGCAGCCTTTCAAAGAGCCTTTCATTTCCAAATAAAAGACTGTTACCTCTAAAGTAAGGATGTATGGCACCCCAGTGAGTCAGTGGAAGAGGTGAGATACAAAAGGAGCTTCCTCTTAGCTGCCTTCATGATGGCTTAGTAGAAAGGATAGGGAACTCTGGTCAAAATACTGTTGATTAGCATAATAAATTGCACTAGGGTAGGCACATTGAATCATCAGGGCTTTAGTGAGTCTTCTTCACCATAATTTCTATTTACAATAGGTCTACTCTAGCTATGACTTATTATGCTAAATGTAAGAGTTAAGCACCCATTCCCAGCCCATAAAACTCCCCAAAGGCTGTCCCCCCCCCACACACACACCAGCTTTTATTTGTCCTGTTAAGATGGGTGAAGTGTAGTTAGCCTCACCTAATTGCTGCTTGTAGAAATGAAAGCCAATAATCCCTTGAATTGTGATAATGATACTGAAAAATGCTTTTCAAACTGGGTACTGTAGAAACAGGCAAAAGCTGTTGTTGCTGGGGTGATGGATGACATCTGCAGAGGTGGTGGTTCTCACCCTTACAACCAACCCTGTAGGCTGTGACATCTGATAGGTAAACTGTACATAGTTTGCACTTGAATATGTAGCAAAGGAAAGCAAAATCTTTCAGGGAAGGGACAGACAATTGATGGGCATGTTTTATGGAAACCATGCAGGCTACCTTGCCACCTACATCTTGGGGAGGTATAAGAAGCAGATGAAGGCCCAAGTGCTTTCTGTCAGCTTCCATGGATACTGTACATCAGCTGCAACTTTGCTTAAGGAAAGTGGACTAGGCTTCAGTTATGCAAGCCTTGCTTTCCGACTGGACTGCTGTAATGCTCTCAGTCGAGCTTCTTCTAAAGATGGATTGGCCCCTTACAGATTGTGTCTGCTGAAGACCTTGGGGCAAGAGAGTTAGATCATGTTGACTCAACCAATGACACTGGTTGCTAGTGCTCCCTGCTCCTTTTTGAACTTCAAAAAGGTATATGGATTGGATTCGGGTTGCCAGGTCTCAGGGTGCTAGTTCAAGTCTTGCAGGAATTGCTGTGCTTCTCTCAGTTTCCCAGCAGAGAGATCTCAGAGCCACAGTGGAGTATGAGAACTTCTTATTCTCTGTATGTGAATTTTGCACATGGTTCCCCTGAACCTCGGAAGGTTGTCTACCACTACTTTAAGGCCTGGAAACCACACTCTATTATTTCCCAGTCGGTATCAGGATGCATTTTGTTGTTTGCCACCTGCCAAAATTTCTAGTCTTATCCTTGGCTCTAGGTGGCCATTAGAGATGGGCACGACTTAGCGGTATTTTCGTTTTCGTTTTCGTTTTTCGTTTTCGTTACGGAAACGAAACGAAAACGAAAATCGGCACCAACCTGGACCGAAAACGGAAACGAAACGACTAATTTCGAGCCAATTTTCGTTTTTCGTTACTGGAAAAGCACTCAATTGAGCTAAATGGGGAGAAACGAAAAAATTTTCGTTTTCGTTTTCGTTTTTTCGTTTTCGTTATGTAACGAAACGAAAACGAAAAATTTTGAAATTAGCCCACGAAAACGGAAACGAAACGACTCAGACCCTAGCCGAAAACGAAAACGAAAACGAAACTTTTTTTCTGAGTCGTGCCCATCTCTAGTGGCCATATAATCTGCTTGGTCAGCTTTTACCCAGATTGTGGCCTTTTCCACAATCAGCTGTGGAATCTTGCCAATTCTAGCTCTGTCATGGCCCTGTTGGAGTATTGGAATAGCCTGGACCCACTCCCCACATCCCAAACAAGAAGATGAGGAAGACCTCATCTGTGTTTGATCCTTGACCCAGAGGGTATAGGAAGCTAAAACAATAAGAGCCAGAGGAAGGGGCTGGATTTTCTTCCAGCCTTCTAGACCTGCATGGACTAAAGACCAAAGTGTGGCTTCTTGGGCATGGAGCCTTACTCATTAGTAAAGGATCTCCTTGACAAAAAGATCTTTCAGGGAGATCACTCTTTTAATGCTTGTGGCAGAGGTCAAGGTGGACCCCCAGAAGCTGAGCAATCTAAGCTCAGTCTTGGGACTGTAAAGCTGTTGGGAAAACATGTCATCTAAACTCCAGATTGTATTGGGTATGTTCCTTGCACGCTGACTCTGGTGTGTGTGCCCTTGAACTGTGGACTATCCCAGCCTTCCTTCCTCCTCGGCTTCCTCCTTGCCTATTTACAACTGGACTGGTTAGATCGGTATAGACACTGCCTGGCTGGGAAACCACTTGATGGATAGTGTTATACCACTCTGGGCACATCTGAACTTGTCCAGTTTGGCTTGCTTAATACTTTGCCAATGATCTCCAGGTATAGTTGGGGGGGGGACATCCTGCAGGACATCCTGCAGAGCCACGGCCTGTCAAAGTTGAGTCTGAGTCTGGTTTCACTGGTCCAGTGGTCAGACTCAGAGCTCCTCCAGATATAAAGTTTCCCCCCCTGCCAACAAACCAATGTAAGCTGCTTCTCACTTCAAACAGTATCAACAACCCTAACTTTCCATACCTTTTTGTTCCCTTTGGAGCCATTTATTAAAAAGCTGCAGCTCTTTCTGGGGTATGTCAAGGCAGATTTCCATGCTGAAGTGCTTCCCATAGAATGTTCACTTCTTTGTCAGAGCTGTCGAATTGGAAGCAGGCAATTAAAGTTTTAATTGACAAAATAAAGCCAAAATAGATCTAGGAAAATAGTTTTTGCAGAAGTGGTGGGTTTCTTTCACATTGTTTTAAAAATTCAAAGTGGCATTCCCAAACAGGTTTGGACACAGTAAGCTCCCTAGTCATTTGTCATGAACTGGAAGAAGGATGGAAATTTCTTGTGTCTGGAGGAGTTCAAAATATAAAGCAGCTTCTTATATTTGTATATTGTTCAAAGGGAAATTCTAGGGTTTGGATGTAGCACACATATGCAGTCTTTGGTTCCATGAAGACAGAAAGGTGGGGAATGTATCAAATTTATACCAGCCTCCGTTAAATGCTTCTTCTGGGAATTACTGAAATAATGTGCCGTAAGGGCTCTGAATGCTTCAAATGTGTGAGAGAAATGCCAGGCATTAATACACTAAATAGATAGCCAAACCATAGCATAACACAAAATTATAGTTCTCAAATTCATTAGGAAAAAAAGCATTAGCAGAGGATGCCAGGGCTTAATTTTAGCAGCATGTTAGTATGTGGCATTTGTTAATTTTGTATATCATTGAAAGTAGACGGTCTGGCAGTGACTCAGATGACTTTTGTGGAATGTAGTCTGTCAATGTTTGGGTGAAGCAAGAGCCCGCCAGACGGCAGAATGGAGTTTCTTGTTTGTTACCTGTCTTTGGCCAGACAACTGCAATTATCTTACAATTAGTCTTCCTGTTGATAGCTGATCTCTGTACAGTCCTGTGTTTTTCACTGTTGCCTACCTCCTCTGCATTTTCCCTTACAAAACACTTTGCTTAGGAGACACCATTCCAGGAAATGGAAACTAAGTTAGTAAGCAAATTGTTTTTCCTTTATGAATGTCCTATAGCAGCAGTTATGGCTAGACAGTGAACTAGAACATCTAGTTTGATTTCCTGTTGTACTGCTGTGCATGCTCCCATGGCCTCCATCAGGAGGGGTGTGTGTGTTAATCATGAGACATGAATCCAGAATGGCAGTCAAACAATCTTATATTCAGAAACAATAAACAACAATGAAGGGAGGCAAAGAATGTACCCAAGGCATCCCATCACCCCCAGGCTTAGGTGCTTATATTCACATGACATGATACTGATCCAATCCACCAGAATCCCCATCATATCTCTGGCCCAGAGTGGTTCACTGCACCACCTCAGCCTTCCCTAAATTAAATGTTTTCTCCCCTCCATCTTAATTTGCCTTGAAAATTAGGGCAAAACCCAAAATGTACTGGTAATAGTTGCTTTATCCAATTGGGTAAGAGAATCTAAAGTTTCATGGTCTATAAAATGTGCTTTGTGATAGTATAAAACCTCTTCAATGTGTTTTGGCTTGAATAGGTTCTGGCTTTCTTCAGGGGGCACAGAAAGAAAACAAAAAGAGAGAAAACATTAAATATTGAGATCAAGTATCTCATTTTTACATTACATGCCACCATCTAAAACACACGCACACACACACGATAAGAACATGTATACTAATCACTTTTAATCAACAAGTGCAGCCAATATATTGGATACATATCATTAATTTGCGGCATATATTGAGGTTCTTTTTTGGTCTGATACACAGCTCCACAAGACTACTTATGACATAATGGGAGAAAAAGGCCATATTTATGTGTGTCACTCTGATTAATCCACAAATAACTATCCTTGGTCAAAGTATTCCACAAATTACTTCTGTAAGATGTTAGGACCCTATCCAACTCTCTTAGGAGCTGGAATTGGTACTGTCTGTCCCAATGACATAACACCATCAGGGGTAGGAGCAGTGGGCTTGCTTTTTGGTCAAATTAGTACCTCCTGTTCAAAGATCATAAACAGCCCTTGACTCTTGTTCGTCTGTGCCTTGAGGATTCAGGCTGTGTAGGGATATGTGAAGTTCATGTGGGCAAGTGTGGGGTTCCCTGGAGGCCATGGGTTCATAGACCAGTTGCAGGCATCCCCCTCTCCTTCTCAGCCTCATCATCACCTCCATTGCCCTCTCATCTCTCCTTTTCCTGCTGGATCTCCCCTTTTATAGATCCTGACCCTCTGCTCCCGAAGCATCTCCACCCTTTTGGATCACCTGAACCTGCCTCCCATTCCTTAGAGGCCTCTGCTTGCTTCCCTGTGTCCACCAATGATGCACTGGGGTTGACAATTGCAGCTGGGCCCAGAGCTTGAACCTGCCCTATGGGGTTCAGGAGTAATTTCCCATCAATATGTTCCATAGTAGTCCAGTTGTCTCCATGGGTGCTGGGAGCAAGTGATAGGGAGGATGGAACAGGTAAGATGGATGGTCCGTCCACATGCTGGCTCACTGCCCTCCTGCCCACAATATCCCAGAGGACAAGTCAACCTGTGTAGCTTTGAGCCAGCTGCTCAATTCTACAGTGCAACCAGAAGGTAGGAGTGATAAATTACTTCTCAATACTCTGTACTTAGAAACCCTGGAAAGAGTCACCATAAGTTGGAACTGACTGTACAGCACATAATTAATTTGCAGTTTGGACAGATAGAGGGATAAGTGGTGTTAAAAGTGAAGTGTGTGTGTGTGTGTGTGTGTGTGCGCGCGCGCACACACACACACACACACACAAAGCATGACTCAAATACTGGAAGGACAATCTTACCTTTCTGAACCTTATTATTATTAATAATAATTTATTGTCATTGTGTGTATATAAACACACTGTATACACATACAACGAAATTCAGACACCCAGAGACCAGATTCAACACACACACAAACACACACACACACACACACACACAAATCCCCAAACACTCTCACACACATTAGAAAACCCTTCAACACACATACAAAGGGCTATCTTAATGAATCTAATTGAAAGCTTATTTGTCCTCCTTCCTTTCTTATTCCCTTGCATCTTTGTACAATCTCAGAGGTACTTCTACTTATTGTTTCCCCAATACTTCCCCATTGCTATATACTGTGTTCCCAGTATTATACTTTCCCATTGCTACATTTATTTTGCAGACTGAATTAGAAAAAACAGGGCACAATTTTCATACTGCTCTGCTCTCTCTCTCTCTCTCTCTCTCTCTCTCTCTCTCTCTCTCTCTCTCTCTCAGATTAGAGAGAAAAGATGAATGATTCTTCAAGGATCTTCACAGAAATCCGAGCCAGATTTTGTAGATAGAACCTCAGTGGTTTAAGGCCAAAGAGGGAGAATGTTAGTAGAGGTGGGTGAATCCATTATGTCAGGGACACTATATCTTTTAATCTGATATCAAAGGAGCTGTCCAAAGTTCTGAATTCATTCAGGGATAGGCTTTGCGATGGTCAACTTCCACCTTCCCGCCAACCATTTGGCTTGAGCAGAGTAACAGTTCGATCTGAATTCTTTTTATTTCAGAAAGGACATTTGAGAGTGTATAACTATTGTGCTAGTGAAAGAAGAATGTCAAAGGGAGTGTCAGTGTGATGTGATGATAATAGGGGTTGTGAAACAGTTCAGACTCATGTTAAAGCAAACAAAGTAGTACCAGTCACTTAAAGGACTATTGACATTATTATTGTGTTCCAACCTTGTAAACAAAGTGTTGTTAACATACCAAATCTAGTTGGATCCCTGTCATTTAACTACCAAAATCTGGCAACCACACATCCTATTTCCTTTGGTGGCACTCTTTTATTTCTTAAGCAGCCTCAGGTGGTTTCAAAGCAGGGCATGCAAAGGAATTTAGGAGCCCTGGGATGAAAGAGGTGCCGGCCAGACTGAAAGGGAAGCTAGGTCATGCAAATATAGTGCTCTACATTTTGGATAACTCCTATAAAGTTTGAACTAAACTCTGGACCAGGTTTGTTGCCCCAACGAATAAGGAGTCATCAGCCTCCATTAAGTGTGTCACTAGTAAGAGAAGACAAAATAAATATTATTTGGAATGTAAATGCTCATTTCCTGAAAACTGATATGAGTTCCAACCTAGTATGCAAGCGAGTGCTGTTTCCAGGATTTGGGGGTAGAGCACTGCCCATGCCCTCTTAATCTGGAAGGGACGATACCAGAAAACCAAGAGGTCTCTTTGGCTGCACTCAATCTTCTTGGACACTGCTTGAAAATTGGACTTGGTTGCAGTCTTAAGGAAGTGAGTTCCCTGCTACTTTTGGAACCTTCACCACAACCTAGCCACACCACTTTCAGGATCCGGTTCACTGCAAACAGCGACATGTGCAAGGGAACAAGCATGTGTATTTTATCAATATTTGTAAATGGGCATCTGTTTAAAGGTTGAATACGTGTGCTCACGTGTTTCTCTTCCCATTTATTTTACAGAAATCCAGAGGAGTGACCATCTTGTGGGCACCATGTGTGTTCAGTGAAATTGAGGGTCACATGTGAGACAACCAGCCAACATGTTCATTGAAAAGAGCAGCACTCCTTTGTCCCAGAAACCCAGCAAGAAAAAGACCAGGCCACAGGGACTGCCTTCGCCAGCTCTCTGCTGTGCCTGTGGGTTGTGCATCATGCTAGCAGGTATCAACATTACCTTGGTGGGTGCATTTGCTTTTGGAACATTCTTGCCCGTTAATAACCCCCCAATTGTCATTGGGCCCATTCTTTTGGTGGTGGCCTTTACTTTCTTTGGGGCATGTTGTGTCTGCAGCCGAAGGCCACCTGCTCATGGCTCGAGAAAATCCAAACAAGGGGCCAATCTTGGACTCATCAAACCTGGGAACACAGCCTTTGAAATTGAAACCAGCGAGCATACTGTGCAAGATACGACTGCTGTGCAACTGAGCCCCACCAATTCTCCAGTGTCCTCCAGGAAATCCACGCCTACACATGAGAATGCTAAGACATGCAAACTGTTTACAATGGATAGTAATGGCCCAACAGCCAAATATACAGCCAGTGGAGAATCGATACAGCTGAATTTGCCCAGAGATATTGCTATGTCATAAACCAAGCTGGCCAATATTTATGGTAAAGTCAATGCAGCAGGCACGTCAACATGTGATTAAGCAGAGCAAGCTTCTGGTGTCCAACTGAGAGTTGGCCAGTGCGTGCATTAGAGTATGTTGAGAGATTTAAGGAAAAGGCATAATAAGGTGACAATTAGAAATCAGTACAGATCGGTAGGAGATGGGGAGTGCCAGACACTTGTGGGGAAGAGGTTGAATTTTCAGCAGTGCAATTAAAATGAAATATGGGCTACATAAATCAATAGCATGCAATTACTGTACTGAAAACAGCACATCCTCTGGATTAAATTCATGATTTTAATAGTTTTGCAAATACTAATGTTATGCAGGATTTGATGATGCAGATCAGTGGAAAACTACACATTCTTTTATTAGGCAGAATTGAGATTTGCAACAAACGCAGGTAACAGGGGGACAAGAACATGCATTTGGGTTTTATAAGGCTGCCTTAAGGGCAAATGAAACATGGAGTTAATAATCACTTTGGCCTCCAATTAGCTCCACCCTTTCCTTTATTTTCCACCCTTGCTTTATTGGTTGATGCAGAAGTGAATGTAAGTCCCAATGATCAAACATTGCCCTGCCACATAGTGCAGTGGTTAAACTGCTATACTGCAGTCGTAACTGTGCTCATGAGCTGGATTCAATCCCAGGTAGCTAGCTCAAGGATCACTCAGCCTTCCATCCTTTCAAGATTGGAAACTGGGCTGCTGGGGGTGCAATTTGTAGCCTGCACAATTAAATTGTAAACTGCCCAATGAGTGCTTTAAGCATTATGGGGCAGTATATAAGCAGCACCCTAGTATTTTATTTTTATTTTTATTTTTATTTTTTGCTTTTGCCTACACTCCCCCCATTGTCCCTTTCCCAGATTAGGGAATAGCTGTGCAGATGACAGAGGTAGCTGTGCTAGGTGGCACACACATTCTTCATAAACCAGAGAGGCTCCATAACAAACAGCAAGGTCAGTGAGGGTGAAACTTTTAGAGACCGACTGCCCAAACTGTGATTCAGAACCCACTTATTTTTTGCAAAGTGCCAACGTGGCAGTTTAACCTGAGGTTCCAAATGCTTCAGGTGCTACCCTTCAGGAAAGTGAGGATAAAAAAAGCAGGCTTTTGAATTTCTCGCGGCCACAGCTCCCTTCCTTTCCCAAGGGGTAGCACCCTTGCTCTACAATCCTCACTTTCCGGAAGGGTAGCATTGAAATGGATCTGTGAAGAGAGCCAGGCAAAGGGGAGGCAGTGGTTTGTGGGCTTGTTCGTAAACCCAGTTTACTCTCCAGCCACACCGCTTTTGGGATGCCCAGAGCGGCATGGCAGGAAAGTAAACTGGGGCTACGAACGAGCCCACAAGCCACTGCCGTCGCTTCACCCAACTGTCTACACGGAGCACAGTGGTGTGCTTTGAGTGGAGGGGGAAGTGCTGTGGCTGTGAGGGGGCAATGTTCTGTGCCCACAGAAAGGGCTCCATGTGCCATCTTTGGCACCCGTGCCATAGATTCGCCAACACTGAGCTAGGTCACAGCAAATATATGAAAAGAAATTGTGGGGGACACTTCATGTAACAGGATATGACACAAAATATTTTGCAACACATTTGAAATCAGCAGGCTTTTATGGGCATCCACCTGTCCTGGCTTCTGAGGCTCAGACATACATAATGAAGATACATGCACAGACATATTTAGCACACAAGGAAGAACATCATTGCACATAATGGACCATTTTGGGCTCTCCATATCTTAGCAAGAGTCCGTAATCTTGGGTAAATAAAAACTCAGAGCTCTTATGTAGCCAGCTGTGTTGTCCAGCTATTGTTTTACTGAATGAATATGCTCTTCTCTAACCACGTCCAGCTATTTGACATTTCATTGACTTCAGCATAAAATGATACTTATTTGAAAATTAAAATAAGTCCTCCTTTGTGGTCACTATGAATGACAAATGTAATAGTATGCAGGCCAGAAAAAGTTCCTCAGGCATCAGGTCAGATAACTATTTTGTGTTTGACTAATGGAAGGCCCTTATCTAATGTCTGTGAAGATTCTCAGTCATCCAGGTGAGTTTATCTGGAAGTTGAGTCATGGCTACTGGACTTGTTTTTGAGAGATAGAAACATTTCACTGTTCATCCAAACAGCTTCATCGGTCTGAATGAAGACTGATGAAGCTGTTTGGATGAACAGTGAAATGTTTCTATCTCTCAAAAACAAGTCCAGTAGCCATGACTCAACTTCCAGACTTACCTACCGGGACCTAACAGAAAGATGCACGCAGTTAGCTTTCAGATATGGCTTATTTCCTGAAGTGACATGCTAAATTCTGGGAGAGTTTTGTTTGGTTTTCACTTTTATTGGAATATTACGGAGCTAAGATAGGAGATGGTTACCTGGTATAGTGTAGTGGATAGAGTGACAGATCTGGACTTGAGGGACCTGGATTTGAATCCCTGCTTAACCATGGAAACTCACCAGGGAGTGAAACTGGTAAAACATTCTTAAATATCTCGCTTACCTGAATGCACTCTCACACAAGAAAAGAAATCTAGACTGGGATAAAGGTGTTTATGAGATTCAGCCTCTCTGAATTTCATGCTCGATACTGATGTTCCAGAATTTGTGGAACTAATGCATGTGTGGAATTTTATCAGATTGTGTCTTTTTGTCCGTACAGGCAGCCAGTATACAAGAACACATAAATTAGAAACCATGCCAATAATGATTCAAACACAGCGTAAGGGCTACTTTTGGATGACTACTCATTGTAAGGTATAGATTGTGAAGGGAATTCCAAGGAGATACGGAAGTCTGTTGGTGATGGTGGTGAGGCAGTGACCCAAGCACCAGAGAGGGAAGAGGGGAAGAAGGAAGATGAAAAGGAGGAGGAGGAGGAGGAGGAAAATGTCACAACAGATTTTTTTTCACAGAAACTGCCTGCTAAAATCCAAACAGGTATAATTTCTTTGTTACATGCTAGTTTTATTTGCATATTCATTTTCTACATTGTTATTGCTATTATTTATATGTTTGCTGTGATAATTCTATTATAAAGAAATCTGTTTAAGCATCTGTTGGGAATCTCACCTTCATGTCTGTCTGTCTGTCTGTCTGTCTATAGAGGCTGTATTTTTTTGATAGAGAGGCATCTCAATGAAATCATATAGTTGTCACAATATTCTATTGTGTGCAATGTTTTGGCAGAAGTACATATACGGTGATATACTCTTGTAGCATCTGAGGGGAAAGACTGCAACAAATAACATGTGAATTAAAAATAACTGCCTAGAAATAATGTGATGCAGTTGATGATCCCCCCGCCCCCCAGTAACAAAGATATAACTACATTGGATAACAAATACTACTTCACAAAGAAAAACCTCATTTCTTTTGTGGTATTAGAGTAATTCTTAAATTACTTTTATAGCTTATATAAGTCTTATGAAATTGTAGAGATGGAGTATCATTTGATTCAGTTGCAGGCTTACATGGTGTCCTATGCTGCTGTTTCATTGATTATAAGTAACGATGGAAAATATACCATGGATCAGCAGCTTGTGGCATTTAGACAGTTTTACAGTAAGTAAAAATAATTAGTTGCTTTTGTTAAATAGAAAAATTAAGATTTTTAAAGTTGTAAAAATGGTAACTATACTAGTAACTACTTGCAGATTTGGGCCTTGGAATTCTTGTTACTAAGGATTTTCCAAGCACTACTAGCAGTATACATACACACAAATCACACACACACACACACACACACACACACACACACAAACAGAAGTTAGCAGTTATCAAGGATAGATTGAGGCAAATGTAGACCAAAATGAACTTAGCACACATTTTTTCTTTTTATCACTAATTCAACTGTGAAAGTGTGCGAAATGACACACATATACATATACTGTATACAGTAAAGAACATAATAAGATCAGGTATTAATTAGAATGGATATGCATTACATTAAAATATTGAATTACTTGGTCATGGATCTCTCACTTTCAAATGTGAAATGAGTTCAGGAGCTAATAAATACTGAACTAGATCCCAGAAAGGGCTTTGTCTGTTTTTGGCTTTGGAAAGGCAGAATGGGGGAAAAAGGAACACTGTAAATGTTAATTTCTCTGAGGGTGCTAAGGTCAAGTGGGGAGACTGTGAGGTAGAGTGAGTGACAGATCCATCTTGTAATCTTAGGACACATTGTACAATAGGTTGTTCAGTTGGTACGCTCTGAGGGAGAGCTTGTGACGTCAATAAAAGAAGTGCTTGACGTTCTTCTTTCTCCCTATTAAAATACTTAAACACACAATTCACTTCTCTCTTCTCCTTTGAAAACTGACATACTTCTTCCTGTCAGAAAGGGATGATTCTTCCTAATTTGATCCAATTCCATCAAGAAATACATTTTAAAAAGGAATTTGCCCTTCCTTTTATTTATTTATTTTAGGGGGTGGGAATTCAAAGTTGAAAACACATTGCACAAGAATCCTCCAGCTATTTGTTTTCTATCTGGCAGGTTTAATTTTCTCCTGAGCATCTACTATGCCTGCAAATTACATCCAATTGTGACACAGAGGAAACAATATATAACCATTCATGTATTGTTAATGGTAGTACAACAGAAGTCAGCATTTTTCCAATTGGATATAATTTCCCAGTCTTATCTCAGGTCAGGGACTCAGATCAAAGGGAGAGCAGTAGGGAGGCATTTTATGAAGCATCAAGTTGAGGCCTCAGTTGAATCCATGAGTCATCTCTCTACTGATTAACTTTCCATCTTTTAGTGACTTGGTTGTTCTTTAAGATCTGATATAGTAAGCACAGTAAATTGTGAGATTAACTGAAATTGTAGCAACTAGCAAGGAATGAGCTCCTGCCCAATGTATGGGACTGTATATATGTTCTTAAATAACAAAAGCATGTTTAAGGTATTAAGTGTTCCTAGTCACCATGATCTGCCAATTCGCTTCAACACATCATGGAAACAGGGTTTTTCATTTTCGGGAGACCGACCTTTATCATCCACACCAAAAAACGAAGCAAAAAAGTGGTTGAACACTCATTTCTGCAGTAGTTTTCTGGAGGCTTTTACTCAGCTATAATCATGTGTTATATTTCAAATTTGTTTTCACTTTCAAAAGCTGAATGTTTTGAGAATCTATTTTACACAGTACAGTAATCTATCTGCTTGGATTCCTGAAGGGAAAGGGGTCGTGGCAGGGGCATTTTTTTGCCATTTGGAAATACGTTGAATCACATCAAATTTGTTGTGTAAAATGCTTGTGGTTATTTCTGTACTTAAGCTCAGCTTCTGGAGTTTAATCTGTAGTCATATTCTGGTTTCATTTTCCTTGTTTATAAAAGAAAGTGACTGTTTAGCACATGTCCAGTGCTGCCCTTCTGTGCTGCCCTTCCATGTGTTCAATAAAACGTACGGAGATATTTCCACAGTTTTCTGCAGCCAGGTCTGGCTAGCCTAATTCTTCTCAATGTATCATGCTATTTGTTACCTTGTGGAAACAAAAAATACATTGAATGCAATGAAACAACGTTTATCATGTCAGTGATTTATGGATAGCCAAAGAACTGAGAATGAAAATAATGATTTATACACATAGGTTGGTTGGTTGGTTGGTCTGTCTGTCTGTCTCTGTCTCTCTGTCTCTCTCTCTCTCTCTCTGTCTAAACACGAAAATTTCTTCAAAGCCACTTAGGTGGTTACTTCACGTCCTTCCTCGAGCTGAGGTGAACTTGCTTCCATGTTGAAATCGGTTTTCAACACAGATCGAGAAGCTCCAGGATGGGAATCTCTCACCCCGCTTGGAGCACAGTTCAGGGGGCGTGATCGGGGTGAACTTGGATTGACCCCACAAGGACGTGAGGCTCCGTTCCTTTGAACCGGTCTCCAGCGGGGCCGCGAACTGCAGCGAGAGGGACATGAAGTATCAGCCTTATACTATCATTCCATATGGCCCACAGTCTTGGAAAGTTAGGAATTGCTCATATAGTATTCAAACAGGAAGAAGGTTGGTTTACTAATGAAATATTATCTGAAAACCTTTTAGGCCTTCTGAATATTTTTGTGGCTGCATTAGTTAGGTTCTAAAGACTGATCTGACAACCTAACCACTTAAAGCAATGTAGCCCTTTTGACTGCTAACAGCTTCTATGTCCAAACTTATCCATTTTTGTTTCCAGGGCTGCTCCTAGGTCTCATTGTACAGCTGGCCCTTGGTAGTACACAAACCTATGTGCTGTGAATAGCAAAACTAAAGGAGCAAGTGAGCGAGCGAGCAAGCGAGCGAGCGAGCAAGCAAGCAAGCAAGCAAGCAAGCAAGCAAGCAAGCAAGCAAGAAAGAAAGAAAGAAAGAAAGAAAGAAAGAAAGAAAGAAAGAAAGAAAGAAAGA
>JAHTLZ010000129.1:48035494-48059644 GCA_023846285.1 Phrynocephalus versicolor
TGTGTGTGTGTGTGTGTGTGTGTGTGTGTGTGTGTGTGTGTGTGTGTTGTGTCATTATAGTCATGACCGACCCTTCGTGACCCCATGTCCATGGAGTTTTCATGGCAGGAATACTGGAGTGGTTTGCCAGTTCCTACTCCAGTGCTAAATAGCAGCAAATTATGAGTTATTTGATGGTGGTGGGGGTGATGCCAACAATAGGAACAATATTTTTTCCTGTCCGGGAAGGGGAATTGCCTGCCTCTTCTGCCAAAATCACCTGGTTGGCTTTGGCTGCTCTGTTCCTTGACTTGGGCAGGTAGGCACCAGGGATGCTCTTTGCTCCTCTGTCTCAGGTATAGGTTTGTCCAACACTAGCTTTGGCACTTCTATATAAATTCCTGCTTACCCATGCTTTTATGAAAGGGTCGGTACCAAAAAGGGGATTGAAAATAAAACAGCGAACATTATAATGCCATTATACAAAACAATAGTAAGGCCCCACCTGGAGTATTGTGTACAATTCTGGTCACCGCATCTCAAGAAAGACATAGTGGAACTGGAAAAGGTGCAGAAGAGAGCGACTAAAATGATTACTGGGCTGGGGCACCTCCCTTATGAAGAAAGGCTAAAACATTTGGGCCTCTTTAGTCTGGAAAAAAGGCGCTTGAGGGGGGATATGATTGAGACATACAAAATAATGCAGGGTATGAGTAAAGTGGATAGAGGGAAGCTCTTCTCTCTCTCCCAAAATACCAGAACTAGGGGACATACACTCAAATTGAGGGCTGGGAGAGTAAGAACTGACAAAAGAAAATATTTTTTCACCCAGCGCATTGTAAGTCTATGGAACTCCCTGCCACAGGATGTGGTGATGGCATCTGGCCTGGATGCCTTCAAAAGGGGATTGGACAGATTCCTGGAGGAAAAGTCCATCAAGGTTACAAACCATGATAGAGATGTGTAATCTCCAGGCTTTAAACCAGGGTACTTCAAGGGCCAGATGCAGGGGAGTGGTATCAGGAGACAGATATCTAGTTTCATGCGCTCCCAAACGCATCTGGTGGAGCCGCTGTGAGATACAGGAAGCTGGACTAGATGGGCCTTTGGCCTGATCCAGCATGGCTCTTCTTATGTTCTTATGTTCTTATGTTCTTATGGTACCCTATATATATATGTGTGTGTGCCCTACCTGGAATAGAGGCCAGTATTGCCATCTTTTTGAGGTGGTCCTCCACACCTTTTAAAATGTTTTTCATTATTTTAAACTTGACTTCTGCAAGACACAAAGGGGCTTTTTCAGTTTTATACAAAAAAAAAATGAACACTTTTTAAAAATGAGGAACAGGGCAGCAGGTGTAGACCTCCAAATGGGCATATGAGACTTCCTGTATCTCTGGAGTTTATTTTCCCTTGATTTGTGACAAACCTGGATTAGTCTTCACTAATTTCTAGAGAGAGACTTGATGAACATTCTACTGCCTAACAAGTATAGCCCAAGCAGGAAAGTGCTATCTGGAAACAAAAGGAAATAATTCTTTGATACACAAAATACGTGGACACAAGTAAGGAAGATGGACTGTTGAGGTTTGCATGTATAGTTTTGAATGTGTTGAGAGCTAAAGAAAATTAATATGAGCGTAAAAAAAATACTTCAACCCTGGAAAATGTACACTGTATATAAGAAAGTGAGGTTTGAAAAGCTGTTTGCTGAAAGTCACTGTAAGACAGTCAACTAATTTTCCATAAAAGTCTAAAAGCAAGGTTAATGTAAAGGAACATTGCCTCACAAAGGAGCTCTTTCTTGTAGCAAGCTAACAATGGAGCGTGGACATGCAAACAAATGACAAGACAATTTAACAAATGGAGAAAAAAAATTCCTGAACCAGAAAACTCCTTGAGTAATAAAATGCAAATAGAACAAATTGGTTACTTCCCAAATTGGTTTACTAGCAACTTACTCTCTTGGTGTTTTCTTAATTTTACAGGTGTTCAAAGTACCTAATGAAAATATAGACAATATTTTGCTATGCTAGCAGTTCATTGTGTTTGTAATTTACTAGGATTCTGGTCGCAAAAGTAATGCAAATTCCCATAGCAAGATCAAAAGGTGTATGTCATAGGTTAGTGGTTTGTTACACTACCAGGCCTCAGTTGCTGAAACTGAAATGCAATGTAAACAAATTAAAGAAATATAAATATAGGGAATGAAGAGACTTACACCACACTCTGGCTATCAACAACATAGATGCCAAGCACTGGGCACCTGGCATCAAAGGTGGCAGTGGTGCAACAGCAGATTTCATTTTCAGAAGCAAGCAAATGAAACAGTTAAGAAGTCACAGATTTTCCTCCACAGGTGCCAACTGGCACATGGCTGATTTGGCTGGGTGAACACTTTAAGAGTAACTTTCTTGTCTCCAGATGGTTTTGGACTTCATCTTCCAACCTTTCCAGCCAGTTCAGCCTTGATTTGAGATTCTGGGAATACATATGACGTTGCCAGGCACTCAGATATGGGCCAGAAGTCAGACTTTGGAAGATGAGCCAGCTTGAACTTTTTGATCCCTAAAGCATCTTTCCTTAGAAGGATTTCTTACTGACTAGGGCATATAAGCACAACGGCTACACAAATGGGTCTTTGGGACCATAATATATCACAAGGAAAGTCACAGGAAGAAGGTTTGTGGAAGGCTGCTCAACACTCCCAATACTAGGATGTTGTATAAGGCAGAGTAGTTTCTGTTTTGCTTTTAAAAATCTCGGTAATGCTGTACCTAAAGACTTTGTCAGCAGAGGGAGCTAGTACCTATGAAATGAAATATCCCTTGCCTATCCAGGGCTAGGCCACAACTGCCAGTAGGTGTCTAACTATGAAAGAGAACATCAATTGTAGCTTAAGAAGCGGTGTGTGTTCATTACTGGCTATTATTAAGATAAGGTTATCCATTTTTCCTAACATATATTTCACTGATCTCCATTCTTTTCTGCTCTATAAATGTTTATATCACATTTTTGAGATATAAAGACATTTAAATGTACTTTGTTTTTTTATATATAGTCTGTGCACTTGTTGAATAAAATAAAACTGGTCTCAGGTATGTCTCTCTGAATTATTGTTCTGTGATGTTTATTTTCCAGATTTGTGATTTTTAAATCCTCTAAATAATGTCCTGGGGTTTTATAAGTAATTAAGAAGTAGGAAAGGCCACATTGACTCACACAGTTTGCAACTTGTGTCTACTAACTCTGGTCCTTCTGTGGCTATGTAAACAATTGTCATGTGGTCTCACATTTTATATCTGAGGAAGGGAACAAGAAGAGGTAACCTGGTTGTTGTGGGATTCTTGACATTGGGCGAGAAACCTGACTTTTTGTGTCCCCCTTTCATGTTGTGGTATATAGAAAAATCACTAGGTGGCAGTGCAGACATTCATGTTTCTTTAATTATGGACATTCAGGTTCAGGTGGCAAACATCTGTTTCAATCTTCTTCTTTTGTACCAGAAACAGAAGTTTCATTTGTGGCTATATAAATGGCAAGACCATTTATTGCATAAATAACCAATTCTACTGTTTAAGTAAACCACCTCATACTACAAATAGCTAATACAATTTTTATTAGTATAAATTTGCATTTCAAAATTACCCTGGATCTTTCATTTGGCCTTAGTTTTCTGTTCTGCTTTGTTTGTTTGTTTAGAATTCTGTACTGCCTCATTTGTAACCCCTCAAGCAGCTATGACAGAAAAAAAATCAAAATACACGAGTGTTTAAAATCTAATGAGGCATGCATTAAATTCTTGCTGTTATTAACATTCTCAGACATCAGTCAATATCTTAATATGAATATATAACAGAATATAGGACATTGAGCTATTTTGGTGAGAAAAGATTTGCTTTTTTAAGCAATGCTAGATAAAGTACTAAAAAAATAACCCCACTTCTCTGGAAAAAAAACAGCTCTCAGTGTTCAGGAGAGCTTGTGACTGGCCTGTCAAGAGCCAAAATGCCATTTCAAGGCATCCAGCTAGAATCTCTACTAGGAAGAAGCAGAGGAAAATTCCCGTTATTAAAGAACTCCATAGGTTTTCAGATAAAACATCAGGTGTTATGCTAAGGCCTGAGCATGACGGCTAGAGAAGAAGGGTGACACTTTTCATGAGAAGGGACACAAAATGGGAGCAAAAGAAATAGTGTGTTAGTATAATGGAGAAGGGAGATGGGCACTCAAAACCCTGATGCCATCATGGCAGGAATTAGGGGCAAAAGTAAAACACAGCAGAATGAGTAAAATTACAGAACATTTCTAAAGAAAGTTTGGTGCACTTTGAAAGAAGCAGTATAACACATGGCACTGTCTAAAGGACACCCCCCCCCATCCTCTGTAAAGCTAAAGGTGAGAATTACTTCACTGTATTCAAAATACAGTGGGAAAACCTTATGGTTACCATGTTTGGTAATGAAAATTTAAATCAGCCAACATCACTTACATCATAAAAAAGCATCATGAAAAAAGTCACAATCCAGTCCCCAAGTACTTGGGAGTAAATATTACTTTCAAATACTGTACACATGTATGTGATCAGGCTATACAGATCACTGATTTAAGGGTGGTTAATTACGTGCAAGTACACACACATGAAAGAAATGTCAAGCACAGTTCTCCAAGATATATCACCTCCTTTTCTAAAATGAGGCGTCCCTCATTTAGAAACAAAGGAAATACACTCATTGCATCTTATGTAAGATACCTGCTTTATTAATAGTTAAATTTTACCAATCCACCAACCAGCCAACTTATTAACTACTTCCCCTAGGATGAATCAGCTACAATTTCTTTAGTCAGGTGACAGCCCTATATGTCAGCTTTAGATCTTAGAACCTGATTGAGAGCAAGCCCCTAAGACAGTGTCGGCGAACCTATGCCACGGGTGCCAAAGGTGGCACTCAGAGCCCTTTCTGTGGGCACCCGACATCGCCCCTTCACAGCCACCTGTATTAAGGTTAAATTGCCGTATTGGCACCTTGCAAAAAATTAGTGGGTTTTGAACCACAGTTTGGGCACTCGGTCTCTAAAAGATTCACCATCACTGCCCTAAGATATGGAGTGCTCCTTACATCTGGGCTCTGGCTTGGTTGAAACCCTTCTCTGTTTTTCTTTTTTGCATTATATTTGGCTAAGGAGTTTGGTTTATTTTTTTACATTCAAACTGTACAGTGGCTAAATTGGCTGGGGTAGGCTGGGAACTGTAATCTAAAAGAGCAGTGTTTCTCCGTGTTTCCACAGATCGGCCCAGACTCCAGTGCAGAAAAACTATTTTCCTGGTTTAATTTTTTTAAGAGCCTTTCAATAGTAGTCCCAAGGTTGGTTGTTATTCCAAAACCAAGGGTTCATGGTAGCTTATAATAATAGAATTTTTAAAAAAGCATGACTGTAAAAATGCATTATACACTATTAAATTGGTGTTTAGATTAAAGCACAATACCATTTAACATAGCTTTTTCTGAAATAAAATAGTGAAAATAATGACTTGTGATTACCAATAGAAAACAAAGAAAGCTCATCTTTAAATGCCTTTTTTTAAAGCAACTTGGCAGTTGGCGAAAGCTTGTTCAAAAAGGAAGGTCTTCGTGTGCCGTCAGGAAGACACTGAGGAGGAGGCAAACTTAGGTTTCCTCCGCAGTCATTATTTCCACATGGGCACCAAAATCTTTCAAGTTTCTCTTTTAATCATGAGGAGAAATGAGGTGAGTGGATCCAAAAAGAAATTTGGCGCTAGCCAGAAAAAAGGTATGTACAGGAGTTCAACATGGTTTGGCTGCCAGCTAGCCTTCTTGTTGAGGCACACATTTATTGTGTCTTTAGGATACTTGAAATGTACAGGCGTACAGATCTTCTTGGCATAGGGGGATGGTATACTGACCTAGGGAATTAGTATCCTAGGGTTCTTTCCAGGATTATATGGTGGCCATTTGGATTTCCCACATTGGCCTAACACAGCAGTGGTTTCAAACTGCAGGAAAAGATATTCCATTTGAACATTAGGAAGAACTTCATGACAGTTAGAGCTGTTCGGCAGTGGAAAATGCTGCCATGGAGCGTGGTGGAGTCTCCTTCTTTGGAGGTTTTTAAGCAGAGGCTGGATGGCCATCTGTCGGAAATACTGTGATAGGGGTTCCTGCATGGCAGGGGGTTGGACTTGGATGGTCCTTGAGGTCTCTTCCAACTCTATGATTCTATGATTCTATGAGCACCAGTGTGAGATGGAGTAACACTCTAGGGCAGTGGTGGCGAACCTTCAGCACCCCAGATGCTTTGGACCACAAATCCCACAGTCCTTTGTCATTGGCAATCTAGCCTTGGAATTCTGGGAGCTGCAGTCCAAAACATATGGAGTGCTGAAGGTTCGCCACCACTGCTCTAGGGAATTGTGGAAATTAAAACAGAGAAGTTCTTGATCAGAGTTTACTGAGGACAAATTGCTTTACATTAAGTAACCCCCATAGACTATATCTCTTGGATAGCAAGTGGCACAACTCAGTAAGTGACAGATACTGTACTTTATACAGATATTGCATAATTTACAGGAATTTTCTTCCACAAGTTGTGCTATTTGCATAACTTTAGGACAGGATTTCAGCCACTGAACATATAAGAATGCATTTATGTTAAAAATAATTTATAAACTGTGGAAATAAAATGGTTTGTAAATATGGGGATGACTTGGTTATATTTTTCAATCAGCATTTTACACTCACTCACACACACACACACACACACAATTTCAAACTTGAATCAGTCTTGCGGATCACTCAGTGGTGATGTAACATTATTTATTTAAAGATGCCACTGAGAGTAGTAATTTCATTCCAAGCATTGATATAGGAAAACATTAAAAATTTAAGAAATATATAATCCTTGAAAATATATGTTCAGATCTTATAGGCAAATAATCCTGAAACTAGCTAAGCCATTAACATGTTTGGATTTAAATGGATTTCATTTTATTTGCATCAAGCAGGGCTAAAATAGGCTAAATGGTCCAAAATGGACTAGGGAACATAATAATATATATTAATATTTGATCTGTTAAGGAATTTAAATTATGCACATGTCTTTATAACAATGGCTTTAAATATTTGTTACATTAGGAGTCAACTGTTTTGGTTAATCACTGGTAATTCTACCACATTTTTAAAATAAATCACTGCCATTCGCTAGTTACTTTAGTGCTTGACTTATTCTCAGATTGTATTCCCATTTTAAGGTGGATGGCTTTATTTGCTATAAAACAGAAACTGGAGAAGGGTGTTTAAAGCAAATCAGGGAGAAGAACATGAGTTACACAATATACAGTGGTACCTTGTATAAAGGAATTAATTTGTTCCAAATGAAATTCTGTTAAGCAAAATTTCCTTTATACAAATTTCTCATAGGAATGCATTGAACACAGAGTAATCCCTAATTGCAGCCATTTTTATGTTGTATGGATTCGCATAGGCGAATCTGTTGAGCAAATTTCCCCTATCTCCAGAATGTTTTTGCTTAACAGAATCGCCTATGGGGCAAATCTGTACAACATAAAATGGGATTACTCCATTTTCAATGCATTCCTATGGGAATTTGTATAAAGGAAAATTTGCTTAACATAATTTCATTTGGAACGAATTAATTCCTTTATACAAGGTACCACTGTATATATATAAGGATAGACAGAATATTTTGGGCATGGCCCTTTGTGACATCTGATGGACCATAACACCAAGATGAGTCTGCAAGATCTTGACCATAACAATCTCTGCATTGTGGAACAAAGCTCCCTTTAAAGAAGGTGGTTCCTCAGAAACCTCAAAATGTGCTTTGAAGAGCCACAGAACCAAGTTTGCGAAAGAAATATGATGAATAAATATATAAATATGTATGCTATAAATATTGTACACATCATAAACATAAACAAATATTTCGAGAATTTTAGCAGAAGACCAACTCAAAAGGACATTTCCCAGCAAACTTCTCTGGTTTGTATCTACCTTTTTGCTGGTGTGCCATTCTCTCAAATTACTTTTTGAATGGAAAGAAGCATAAGAAGCCTTGTTTCAGGAAGCAGCCAGCCTCTGGAACTGCGGCGACATAATTCTTTTCAAAAGTATTTTTGAAATTGCTTTTTCATTGGTATATTTTATCAGATACAACAAAAGTCACCTTAGCTAGTTTGCCACATGTTTTGCATTTTGCAATATGTTAGATAAAGACGGTGGATTTTTAAAATGTTTTTATTCTCACGTTTGCCAGTGGAACTTCTAAACTGAGAAGAATCAATTCTTATGTTATAGCAGGGAATATGTGTATAAATTCCATGCGGCCAGGTAGGAAGAACAATTATATACCTTGATTTCATTTTCTCTTTTTCTCCTTTAAAGAAAAAAGGTTTTAAAGTAGAGGGGAAATATTTTTTACCCAAAGAAAATTTTGGTATGGTTATAAAAGAATCCTAGCTCTGCATACATAAAAAAGGCTTTGTCTTGTCAAAATAATCCCCACTGGTTTTCATAAGACATGAACCTTAAAAAAAAAATAGAGGTACAAATGACAGAAGCTTCCTACTCTGTGATAAATGAGGGGACAACCAAATGCTTGGGTATACATTTTAATGGCTCAATTGCTCAATTAATTCCTGGCTCCTTCTCTTGCCCCCCCCCCCAATATGCATACTTTTTAATGTGAAAATCGTCATAATTCCTCACAGATTAGTATAGATAGAGGCCGACGGACTTTCGTGCTCAAGGTATTTGCAGGACATAATTCATTCATAAAGCTGTAATGCACTCATCTATCATCTGAATTTTCCCCCTTTCCCTCTCTCTCCACTCGCCCTTTCTGTTTCTGCTCGGGGGCTCTTCAGAAGTCTCAGGGCGCTGATGTATTAGCCCGCATATGCAAGCTATGAATTATCAACTGAAAGAAGTCAATTATCCACTCCAAAAATGAGTGTCTGGGCACCAATAGCCCGAGGGGCCTCTTTTGTATTTACAAAATGATTTCATGGCAAGTAGACGTAGCGCAGGATGGGGGTCGGTGGTGGTAAGGTGTATATGCACTCGCATGTTGGGGGGGGGGAGGCAGGCTTTTTTCCAGTCCAGTCTGTTCACCCACATCTCACCTCAAACCAAAGCAGAGGAAGTTGAAAAGCGAAGGGGGAAGGGAAGACATGAATGAGAAGCTGAGAGGAAGGAACCATTTTAAACTTTTAATGCAATAATCCATTTTTATACCCACCTATGTTTATGACTGATTTCAGTTAGCGATCGAGCAGGATTGTTTAGTAGTCAGGATGCCTGGGCCTCTTTCTTCCCCTCATCTATCTGGTCTCAACCCAGCCTTCAATCAAAACTTAGAGCCTGGGCTGACTTGGGCAGCTAATAGAACTGGATAGAAAATGGTATATTGGATTGTTTCCTAGCTCCCCAGCTACCGGCCTCATGCCTTGTCATCTCCACAGACATTGATTCCCTCCCTCCACCTCCTTCTCTTTAAAAAATTAAAATAAAACTGCTGCGGAATAGCAGCCTACGGAGGCCCACACCAAATCAGCAAAACTTCTGTCAGGTGTCATGGGTTATGCTTAGGGAGATGAGGTCATTACACAGAATTACAGCAGGTTTTTGATAGCTCAGTAACAGGGTTTAATCAAAAGAATTTAACAAAGTTCCTCTTGCCTCCCCACTAGGGAAAAATGGATATAGGTAGAGACAGCTCCCTTAATAAACCTCTCACCACCACATGGAATCTTTGCATTTCATGAAAATGTTTACAATATAGTTGTATGACATGAAAGTAGAGATAGGCACAAATAAAAAAAATGGCATTTTGTTTGTCGTTTGGAGGGTCCGTTTTGGTTCGTTTCCGTTTTACGTGAATTTTTGTAAAAATTCGTTTTTGTTTTCATTCGTTTCGTTACCATTTCATTACCATTTATTTCATTTTTTGTGATTTTTTTTTTGAATTTTAAGCAATTCACTCATATCGCAGTAAAGGAAACGAAATGCACGACAAAATTTCCGGTGTTTCTGTTCATTTCGTTTCATTTTAGAGATAAAATTTGTTCATCGTTTTGTTACATAACGAAATGAAAAAATGAAAACAGAAATGAAAAATTGTTCATTTCGTGCCCATATCTACATGAAAGACATATTTTATGATCATAGAGTCTTTTCCTCTTCCCCCTTCTTCCCCTCTGAATTTGTCTTTCAGTGGCTGATTTTCTGCAATTGGTTCTTCTCCTTCAAAGAAGACAGAATTCCAGATGTGTTAATAGTCTTACACTTAATCTTGTAGCCGAAATCCTCATAGGCAGCTATGCCAATGGCATAACCTTTGGAGGCAAATTCCTCTCAACTAAGAAATCATTCTAGACATTATCACTTTCATGCTGAGTCTTTTCTTAACTTGGGGCAATTTGTCCTCAAACATTCTGCCATTTGGGCTATGATTGTGTAATCAGATAAAAAAGATTTGGGCCAGTGACTCCCACCAGCTTGTTGTGTTTAGAGTTCAAAACTTACTGATCACCTCCCATCAAGTCCAGAATGACATGGTTGTGCTACCACATATCACTTTGAACATTTCAATCACCCCTGATTCTGGAAACAAAATGGATCAGGCCTGATTGGTCAATTGGAGGGAAGACTGTGAGGGAATACAGGAGACTGGGGTGGGGAAGAGCCAAAGCTGAGTAGTGGAGCTTTTCATGCTGCATGGAAAGCACTGGGTTCAGTCCCCAACATCTCAAGCTAGGGATAAAAATTATCCTTCCCTAAACCTTGAAGAGCCAATCCCACTCAGATATGAACACATAGGGTAATAGGCACCTGTGGTCTGACTCAGTTTAAGGCATCTTCCCATGTTTCTATTTCCAAATATCATGAGGCGATAGGATCTGTAGTCTAACCTATCTGGAGGGTGGAAGGGTGGAAGATCGCTACCAAACAGCATTTCCCTTGACGGCAGATTTTCTTGACATCATTGGGGCACTGAAGGCCATTCATTCAAATGCAAGGTAAATGGTTTGGAAGTGGTAAAAGCTTAGCTCTTCTTTAAAGTGTTGGCTCATGACAGGTAAATTGCAGGTTAACTGCAAAGGCAGCATTAACAGAGGAGCTTCTGGCTTCCGCAAATCCACCTTGGCCTTTAATCTGGATACAAAAGCAGGGAAGGAATTAAATCTGACCCCTGAATACACTGCCTGTTCAATCCCAGACTTATTTAGTAAACTCCTTTAGAGATGCTTTTGAATTTGGTCTGTGATCACCTCAAGCAGGTACAAGAATGCTCACAATAGCAAACCTTTTATGCCTCATTGAATGAGTCTTAGAAGGGGGGCTTGCTTTTCACATTCCAACAATACAGAGGTTCTGGAGATTTCTGAGGAGGCCAGTTAATTTAATTTGTTCTGCAGAAAAGGCTATTATGCAACGATATAACATCTTCCTGAAAAACACCCTCTTGCATTACTGGATAAATAAAAAAAATATTCTGTTGTACTGCTTGTTGTATGAAAAGGGTTATGACCCCTTTCAGAATTCTTATTTTCAAGGAGGCAGCTGCATCAGTGAAATTCAAAGGAGTGGCAGAGATTTCCAGGGAAGAGGTTGCAAAGGACACGGAAGGTGTAAACAAGGGTTGCAACTGGGAGTACCGCAGTGGCTCTTACAACCCCAAGCTACCAAGGCCGAATTATATTTTACACTGAAGAAGCTATAGACCAAGAACTTTACAACTGATTTGTAAGCTTTTCTGTGCCGATAGTAAGAACACCACCAGCAGCAGTTAAGGTTTTAAATTCTTCACCTTAGTGCAAAAGTCTATATTGAAACTAGGGATTGTCAACATTCATCCTTTCCACATCCAGAGTATCAATCCGGGTAGCTAACAAAGAGTTCTCCACCTTCTATCTGAGCTGGACATTGTGGTCATGAGAGGTCTCTCTGCTGGCTCCAACGGCATTGTGCGAGGCCAGTATTGTCCAAGCAGAGTTCTGTTTAATGGTGACACTTGTGTCCAAAGATCCATTGATGGCTCATTGAATTGGCCCATTCTCCCAGAAACTGGGAGGAAATTAGATGCATCAGTGGAAACTTTTCTCAAGGACTTCTCCCTGCCCCCCTTGCCAGTGGTGCTAGAGTGCTGCGACACTGGTACATCAGGCAAAAAGAATGCTGTATTGGGAAATGTAATTTTCCAAGTTGTTTCTCGGGATATCCTGTAGATCAGTGTTTCCCAGGTCTCCTGGCAGGTGAGATGCTACTGATGAAGCATTCCAGACCCCAAAGGGAGGGAGGGACCTACAGTTGTCTTTCTGTTGAAACTTCTGTTGATCTTCCACTGCCTCCAAGTGACTGGGGTAAAGGGCAAGACTAGGCAGATTCCGGGTGTTCACAGAGTTGTGGAAGGATATAAGAACCCATATAATATAGTGCCCCTAACAGCATAATCAGGAGTTTCCAAATGTAAAATAGCGCTTTTCTAAATCTCATGAATGTTTCTCCCCCTGTGTTGTGTGTGAGAGAGAGAGAGAGAAGGAGGGAGGGGAACCAGAATCCTATTAGCAATTTCATGTAAGACTGATTAACAAAATGTTGCTTGTATTTCTGGCTTTTCCTCCTCTGCAGTGGACATGTTTAAAATGCCATATAGCTGAGAACACTGGGGCTTCCTTCTGACCTCGTGACCTGGAGTTAAAAGTTGCCAGGGCTCAAGGAACTGTCATGCCTTTTCAGTGCTCCCTCCCAACCTCTGGTGCTGCTAGATACTAGGCATGGGTCTGAAACTGACCAATAAGATAGGGAGGTGGGATGATGCATGTCTTTGCCAGTTCCTGATTGGCCAGCACCAGGGAGAAGGAATGAGGATGCATCAGAGGCTACTTCCTGGTTGGAGTATTGCCCCGCACAAGGTAAGACAAGGTGACTTCATTTCAGAGGGTGTCCAATTTCTGAACAGCACCTGTGCTGCCATGCTTCGTTTCGGAACTGGACCCATTCCGAAATGAAAGGCCCATGCCTGGTAGAAAACAATATCCGTTGTCTAGTAGTGTTTATATTGTTATTTTGTAGTTATCTTTGGAGTGATTCTACATTGTAGAAAAATGAAGGCAATATAGTGGTACCCGGACTTAAGAGCAGCTCGACTTAAGAGCAATTCGACTTAAGAGTGGAAAACTGTTGGCGTTTTAACTGCCGCCTTACAAATTTTAGATATGGTCTGCTCAACTTACAAATACTTTTTTCATTTTTTTATTTTTTTAATTTATTTTTTCAATTTTTTAGATAGGTGCCCCAACTTAAGAGTAGTTCAACTTAAGAGCATGCATTTGGAACGGATTAAATTCATACATTGAGGTACCACTGTAATTCTTTATATCACAAGGAATACTGGTTTATCTCAGTGTGGTGATAGATTACTTAACTAAAATGCACTATTTTTAAGGCAAAGTAGGCCACAGGAAACAGCATTTAATATTCTAAGATTAAGTACTTCTCTGTTGCTTTTGCATCAGAAGTGGATTTTTTTTCTTTTGGTTATGGCCATTTCTGAAACGACCTCAGACTCTTCCCCCCCGATCTTTAATTCAACACTCAAGTTCTGATTTGTATTACTTCTATGCTCCACATATACACTGTTTTACCATGCATGCAAAGAAATTCTCAAAGTTGCTGAGTTTCTGGAACAATAAATAAGTCTACCAAGGAATCTATAGCCTTGCAGGAGATGGTGGCTGTGACGTGCCCCTTACCACACACAGGGTCTCCATTCACTGCCGCCACCAGATTAACTGGACACTTGTATGTATTTGAGAGACAGAGTTACACCAGGTTATATAGTTTTAAAACAAACATGAAACGTTTATTGGTTTACAAATAGATGATCAGTATTATGATAGTAATGTTATTCTATTGCATACATGAATTCTTATAATAATGTATTTACTTCATAAACCACCAGACCTTTTTCAGTGGCAGGATTTCCCACCTGACCAACTGACAGTCTAAACTGACTCTCAGCTCTCTTGACTGAATTGAACTCCTCTCAGCTCTAACACAAACTGAACTGTTCATCACCCATTAGGTTCCAATATATAACATTCTTAACCACTCCCACCAGCTTGGTGATTGGCTATTCAAAACACACTCATGAATATTTATCCTTGTTTTACTCTTTTCACCACAGTGGCTCTAGTGGTAGATGGAGACATTCAACCTTTTTCCTTCTCTTGTGGCTTTTGCAGTTTGTGCAAAATATCTCAGTGTGACATCTTTTCTTCTCTTGTGGCTTTTGCAATCTGTGCAAAATGCCTGTGTGAAAAGAAGATACCTTTTCCATTTGCATTGACTAGTTCAGGCCTGCCCAACAGGTAGACCGCGGGCTACCGGTAGACTGCAAAGGGTTCAAAAGTAGCCCACCGGCCATCAGTAAAAAAAGTGAGGGGGTAAGTTCTCCACCCCTCCCTCCCCCATCCCAAGGACTACCACTGCCCCAGCAAAGTTCTGGGTCTGCCAGCCCACTGTCTCAGCCGAGCGGGGCAGTTCAAAGGCCATGGCGCAGTCCCCTGCCCCCTCCATCCGCTGGCCAGATGAGTGGTGTGCCACTGTCTTGTGATCACCTGAGTTGCTGGTGTGGAGTATAGAGAGGAGAGAGGAGGGGGGACAGTGAGAGGTGGGGTTGTGGATGTGCCCCTCTCCTTTGCACAGAGACATCTCCCCTCTGTTTCCTCCCAGAGAAGCCAATGGGAAACCGCTGCTCTACTTAGAAATTTTTACTTATGAGCATGTGCTTGAAATGGATAAAATTTGTAAGCAGAGGTTTTAGCCAGAAAAAGTAGACCTTGGCTTGTTCAAAGTTGGACAGCCCTGGACTAGTTCATGCAACAGAGGAAAGATCATTGTATTTCCCACACTCTTACATTTGATAAAATAGTACACAAAGCAATCTCAAAAACATGCCAAACTTCTCCAAAATGAATAACTAATAAAAATCAATGTTTTTGAGCTGCCGAATGAGTAACCAAGTTGTATCAAATACCCTTGCATTTTACTTTCGTTTTCTGCATTAACAGTAATGAGAACTGAGAGGCTGATGGCACGGAAACTATTATATTGCTCAAGAAGTTCCACAATGACTGGAATTGCACTGGCAATTTGGGGAATGTTTACAAGATATTTTGTGTTGAAGCATACACTGAATCATCAGATAATTTAGTGATTTTTCCTATCCCATTTTTCTAGACTTTAGTTTTACTACTGCAGTGCTAATTCTACCACTCATTACTGTTCAGTGCCTGTAGTCTATCAAGTGTTGTCAGAGAGAGATGTTTCATGCATTGACTATTATAATGCAGAGTATATGGATGGAAGATTCATGCCATTTAAAATTAGCAATAAGTTGAAGCAGAACAGTCCAAGTGTTACATGGAATCATTAAAACAGTTTTACTTTTGAGGCATCTAGTGGACATCCAAAATATTAATGGAAATTTCAGATGGCTATACATCAGCCCTCAAGTTCTGCCACATAGAACAACCGTGATGTGTCTCATGGTTTAGGAGCCTTGGCTGCTATGCAACTCCATGTTCCCTGCCACCACCTGGCAATTTACCATCCTAAGGGTTGATAAGAAGAACGTCCAAGAATGGTCCTGGATAATATAACATATATTTTCTCCATCATCTGGATATGCAGGAAACGATGGAAAAGGTAGTTCTCCTGCAGTGCCATATATTGTCACATTCCAAATCACATATAATCAGGCATGGTTTATTCATATTGTTTTTGTCACACCATGAAACATTCACCAGCCAGTACTCTTAAGGCAGAAAGGCACCAAGTGGTGCAAGAAGGCAGCTCCTGGAGCAGCTGCAAGGAAGCTCATGGGAGATCTTCTTTGCCTCTTGCCCACAAGTATTCCTCTCAGGCCTTACTGCCTTCCACAAAAGGTTTTAATGAGTTACACATATTTGACTTCAAACTTAGTTCTATTTTAGGTAATCTACAACTCATGCTGAGCAGGCTGTCGATTTTAGTGCACTCATATTAGAGGTGATCAAACTTTTATAGGAGAGTTTCTTTTCCCAGGTCTGGAGCCTCCTATGTTTATCTAGACTCATGGATTTTGAAGGGGATCTTCAGAACATGCTCTCCTCATTCCAGAATTATAGTAAAGGATGGGAGGACAAAGTCAGTTTGTCACTGATATTGTTAAGGAGTTGGGAGTTAGAAATCCATGTCAATATATTGCAAATCACCCAGAGGTCAAAAAGTGGCTCAAGAAGTACTACTACTGTCCATCCCTGCCTTTGCAGAAAAGTCCATCCATATTGGCTTGATAACAGTGCTTTTGCTCTCAACGAGACCTGGCTGCAAATGACTCCTGAAGGCAGTACTTCCTGCTCTCTTCCTGCTGATGCAGATTCTTTTTTTTTAATGGGGGCCAGGGGCAGCAGGGAGCAGCATTGCAACAAATGGACCATTTGAATCATTTATTTTCTCCTCCTCCTCCTCCTCCTCCTCATTATACTGTATTTGTACACATAGTCATATGGTATATATACCAAAAGTGTTCTGCTTATATACCGCCCCATACTACTACAAGTAGTCTCTGGGCGGTTTACAATTTTAATTAAAGTGTTCAGGCTACACATTGCCCCCCCCCCAGCAAGCTGGGTACTCATTTTACTGACCTCGGAAGGATGGAAGGCTGAGTGAACCTTGAGCCTGCTACCTGGGATTGAACCCCAGGTCGTGAGCACAGTTTTACCTGCAGTACAGGCATTTAACCACTGGGCCTCTCACGTGGCTGTCAGTTCAACCGGTTCATTTCTTTCTATTTGTGCTCGTTTTGTAGGCTACATGTGCCGTCATCCATTTTCTATCCTGTTTCTGGGTTCCTGCTGCCCTAAAATTTTATTTCCAAAGTAAATTATAAATGATGTATCACTATCTCACCTGGGGTTCAATTCTAGGTAGCTGGCTCATGGTTGACTCAGCCTTCCATCCTTCTTCTTCTTCTTCTTCTTCTTCTTCTTCTTCTTCTTCTTCTTCTTCTTCATCATCATCAGGTTTTTATTGCGGTATAAAACCATAAAAGTCATTAAAGACCAACACAATTGCAAAATTGTACAGTTACAAAAACAGTGTAGATATAATAATATACATAGGATATTAAAATGAAAAAGGAAACAGAACCAATAAAAGAAAATGGAGAATTTTCTCATTAAAACTAGCACATCTTCTTAGTATGGAATTTAAACAGGTATAAACAGAATTTTGCTATTTGTTTGGTAATAAAAGAGTTGAAGGCAAAAGGAAAAGAGGACGGCAGAAAATGAGATGGTTGGACAGTGTCATTGATGCAACCAATATGGAGTTGACAAAACTCCAGGAGACAGTGGAAGATAGGAAGGCCTGGAATGCTCTGGTCCATGGGGTCACGAAGAGTCGGACATGACTGAACGACTGAACAACAAAAGAGATTTCATCATTTGAAAGTCTTTCTAAACCCACCTTGTTTGCATCTACTCTTAATCTATCTAAACATGGGTGAATAAATCTCTCTCTATAAAGGTGGTGAAGAAGACAATGAAAAAACTTATGTACCATCAATTCCACCTCACTTTGGGAGCATGTGCAACATCTATCTTCATAGGAAATTTTCTTATATCTCCCGTCTAAGACTATTGAAGGAATAACTGAGCAGCGGGCTAAAGTAAAGGCTCTCCGGTAAGCAGGATCTTCCACCTGTGAGAAATAGTTGGCCATTCTCATAACATAGCTGGTCTCCGTAGGAGCCCTAAACAAAGGGCATTGTGCTATATCTTGTTGGTGTTCAATGTCTTGGATCCTTTGTTTAATAAGCGCTTTGGCCTGTGTAGTATTCTGAACAAAAAGGTCATCTATTGAAAGCCCCATAGATTCTAAATTTATATTTAAAGTTTGCTTCCACCTAGGTTGAGAAGGGTCTTGGTTTATTAAAGGGAAGAGGCCTTTTTGGTCTGAGAAACTCTTACCCGCGTTTCCCACTTGGAGGCCGACAGATCCGCTCCACTCCCCGCCTGCATCTCGACAGACTAAATGGAGACAGCTATTTTGGGACGAGTTGACCAACTGCTCGCTAAGGTCGGTGCTGTTTCCTTTTCCACATTTTACACATGCGAGGGACTCCTCCCGTCCGCTCCTTCCTCCTCCCCCTCCCCTTAGTTTCCTTCTTACAAAAGGAAAGTTTCTTGTTGGGGGGATCTTTGGAGCCAAGGATCTGCCACCAGGGTGTAGGGTGGGGGTGGGGGGCGGTTGCCCAAGGTTGTGAAATTCCTCGGGTCCTTGCTTCCTCCAGGGCTATTGGGCTAATGGGCTTCCACTTCTGGTTGACAGTCGAGGGAGGTGTATGAACTTTCCTTGGCAGCTCAGCCCTTCTGTCCGTCATCTTCCCTCCCCAGCGGCAGCAGCTGGGCAGGTAGGCTGACAAGCCAACGGCATCAACAAGTCGCACGCTGCCAACATCCCCCGTTGGGCTTTTCACCCAAGCGCTTGTGAATAGAAAGGTGATGACAGCCAGGTCTTGGGGTCTCCCTGTTTAGCAGTCTGCCCTGCTGGATTCGGGCAAGCTTGTTTATTTATAAGGAAGGGTGCATGAGATGACAGCCTTGATCCACTGACAAACAGAGGCAATAAGTATTCTGGCTTCTAGTTTCATTTGGTCCATTTCTAATCACATCAGAGTGTTGGAAACACCTGGGGGGACTTGTAAGATAGAATGGAAGAATTTGGATTGGACCTTCTCTAACACACCCAGATTGGCCATAGATATTCCTGTATAGGTGCCATATAGGAGCCGAGCTAAGACTTTGTGTTGGTACAGCCTTAATGTTGCTGGGACAAAGAGACCTCTCCCTGTTTGGAAGAATGTTACAATAGCATTAGCAGCCTGATCAGCCTGATCAGCCCTCCAATTATAGTGTGCACTGTTAGCCCCTGACTCTTCCATGATCACCCCCAGATAGGTGAATTTATGCACTTGCTCAACTTTTCCCCCTTTTATTAGCCAAGATCTTATTTTTGGCTGTGTGCCAAAGGCATCACTTTTATCACAATTAATAGTCAAGCGTTCTTTATCACAGTAGGCTGCAAAGCTATCCAAGGCCCTTTGGAGACTTACTGGAGATCTTGACAGAATAACAGTGTCATCAGCATAAATCAGTATCGGGAGGTGCCGTGAAGCAAGCTTTGGTGGGTGAAATTTTTAAGTCAGTCATATGCTTCACCATGTTGCTTATATAATAGATGAACAGTGTGGGGGCCAACAGGCAGCCTTGCCTGACTCTCTTGGAGGTTTTGATTGAATTTGTTAGTGGAGATGGGCACGAACCAAAAAATGGCAATTCGTTTTGGATCATTTCGTTTTTGGGTTTGGTTCATTTCATTTTATTTTTAATGATTTTTTTGAAAAATTCATTTCATTGGTTTGTTGATTCGTTATTCATTTCCCCCCGCTTTGCGTGATTTAATCCATTTGAAAAAAAACACAGAAGTTGACAACAACTGCACAAACTGGACTAGCAGCATCCTCATCCTCATCATTCACATCATCATCATCATCATCTTCTTCTTCTTTGATCATCAACACATTATCCATATTAGGTGGCGGCAGCAGCAGCGGCGGAGCGATCCTGGCCCCTGTGGCAGAGGCTTTTTGAGGTGCTGGCTTGGGGCCAGCACCTCTTCCCCCCACCCAGCACCGACCGTGTGCCAACAGTGCTGTCTGCTGGTTTTATTTTTTATACTTTTTCTGTATTTTAGAGTACCAACCCAGCCACCCCTGGCACCGGGTAGGTGCTCCTTTTTAATATATTTTTTAATTTTTTTAAGTGCCAACTGGGGCCAAGTTGGTGCTGGTTTTATTTTTTATATTTTTTCTTTATTTTAGGGCACCCCTAAAATATTTTAGGGCAACCTGGGGCCGGATCAGCACTCCTTTTTATTTTTTGATTTATTTTTATTTTTTATTTTTATTTTTATTTTTATTTTTTAGTGCTGACCATGTGGCCTGCGCTACAGCTGTAGCGCATGCCGGTCAGCTTTTTTTTCCTGGTTGCCCCTCCCTGCAGCCAGGAAGACCGGACCTCCAGAAAGGACCTGTACCAGGTAGGAGACATCTCCGGCACCACCATTAACAAACTGAACCAAATTGAACAATTTTTCCCAATTTGGTTTGTTTCATTCTAAATCCACTCTGAGGTTCGGTATTCGTTCATTATTCATTTCATTCGTTTAGTTCATTTCGTGCCCATCTCTATTTGTTAGTAAACCTTGTGGGTTACATCTTACTTTAAGGTATGTTTCCTGATGGAGGGCTTGGATAAGGCAAATAAGCTTTTATCAATGCTAGAAGAGCCTAGTGTTTGCCATAACCTCTGCCTTGAAATAGAGTCAAAGGTGGCCTTCAGATCTATAAATGCAGCATATAAGGAAATTGGGCCATTAGAGGCATATTGTTCAATTAATTGTTGGAGTACCAGATAGTGCTCCATTGTCACTCTTCCTTCTGTAAAGCCTGCTTGTTGTAGTGGAATTCATTCTTCTTGCTTGAGCCATAATTTTTGTTTTTTCTAAGAGATGTCTAGTGTATAACTTACTAATGATGTTTAAGATGCTGATAGGTTTATAGTTCACTGGGTCTTTCTTATCGCCCTTATAAATTGGGACCACAATGGCCATCCCCCATTGCTTAGGAATCCAGCCAAATTGATCTATGTTGTGAATAATTCTGCTAGATAATGTGCCCACCAATCATCTTTTTCTTTGAGGACTTCAGGTGGGATTCCATCAGATCCTGGCACCTTTCCTATTTTTAGACGGGCAATATGGTCTTTTTATTCTCTTGGGCTGACTGGGGTCCATATAGGCAAATTCCTTAGATCTCCTATAGGAGTGCCTTGCACAGAATCATCATAGAGATTTTGAAAAAAGTGGCCCATTTATTCGCTGGAACATGCATATCTAGTGGTGATGAGTTCTTGGCCCTTCCAGCATTAATAAGTTTCCAAACTTAGTTGGTTTCTTTGGTTTGGCCAATGGATTAGCTCCTCCCATAGACTTCTTACATACTATTTTTTCTTCCTCTGAGTGATGGCTTTATATAATTTCTTTTACAGTTTAATTATGCAGGCTACACATTGCCCCCGCCCCCTGCAGGGTAGGCACACATTTTACTGAGCTCCAAAGAATAGAAGGCTGAATTAACCATGAACCTGCTACCTGGGATTGAACCCCAGGTCGTGAGCACAGTTTTAGCTATAGTACAGGCATCTAACCACTGTGCCACAAGGCTTCAAAATAAGCCAAATTTTATTTTGTAATTAAAATAATAACAAAGGAAGGGAACGCTACCCCCACCCCAAGAAGTGACTGTAGGCTTTGTTTTGTAAATAATGAGTGGCTGTGAAATGCTTTATTTAATACCCCTTTTCTAACCTGCAATTGGTCATTTATTTTAGAAACTGCACACTGTGGTTAAAATCTCAGACTAGCTTATAAAATAAAAATAAAAATAGAACAAGATACAGTTGACCCAATCAATATAATAATAAAACAGTGATAATATGAATGTTTTTAAAGGGGGAATTGCTGGCAATAGTCAGAAAAATATTTAAGCAGACGGGTTTTGAATTATCAGCTGATCTGCTTCACCTATCTCTCTTGGTGTGTGTGTGTGGGGGGGGGGAGTCATTTGACACCAGTGGCTGTCACAATGGGGAATGGGCTCCCCTGTGCCATGACTGAATGTCCACCAGTAAAATCTTGGTCCAAAGGACCTCCCCTCAGACATAAAAATCTGGATGGTGAATACTGGAGAGAGTGGTTTCTTTTTTGACCCAGAAGAGTCCGCATTGTTCCTGCAAACCTTACACCCTTACAGGTTGTGCATAAGACGGCCCCTCTGTCACATCTCACCGTTCTCAGGAAGGAAACAAAGGCTATAAGCCGTAACTCTTTTTCATTCAGCTGGGGGCCCATGCCTCTCCTATGCTCAGGAGAAGTCATGAGAAGGTCCAGCCGTTCCTGGAGGAAAAGTCCACAAGCCAAGACATTTCACAGTCTACCCCCACCTCCGATGCATTTAGCTCGTAGCTGTTCTTCATGCCACCAAGGCGGCTGCAGCACGGTAGCCGTTCTCCCCTGTAGTTTTGCAACAGTCATAAATGATTTGCCAGCTCTGACATTATTAGCACCTCCCGTGAGCTACATGTGATGCTAAAAGCCTGTCTGTTTAATTTGCAAATCCCTGATGAAGCTAGGTAACGAGCTCTCAACAAAGAAGAAACTGCTGCTTTTTGGGGGGGAAAGCCTGCTAGTTTACAAAGGGCATCCTTCAATTATTTAAGGAGCAGTCAGCAGTGCCATAACTTTAAGTATGAATCAAGTGGCATGACTGAAAAATTTGTCACAGTGTGTTAGATCAATGGTAATTACCTCACTGACACGAGTACTATTATTATTTTACAGGGCTGCAAACAGGATCATGGACACAAGGAAACACAAACTGCAGTCTGATCAATACTCTCTGAAATATGACTCTCCACGGTCCAAAATGGAGTTTTCGAGCCAGGCAAACCATTATAGCCTGGTCTTTTCTCTCTCTCTTTTTGCCAGAGATGGATACCCTGAAGTAAAACATAGCAGCAATTGGTCAACATGTTTCTGGCTTTAACAAGACCATAGTCACTTATTATTTTTAAGAACTTGTGAGCCATAAAAAGTCTGCAACAGACATACTTCTGAAGAACAGAGAATGAACTTTTGAATGCCATTGTTATTTATCCTTTCAAGGAGTTTGTTGGACAATTTTGTCGCATCAATTTCCATGTTTTCATAGGTAGCAAGATCTGATTTGCTCTGCTGTACCAGGAGTGTCCTATGCCATCTGTGGTTTGGGGCTTTTGCAGAGCACAGGTAGCTTTGCATAGACTCCTTGATCATGATGTTTTCCAAATAGTCTCATCCTCTCAGACTATAGGCCACAGGGAGCTGTCATCCAAAACATCTGGAAGGCACCAGACTTTGGGGTAGCTGCTTCCATCGTGGCCAGAAGGTGACCCACCTCGACTCAATCTCCACCTAAGGGCTCCAGTACTCCAGGAGCGTAATTTCCTTCCTTCATCCTTCTTCATCTAGAGAAGAGTGCTCATTGTATAAGACAAATATCTGTATCCCATGCCTTAAGGCCAGGAAGCAACAAGAGCACAGTAACTCCAAGAGCCTTCTTTATCCTGGGAAAAAAAGAAACCAATACAATTTATCAGGTAGTACTTGGCATAGAAACAAAGAAATGATGCACCAAAAACCAATTCCAGTTGTCATGCTACTGATGGCAGAAGAGGAGTGGGTATTGTAATTGAGGCCTGCCACTTAATGTGATAATTCACTCCATCTAGTGATGTCTGTGCACTTTCTCAAGGGGTAAGCTGTCTAGAAAGTTAATGCCACGAATCAGTAAAACTATGATATGTTTTTTAAAATATGCCATTGATATTGACCTATACCACAGAGCTGTGGAGGAAAGTACAGTGGACCCTCGTATAACGGAGGGTCCGTTTAACGAAAAATCCGTACAACGGAAAAAAAATCTGGCCCCCCTTCTCCACCCCGCCACCTCAGTCCACCACCGGCGGGGGGGAGAGGACGCAGGGGCGGGAGGGCGCACCTGCCTGCCGGGAGCCTCCGGGGCTCCAAGAGGTGAGTGGGGGGGGTGTTTCCCGGAACAGGTGAGGGAGAGCGGGCGCGAGAGAGAAAAAGGCGGAATGGCGGTGCGTCTTCCGCTCCCTCCTCCTCCTCCTCCTCCTCCTCCTCCTCCTCCACCCCAACCCTCCTCCTCCTCCTCGACCACCCCATCGGACACGGGGCGGGAGGGGAAGCAGGCCGCCGCCGCCGCCGCTGGTGCGTGCACCTGCCTGCTGGGAGCCTCCGGGGCTCCAAGAGGTGAGTGGGGGTGTGTGTCCCGGAACAGGTGAGGGAGAGCGGGCGCGAGAGAGAAAAAGGCGGGATGGCGGCACGTCTTCCGCTCCCTCCTCCTCCTGCTCCTCCTCCTCCTCCTCCTCGACCACCCCATCGGACGCGGGGCGGG
>JAHTLZ010000129.1:48067417-48088368 GCA_023846285.1 Phrynocephalus versicolor
CAGGGGGAGGCGTGGGTGGGCGAGCGGACGGGTGGGCGGCGGGGGGAGGAGCGGGCGGGCAGCAGTGGCGGGGGGCCATGGGAGGGTGGCGACAGCAGCAGGGGGAGGCGCGGGTGGGCGAGCAGGTGGCCGGTGGCTGCAGGCAGGCGAGTGGGCGGGCGGTGGCGCGGGCGGGTGGGCGGGCGACATCCAGAAGTGTCAGTCAAAACCTGGCCATGCCATTGGTGGAATGGTTCAAAAAATTTGCATGGTCCCATCCCATGCCCAGCCCACATGGGCAGGTCTAAAAAAATAAAAAATAAAATAAAATAAAATCAGTGCGACCTTTTACTGCTATAAAAAACCCACTGCTGCTACTATAAAAATTCAGCATTTAAAATTCCTAATTTTCACATGTTTCTGTTGTGCTTTGGTGGGTTTTTGGACCACAATTTAAAAATAAATATTGCGGTCACCATTTTGGATCCCCCCTACCGCATGGCATGGACTCTGGAGACGACGAGGATGACCCCCCCCAGCCTGGTGCAAGCAGCCCAGGACAGGAGAGGGGGGAGAAGGCCGGGGACCCCCCCCCAGAAACCACCCCTCAGGTAGGTGTCCTCAGGCAGGCATATTTTCGCCTGCTTTTTTGGCTGGGAGTCGGGTTTTTTTTTTTACTTTTTAAAACTTTTTCTGTGCTGCTTGCTTGCCAATGGCATTGCACAATCACCGCGATGCCATGAACGACAACGAAAAACCTGACCAAATTTTTCTTTTGTCGGTTCGAGTTCAAGTTCTGACGGTTTAATTATCGTTACCGTTCTCGTTACGTAACGGAAACGACAACCGAAAACGGAAATGACAATTTCGCCGAGTTGTGCCCATGTCTACCTCAGATAATGAATGAGGTAGCCCATAGGGAATATTCGTTATCCGAGGCAACCCTATACCCAGAAATTTCCATTTGGTATCCGAAAAATTTGTTACCCCCTGGTAAAGAATTTTTCGGATACCAAATGGAAATTTCCAGGTATAGGGTTTATTTATATTATTTATTTATTTATTTATAGGCTTATATCCTGCCCATCTTCCCTGGCGGGAACTCTGGGCGGCTAACAATGTTAAAAACACATAAAATAAGGAAAAACACCACCGAGTAGTGGAGCGGCGGAGGGCAAGATGGCGGAAAAAGGGATAGAAGTGGGAGGAAGGAAAAAAAACTAACTAATGCGGTCACCAAAGGCCTCTTTAAGCAGGGTTGCCTCGGATAACGAATATTCCCTATGGGCTGCCTCAGATAATGAATGTTTCAAAATGCCTTACAAAAAAAGTGTACCCAGGATGCATTGCAGCCCCTGTAGTTTGTGGAGGGTAGGAAGGAGTTAGAATGCTTTCTCATGGTGTTTGGGAGCCATTCTGAACAAGTTTTGCTGAGGGATTTGGACATGGAAAGGTAGGGAGCTAGCTTTTATTAATCTCTGCACTGCTTTTCTTTGCATTTTGGCTGGGAAAAGTCTGGGCTAGGCTTGCTGATTTTATGCTTATATTTGCTTGGATCCCCCCCCCTTGCACTCTGAGTGGGAAAAGTTTGAGTTAGTCTTTGTGGTTTCATTTCTCCGTGTTTGCAAGCATTCTCCATTGCTTTGGAGGCAAAAATGGTCTGCATTTTACTTCCTGCTTGTTTCTCCGTTTGCATTTTTTTCCCTTTGCACTTTGGGCGAGAAAGGCTGAGCTAGGCTTGGTGGTTTCATTTCTCCATGCTTGCAAGCGGTCTCCATTTCTTTGGAGGCAAAAACGGGCTGCATTTTGCTGCTTATGTTTCTCACTTTGGATTTTTTCCCCCTTTGCACTTTGGGAAGGAAAGGGTTGAGCTAGGCTTGGTGGTTTCATTTCTCCGTGTTTGCACTGCATTGGAGGATATGTGTTGGGGGGGGGGGTGTTCCAGCACTGCATACCTTTAAAGTGCACTTTATAAAGAAGTATGGGACACACACACCCCACACACACACACACTTTTTTGCCTTTTTCCAGACCTCCAGTACTGATTTATCAGGTTTCCCATTCATTTCAATGGGAAACCACATTTCAGATAACAAATCTTTTCAGATAATGAATTGCCTCGGAGAATAAATTAAATTCGTTATCCGAGGTACCACTGTACTTGTTTTCACTGCTATTGGAAAAAGTTAACTCATCCCACAGCCCACTTGGTCTGCAAACTGACAAAGACACAGTGGATGAAATCCTGTTGCTCAGCGTAATAAACTGAAACCAGGGTAGGCCCACTGAATCACTGAACTCTATAGAGGACATAACTCACCAAATTCTGATTGACTGCTGTTCTAGTGGCAACTTGCTACTAAATGTCAGTCACTTGGGAACAATCACATTATTAGCAAAAAAAGTAGAAATTGAGTGAACTTGTATTACATGTTTGGTGTGGACTAATTCATATTTTTCATCACTGATCAGAAGATGCAACTGGAAATCTCTCTGTCACACATGCATACATACACACAGTACATGCTAGAGCATAGGAGGGGGGGAACCCCATTGAGGGGGCTGTTTTTAAAATGGAGCACTGGGGGAAATCCCAGCTAGAACAGAGGAGGAGCAAAGCCTCTGTGGAGAGGGTTTTTTTAAAAAACTGAGCAATGGGAGCAATTCCAGCTAGAGCAGAGGAGGGAGGAAGCCTCCGTGGGTGGGGTTGTTTTTAAAAAATAGGGCGATGGGTGGCAGGGATGGTGATGGCAGGGATGGTGTGGAGAGGCTTCACGGAGGTGGCCTCTTTGGGGACAGGGGTTGATTGGGGGTGGCAACTGTTCATACCTTTATCAAGCCTGTCACCGTTCCTTCAACTCTGCTGCTGCTGTTGCCTGAAACATAAATTGAAACAGACAATCACCCACTTCAAGCAGGAGGAGGAGGGGGATAGGGGAGATGCCATTGGCTTAGAGCACTTTTGATTATGTGACACACATGATAGTGCTGGTATATAAAAACACTGCTCATTAATAAGTCAAATGTGTTCAGAAATATTTGCTTCTTAATCAAAATGCTCGTAAACCAAATTACTTGTTAACCAAGGTACGACTGTAATGATTTTGGGTACAACTATCTGTCATGTGGCTGCAAAACACAGATCCCCAACATTTGCAAAACGGACTTTAAAAACATGCCCCTGGCGAGGATCAAGTTCCGAAAAATGATGCAATACCCCCACCTCTCACACACAATGCAAAATAGACTTTAAAGGTATGCACACCACAGGGATTTATTTATATTTATTTATTTATTGTTACATTTATATACCGCCCAATCTTCCGAAGCAGAACTCTGGGCGGATCAGGTCCCTACCTTTGTACCATTTGATAAATGCACCAAAAAGTTTAAAAATTTCCAAAAATCACTGCAAAAGCTTTCAAAAATGATGCCAAAACAATTTGTGTTAGGTGTAAGACATTTACAGAATGCCTAAATGTTGGTGGTGATCTGCCTAAATGGGGTCTGCTCATGTAGACCCCCCTTTACATTTCATGGACCCCAATTTTTTCTCACTGTCATAGATCACCTGAAATTTGAAATACACCCCTGGGGGGTCTATGTAGACCACTTTGGGGGCCACTGTAATAGATACTGAAGAAGTCAGGGAAGGCCATTGTGTAAAACCATGTTTTCAGTAGTTTTTTAAAGGTTTGAAGTGAGTATTCCAGGAAAAGTTCTGGTGGTAGGTGATTTCATAAATGGGGAGTAACCACTGAGAGGGATCTACTCCTTGTCACAGCTTTCCAGACCTCCCTCTGGGTTGGGACTCCCAGGTCTCCTGCATGGCTAGCATGAGTGATCTGAGCAGTTCTTCTTGGGAGGAGCTGCTCTGTCAGAAATTTCTTCTAAATATAGCCTTGATAATCAAGAAATGTCTTGCAATACAAGCGCTGGAGCAGGTCACATGATAATCAGTGAGTCAATGGTGGCTCTCTTTCTCTCCTTCTGTTGGACTGTGGCTGATTGTCTGGAATGTTCCATCTCAGGCAAGCCTCAAAAGCTGAGGGAGGAATGAGGAACGGAGGTCTCCCTTGTAACAGCCACAGAGATTTTTAAAGGAGAGTGCAGGTTAGGGGCTTGTTTTATTTTGTTTTATATTTTTCTTTAATTTTTCCCCACATACTTTCTTATTTTTCAAACAATTTCTGCCATGGGGCAGCTAATCAAGTGTGTATCTGGCTACAAATTGCATTTTATTTTTGTCACATTAAAAAAAAAACAGTAAAATCCAGTTGTTAGTCCCAAGCAAAGCAGATTCTGCAGCCAGGTACCTAAACAATGGTGTGGACATGGACTTCTAGCCAACTTCTTTTGTGAGTTTTGGCATTTTGTGTGTACAGTATGTGGTCTATAGGGCCCCAGACTGAATCATCTGAGTTTCCGTTATTTCTTATGGGGAATTTTACTTTGATATATGAGTGCTTTGGTTTATAAGCATGCTCCTGAAACAGATTTTGCTTGTAAAGCAAGATATTACTCTAGTAAGAAAATTATATGAGGAAACTGAAGTGGGAAGCCTTTCACTGTTTACAGGGCAGTTCTTTGTCGTGGCACCATCTGTAGGGTTATAAACAGAACTGCTAGTAAATCCAAAACATAAAAAGCTTTATCCTGGTTTCTTTTTGGCTGCTTAAACCACACAGACCCAAATTCCCTGGAACAACTTCACAATGAGTGAATGCAAATGAATTTGCATTTCCCTGAAACTCAAACCTGAGCTTGTTGCTGTTGGTGATAATTCTAACTTTGTAGTTTCCTTTATATCCTGCTGCCTTATTATAAGTGTTGTATTTTGTACTTTATTATAACAGTGAAGATTTCCACTAATTAGACTGACACAGATAGTGGGGTATTTGGTTACATGGTTGTGTGCGTGCATATATCCAAAGATAAATGATGCATATTCAAGTACTCCTGCTTGCAGGTGATTCCAATTTATTCATCTTAATTTCTTCAGTTATTCCAAGAAGTCTGTCACTTACAATTTCTGTTCAATTCTAAATGTTTCCACATTTCCATACCTTCAGTATGTCCTTTTCCATACCTTCAGTATTTCAAAGAGTGGTTTCCATACCTTCAGTACTTCAAAGAGTGGTTTCTCCTGTTTTTCAGCCAGGTAGGAACATAATTAAAACTATGGTCCTCCATGACAGAGTACAGCATTATTTATTTATTTATTTATTTATTTATTTATTTATTTATTTATTTATTTATTTATTATTGAATTTATACCCCACCCATCTTCCCAGGGGAACTCTGGGCGGCTTACAAGCTGAGAATTCAGCAGCTGTCAGAAATACAAATAGATAAAAAGACAGGCAATAATCATACAAATAAAATCATATGGCTCCCTTGTAGGACCTTGTCTCATTCAAAGTCGGCCAGCGGAGGGAGTAACCACAACAGATGGCGGGGGGGGGCAAAAAAAACCACTATTTAGCTAGGTCACCAAAGGCCTCGCGGAATAGGATGGCCTTTACCGCTCTGCGAAAGGCCAGCAGGGACTCTGCAGAGCGCACTTCACTGGGGAGGCTGTTCCATAGGGAGGGAGCAGCCACCGAGAAGGCCCGAGTATGGGTTGATGTTCGCTTGGCCTCTCGGGGGGTGGCAACCCGAAGTGAGTGTGCTCGCAACTGCCGAACTGGTCGGGCCAAGGTTGATCTCTGGGCGATCCGCTCTGCGAGGTAGTCCGGGCCCAAGCCATGGAGGGTTTTATAAACTAAAACCAAGACCTTGAATCTGATCCAGGACGCAACGGGCAACCAATGCAGCTGGGCCAGGACTGGGGTGATGCGGTCAAAATGATGCGCACCCACCACCAGTCTGGCTGCCGCATTCTGTACCCGCTGCAGTCGCCGGAGGAGAGTCAAGGGCAACCCCATGTAGAGGGTGTTGCAATAGTCCAGCCTCAAGATCACCAGCGCCTGAACCACTGTTCTCAGGGAGTCACCGTCTAGGTACGGGCGGATCTGGGCAATCTGTTGAAGATGGTAGAATGCGGTCCGGGTCACGGCAGCCACCTGGGCATCCAGAGATAGCGCTGGATCCAGGACCACGCCCAGATTCCTAACCCTATCTGCCATCTGGAGAGAAACTCCCTCCAAGGTGGGGAGAGGGCCTCCGTACCCAGATGGCGAACTCCCAAAGAACATCACCTCGGTCTTCTTGGGATTGAGCTTGAGCCTGTTGGCCCTGGTTCAAGCCATAACTGCCTCCAGGCACTGGTCGAGGGTCTGGACAGCTTCCACTGCAGAGGTGGAAAAGGGGAGATAGAGCTGCATGTCATCAGCGTACTGGTGACAGCAGACTCCAAATCTCCGAATGACCCCAGCCAGCGGTCTTACGTAGATGTTGAACAGCATGGGGGAGAGAGAGACGACCCCTGCGGAACTCCACAAGGGCGTGTCCACAGGGTCGACAACTCTCCACCATGCTGTACATACTGAAGCCGACCCTCCAAGAAGGACCGGAGCCAACTGCGAACAGTGCCTTCGATACCTACATCAGAGAGCCGGTCCAGTAGGATACCGTGGTCGACGGTATCGAAGGCCGCTGACAAATCCAGGAGGACCAACAGGGTAGAGCAACCCCTGTCGGCCGCCCGGATTAGGTCATCTTGCAGCGCAACCAGAGCTGTCTTGGTCCCCCGGCGAGGCCTGAAACCGGATTGGCAAGGATCAAGGCACCGCTGTTCCTCCAAGAATGACTGCATCCGAATCACAGCCACCCTCTCGATAACCTTGCCCATGAAGGAAACATTGGCAATTGGACGATAGTTCGCCAATTGGTCCGTTGCCAGGCCCGTTTTTTTCAGAATGGGCTTTACCACCGACTCCTTCAGACGAGAGGGGAAAACCCCCTCGCTGAAGGAGATGGTGGCGATGACAGAAGCCCATTCGGGCATGCTCCCTCCCACAGTTTTTATGAGCCAAGATGGGCAAGGATCGAAGGGGGTGGACGATCACCCTGGAGGCCTCAATGGCGGAAACAGGCCCAAACTCAACCAGACGAGGAGAGCGGGGGGTGAGGCAGCTGGGGGTGGCGAGGGGGGACTAGTGCAACCGGATTCGAAGCCAGCCCGGATGGCCTCTATTTTGGATCGAAAATAGACTGCGAAATTCTCAGTACTGAAATCAGTAGGAGGAGGCCTGGCCAGACTAGGATTGGTGAGGTCTCGAACCACGCGGAAGAGTTCTGCCTGGCAGTTCGAGGCCTCATCAATTCTCAGGGAGTAATAAGATCTTTGAGCCTCCCTGATCGCTCGCGAGTAGCGCCTAGACTGGATAACAACAGCAGTCTTATTAATAACCATCTGGCTCCAGCTCCAGCTGCTCTCCAGCCTCCTCCGCTCGCGCGTCATCGCTCGTAACTCCGCCGTGAACCACGGTGAGGATCGAGCTCTGCCACGGAGGAGGCACTTGGGGCGATTCGGTTGACGGCACAAGAAGCTGATTAAAACCATCTGTCAGCAATGGCCTCGGCCGAATCGTCAGTCAACCCACCAGGAAACTCCCCGAACGCTTCACGGAACCGAGAAGGGTCCAGAAGCCTCCGGGGGTGGCCCCAAATGAGGGACCGATGACAGGGAAAAGGACAACAGGTGATGGTCTGATCATGACACGGGTAGGGAAGCGATGTCCCCCACCTCCAGACTAAAAGCCCCCGACATGGAGATAAATACCAAGTCCAAGGTATGCCCACAGCTGTGGGTAGGGCAAAAAAACATGCTGAGATAGACCCATGGAGGTCATGGACTCTATGAATTCCAGAGCTGCACCAGATAGCCCATCGCCAGCATGCACATTGAAGTCCCCGACGACCAGAAGCCGGGGGGAATTCAACAGTGCAGCGGCGATGAACTCTGAGAGCTCTGGTAGGGATTGAGCTGGGTGGCGGGGAGCACGGTAACCCAGCACAATGCCAAATCTATCTCACTGACCTACCAGCAGGTGGAGGCATTCTAACCCCGGACTAACCAATGTCGAAGCCCTGGTCACATAAAGAGATTCCCTGTAAACAATGGCAACCCCCCTCCCTTCTGACCCTCCAACCTACCCACTCCCTGAACCAAAAACCCAGGCGGGCACAGCTGGGTGAGAGAGACACCCCCCTCAGCGCCCACCCAGGTTTCCGTGATACAGGCCAGGTCGGCCCTGCCATCAGTGATGGTGTCATAAATGATGGGGGTCTTGTTATGGACCGACCTGGCATTCAAAAGGAGGCAGGACAGGTTGGAGGCAGTGGTGGGATGACTCGAGGACACGTCACAGTGAGTCGGAGGGTCAGAACGTGGGACAGGCACCAATTGCCTGACCCGAGTTCTTCTTAAGCGACTAACCCTCCGATTCCAAGTGGGTCGTCCACGCAAGCGGGTCGCCCAGCAATGCTTATTACTGAGATGTAGTTCACATCTACCAACAATTTCCTTCCGACAACGTTTGCCCTTGTACAGCCTCTTAATCAGTCCATTGCTGCTCAGGGTAGGGTTTTAAATACTGATTGCCTGTCATTCTTTTCTTCTCTGCAAACCAACATAGCATGAAATGAGAGAAATGTGGGAGAAAATAAATGGCCAAATCTATTTTATCTGGGAGAGGAAGAAATTAAATGAGATTATGCTGCTAAGATTATGCTGCACTGAACAGGAAGCAATAACTATAAAGAAGGTTCAGTTGTTTACAGATAAAGCAGCTTTGCCAGCTCACAATGGACTGATACTATGTTTTGTTTTACTGCTTTGAGTAAAACAAATAAATATGCAAAAGTTGTCTAAACAATCTAGAACAAAGGTTGGGGGACAGCATTGATTACTGTGAGTTATGGTGGTGACTTCATGTGGAGAGTTTGTAAAATTTCAGTGAACAAAGGAAGCAATTCTTTAACCAGCTGGTGTTGAAACAACCCTCATTCTTTACATTCCTCTTTGGTAATAATAATAATAATAATAATAATAATAATAATAATAATAATAATAATAATAATAATAATAATAATAATAATAATAATAATAATAATAATAATAAATAATGCAGTTAAGGCTAGAATAGAAAAATCAGCTGAGTCCCCCACATGTAGACTCTGCAAAGAGGCAGATGAAACTATCGACCATATATTGAGTTGTTGCAAGAAAATTGCTCAGACTGATTACAAACAGCGTCATAATTTAGTCACTCAAATGATTTATTTATTTATTTATTTATTGTAGGACTTATATACCGCCCGTCTTCCCGGTGGGGAACTCCGAGCGGTTTACAGCATTTAAAAAACCAACAAATTCCACAGTATAATAAAAACTAAACAGATAAAACAACAGGTGCAGGAGATGGCGATGGCGGGAAGAAGGAAGGAGGGGGGGAAAAATCATCCAAACGCCTCCCGAAAGAGTAAGGTTTTAAGAGCCTTCCGGAAGGCGGGCAGGGACTCTGCTAGGCACACTTCTGCTGGTAGATGGTTCCACAGTGTCGGGCCAGCCACAGAGAAGGCTCGGGAACGGGTGGAGGTTCTCCGAGCCTCCCTGGGCGTGGCCACACGCAGCATGTGTGCCCGCGACAACCTAGTTGGACGGGCCGAAGTTGACCGCTGGTCGATCCGCTCTGCCAGGTAGCCAGGTCCTAGGCCATGGAGGGTTTTGTAGACCAAAACCAGGACCTTGAATCTGATTCAGGCTGCAATGGGTAACCAGTGCAGGCGGGCCAGAACTGGGGTGATGTGCTCATATCGACGCACACCCGCCACCAGTCTGGCCGCCGCGTTTTGGACCTGCTGCAGACGCCGAATCAGAGTCAAGGGCAACCCCATGTAGAGCGCGTTGCAATAGTCCACTGGAATTTGTGTCAGAACTATCATCTGCCCATAGCAAATAACTGGTGGGATTATAAACCTGAAAAAGTGACTGAAAATGAGCATGCAAAATTACTTTGGGATTTCCGAATACAGACAGACAGGGTTTTGGAGCATAATACCCCAGATATTGTGATTGTGGAGAAGAAAAAAGTGTGGATCATTGATGTTGCTATACCAGGAGATGGTAGAGTCACTGAGAAACAACTTGAAAAAATTACCCAATATCAGGATCTCAAAATTGAACTTCAGAGACTCTGGCATAAACCGGTACAGGTGGTCCCAGTGGTAATTGGCACGCTGGGTGCGGTCCCCAAAGAGCTAAGCAAGTATTTATAAGAAATTGGAGTTGACAAAGTCACCATCAGTCAGATGCAGAAAGCCACCTTACTGGGATCTGCTTGCATAATTCGCCGATACATCACTAAGTCCTAAACATTTGGGAAGCGTTCGACTAGTGATTGGTAATACAAAATCCAGTGTAGATAGCTGTGTGTTTTAATAATAATCATCATAATACAGTACGACCCCCACATCCGCTGATTCACTAACCGCTGATTCAGTTATGCGCAGTTGGTGATCAGGGTGCAGGGGAGGTCCAAGCCCAGTGGTGAAGAGGTGGAGTTGGGATTTAGAGGACCTGCCTGCCCAGCGTTTAGAGGGTGTCAGGGGTGAAAGCTTTCACCCCTGCACCCCACGACCCCTGTCACTGCCATTATCCTCAAATAAGAGTGTTTGCTCTTTTCTGCAGATTTCGCTATCTGCTGGGGGGGGGGGTGGAACCGGTGCCCCGCAGATATGGCGGTTCTACTGTAATAGTTCAAGATGCCTATTATCTTTCCCACTTAGCTACAAGCTCCTTCTTGCCAATATTGGGTATCATCTTCTGGAATCAGGAATGCATCTTTTCCTGTAGCTCACTGAGACATATGTTTTGTTCCGAATGTTGCACAGCTCTTTATGCCTTCGACGCCTGCTGTGTTTTAAGCATGGATGTAATCATTCAGGCAATATTTTCAGCAGATTTAGGAGGTCAGGATGGGGCCTAGGAGGAAAATAGTCTATTTGGGCCAAAGTAGAAATGACACTAGTCATTCAGTTAGAAGTCTGAACGCAGGTACGATGAGGTTTTGATGGCATCTCAAAACCTTAGCAATAATAGAGGGAAATGGTTTTAAGCCCCCACCATTGCACACAGAGCCTGTGTCTCCAAGCTGCTATTGGTGCTCCATGCTTCCTTTTTGCTTAGGAAAGAAATATCCCTTTGATGATTGCTGGTATGTTTGATGGGAGAGGAGATTCATATAGTTGCTAGGTGTGGGAATGGTGTAACTTAGAATTTGGCCCTAAGCTGTGCAGGGCCCAAGCAAATGAATTCTTAAGGGGCAATAGGAAGCGCTCAACTAAAGGAATATTGCTCCTAATAGTTCCAGTACTAGAGACAGTTCAAATGCAATCTTTGCCATTACTCTCACTGGGGCTAACTCCATTTAAATAAATAAAACAAACCACATCTAGCATTTATCTATATTTCTAGACACTTTAAACTTGCAGCGGTGCTTTGATTTATTCATGCTGTTATGTGTTAAGGGTACATTGGGCTTGAAAACGGGGGGAATCAGAGTGTAGGGCAAAAAGAGAATGTAGTCTAAAATGTAGTTTCCTACAATATTTTAGTTCAGTGTCATTATTCAAAAGCTAGCTTGCTTGACTTCGTAGGCAAGCAAACAGCCTCTTACCCACTGGGAAAAGATATTAAATCGTTTTTTCTGTTTTACATATCTCCAGCTAAGCTGCAAGTTGCAACCTTTTCTGTTTTTTTTTAAATAAAGCAGTTGTAGTTATGAATTTGTTTTCTACATGCATTTTTCATCCTGCCTTTTATTATCTTTGTTTCAGCTTTTTTTAAAAAAATGGTGGAAAATAACTCATTATTCTGTCGGAATGGGAGGTGGAAAGTCACAAGGGAGTGCTTGTTAAAATGTTTAAGTATTAATTTATTCCATGATAAATTTTCAACTGTCATTTTCTTAATATCATGCACATGAAATAATCATGTCTTAAAACGCTCAGTAATCGAAGGACATTTTCATTTCATGATCACCTTGGGAATTTCTGTTCGAACCTTTATTTTATGATGTCATGATGCAAGTAAAGGGTTGTGTGCCCCCCCTTTCTCACACAGACCCTTCCTCGTTCTACTAATTCACTCCTCTTGACTCTTCTGCCCATACAGCTTTAGATGTTGGGGGGGGGGGTTGGGGGTTGTGTATGATGTTTCATACTGGAGTCTTTTCAACTGACAGACTACTATATTTCCTAAGATAACTGTGGGCCAATTCCCTTTTGAAAAAATAATGTTGTGGACTTTGCGACCCCATTTCCTCAACTTAGCCATGATGTGTAATTCTGCTTTGTTATCCAGCTCATCCTGTTAGCAATGCTCCGTTATTCAGTCCATTACAGAGCTTCAGCTACAGGGTGCTACCAAAATGTAATAAGTACTATTCCCATTTCACAGAGGAGGAAAACAAGGCTGAGAGGTAATAAAACTGGCTTAACTAATAAATCTGTGACAGAGCTGAGAGCTGTTCACTGAGGGACAAAACAAGGTGTGATTTAAAGATAAAAGCCACATATGCCTCAGTTACCTCAGGCCCACTGGATGAATCTGTTTGTGCGGGTTAAGTATGTGTGCAAGTTTTACACTTGCCCTCACCTGTGTGCTTTGCTGTTTATTTAGTTTGTTTCACTTTTGTATCATTGATCATATCTTCATATCTTCAAGAATATAATTTTTCCAGAGGAAGGCAAAGAGACCACCTTCAGTCACATAACTGAGGGAAAAGTAGTTGGGGGAATATATATTCCCTCATTTTCTCCCAGATTCAGAGTCCTGCTGTTGCACTCACCTTTGTTTCAACCCACCTGAAGATTCAAAATGCATAACAAAATAAAGACTAAAGGTGCTGATTTTTGGCACAACCCAGGTCCCTATGTGCTGTTTCTCTTGGTCTATGTAATTCACCCTTTAAGTTCGTAATTACCATTTAATTAGCACTGACGCAAGCAGCAGTCCTTTATCCAGGAAATAAACAAAAGAGGCAATTAATTATGAAATGTGCATATCTTTGGTCTTTCGAAGGCTGAATAATGTCCCAGAGGCCTTGTTTGAATGTACTAATAATAGGAATATTACTATTTCTGCCTGAAGAGGTAAATGAGATTTACCCTGATGACCCCCCCATTGTACACTTGCGTTTTAGAGACTTCTTTTTAACATGAGAAAGTTTTAAAGTGTACTGCCCAGATTCTTACATTTCATTCCTTTGCTGCTGTTAAATGCATTTGCATTCTCTTTTCTACAGTATGACGTCGGGACATACTGAATGGTGAGGTTCAAAGAGGGATCTGGTTTCAGGCAGTCTCGTTTGCCAACCACGTATCCCCTGTACAAGGCATGTATTTTGCCCACTGAGTGTAGTATTATTTCTCCTTTATGATGGTTAGGTGCCTCTCCTCAGAAGCCCTATATGCGTAATTCAGATCATGAGGTGAACATTGTGTGTCTTCACATATCTAGCTCCTGTTTGCCATCTCTGTGTTGAAGAGAAGCTATCCAGTGAGGAGTCTATTCTACACATCTAGGTTCCACCTCCAACTCAGATCTTCTCCAGCCCCATGAACTATTTGTCATGTGAAGCATAATTAAGGAGGAGTGAAGCTGTGTCCTTAGTTCTCCCCCAGTATTCATCCACTGCTCTGAAATAGCAAGTTAATTGTAAAGGTAATGAGTTACTCCAGCCCACAACTAGGGTCTGTGTCACCCTGGGCAAACATGGACTCTGTCTCCTCACCCCACACCGAGTAGGTATGAACAGTACAAAGTACAAATATTATTTTGTCATTTTGGCGTTTCCTCTCTCTTTCTCCCTCTCCCTCTCTGTCTGTCTCTCTCTCTCTCTCTCTCTCTCTCTCACACACACACACACACACACACACAGAGAGAGAGAGAGAGAGAGAGACAGAAAGACAGACACACACACAGAGAGAGAGAGAGAGAGAGAGAGCATCCTGGGCACATGCTGTGCCTCCCTCCCTCCTGGTTGTGGCCTAGAGATGGGCACGAAACAAAAAAATGGCATTTCGGTTTTTCGTTTGTCGTTGAGAGGTCTGTTTCGGTTCATTTCCATTTGTCGTGAATTTTTGGAAAAAAATCGTTACTGTTTTTCGTTTTTTCGTTTGTCGTTTCTACCCGCTTTTTGCGTGATTTTTAAAGCATTTCCATGCACAGGCATCCCCAAACGCCCCAGACCAGAGGGAAAACACTAAAAAAAATGGATGCTGCCAGAGACACAGTATAGAGTAGGTAGGCAGGGAGGCTGCAAAGGCAGCGACGGACGTTGCCCAGGGTGCAAGGCAGCCACAGAGTGACTGCACTGCGGGGCAGGGGAGGGTACTCACCGAGAGGTACGCACACACACACACAGGGAGGTTGCAGGACTGAAGCTAGAGTCACAGAGACAGCAATCCCACCCTAACTCCCACCAGAGACTGCAAGGAGGACGGGGGATGCTAGAGCTTTTTATGCCCTCTGTGGCTGCCAGACCTACCCGCCCAGTCTGCAACCTGGGCATGCTATTGGTTGAACATGATCCCATCACATGGCTTTCCTCCGTTTTGTGGCTGGTGGCGACATCCATTTTAAAGTGAAAAGAAATACATATTTCTTTTTATATAATATAATAATTATCACTGTGTTTTTACGGCAATATAAATAATTATCGCTGCATTTTTACGGATGTCCAGGGCGTTTTTTAACATTTAAAACAGCTCATTTCATTGCGCGTTGCCATTAACGGAAACGAAACGTAACGACCACAATTTTCGTGGTTCTGTTCGTTTTGTTTCATTTTCATCACAATTTTCGTTTGTCGTTTCGTTACGACAAAAATGTTCGTTCCGTGCCCATCTCTATTGTGGCCCTGAGTTCCTTTTTTCCTGTATGGAGAGCACAATCATTCTTTTTTCCAAAAATGAAATCACTGTGACAGTGTGGTGAACAATGTTTGTGAGTTTGCAGGGGTCCGTGGAGGGAGTGGTGCTCCTTCATAAAAGTAAACCACTAACCCTCAACCCAAATGAGCACAGTGTTGCTGGGCCCATGCTTGTGTACTTCATCCTGGGGTAAGGAAGAAATCATCTCCGGCAGGAGGCTGGGTGAGCAGCATTAGGACAAAAACATCTTAGTTATTATCTCCCATTAGGGAAATATCAACTGCTCATCTCTGACTATTACCAAGCAATCAGCTTAACTGAAGATGGTTAGCCCAGCAGCTGCAATAGCGTGTAATTCTGGGCTTCCTGCGTTGCTGATTTTCAATGCCTGATTAGGACCAGAGATACAGAAAAGTCACGGGATTTTGCGGTTTTTACTACACGGTCCACAATTTCACAGAAACACAAAAGAGAGGGAAATAATCCTATAGATCCATGTTAGTTCCAAGGCCATTTTGCCTAAACTGAAGATGTTTGCATAGTCAGGACTGTAATGTGCTAAATAAGAAAAATGCACTAAACTACAGCACAATCCTATGCCTGTCTACTTAGAAATACAGACCACTGAAATTACTGACAATGAGGTAATTTCGCTACTCAGTAGAATTCTGGATTAATTGCCTTTATGTCTTGTACATCCAGTATAATGAAATCTAGAGCAATTAAAAGAGCACCCTTTAAAAAACCTTTGAAGGTTTTAAAGCAGAGGCTGGATGGCTGTCTGTCAAGAGTACTTTGATGGGGGAGTTCCTGCATGGCAGTGCATTGGACTGAATGGCCCTTGTGGTCTCTTCCAACTCTATGATTCTATGACTTCAGTGATTTGTAGGGGTTCCCTAAATGACTTGATTATAGGCTTCGTGAGCAGTCCCACATCTGCGCTGGATTGGCCACATTTTGACATTATGTTTCTGGAGCTGGAGGTCATCCCTAGTCACCAAGGATCTTTGTATGAAATGCTTACTGCTGAGATCACAGATGGTGGGGACACAAGGGAGCAAGCTCAGCCTGGTATCTTGTGATTTCTCCACTGTAGCCAGAGCAGGCTGCTTTAGGCCAAAAGGGATGGGCACCATATGAAAAACGACATGCTGTTTTGTTGTTTTGTTAGCTAATGAAATAAAATGAAACAAAACAAAACGGGGAAGCAGCATTTTGTTACAAATGAAACAAAATACCATTTCCCCCTCTAGAATGAAACAGGGGAGCTTCCTCAAGCTCTTCCCTGGAAGCCCGCAAAATTTGGAAATATTCGGGGTTCACGGAGCTGAGTTATGAAGTTCCAAAGGGGGTCTCTCTAGGAAAAAAACTTCTAATTGGAATCGGAAGCTAATCGGGCCAGCGATAGCACTGCCACCACTTCCCATATGATTCCAATTAGAAGGTTTTTTCTTTTGGAGCTTCATACCTCAGCCCCCTTACTCCAAAATCTTTCCAAATTTCAGAGGATTCTCTAAAATCACTTTCTGAAGGCACTTCTGCTACTTTGGTGCCCCAAGGTAAGTAATTATTGAGTGCATATTTTTAAAAATATATGCATTCAACATTATTTTAAAACATATGCAATCAGAATTTACTTACCATGGGGCTCCAAAGTAGCAGGGGTAACTTCCCAAAGCAATTTTAGGGAACCCCCTGAAATTTGGAAAGTTTTGGGGGTAAGAGCATTTAGTTATGAAGCTCTAAATGGGCTGGGGATAGTTAACTGGCAAAGTGTGCTGGGATCATGGAGGCAATCAGGGAGTTTACTCTATGGTATTAACTGCCTAATTGCCTCCGTACTCCCAGCACAGGAGCAGCAAGGGGAAAAACATGCTCTTTTCTGCGTTTCTCCCCTCCTCCACCTCCCAGCTGGGGCTTTTCAACCGGTCAGGGTTTGGAGTGGGGGCACCCCTCCCCCACATGCACCCTGACCTGTCAAAATTCCCGAGGCGGTAGGCAGGGGAGAGGGACGAAAGGCAGAAAGGAGCAGGGTTTTTTTTGTCACTGCTTCTTTCGGCGTTTCTCCCCCCCCCCCCCCCTCCCAGCTGGGGCTTTTTGACAGGTTGGGTTGTGTGTGTGGGAGGGGTGAAAGGCAAACTCTGACCTGTCAAAAAGCCCCAGAAGGGAGGTGGAGGGAGGGGTGAAAGGCAGAATGGAAGATGGCGGTTAAAAAACCCTGCTCTGTTCAGCCTTTTGTCCATCCCCCTGCCTCCCAGCTTTGAATTTTTGACTGGGGTGGGGGGGAGAGGTGCCCCTCTGCAAATCCAGACCTGTCAAAAAGGAGATCGCAAGGAAGAAGGAAGGGAGCAGTGCTAAATTGAAGCTCTGTTTGAATTTACCTCTGCCTTCTTCCTTCTCCCATGCTGCCCCTCCTCCCAGGGCAGTTTTCTGGACAGGGAGGGCTGTGAGCAGTGGGAGCTGGCCCAACTGCCCACAGCACTCCCTGTCCAAAACACACCCCCCCGGGAGGATGGGGTGGCAGGGGGAAAAGGAACAGCAAGGCAGTGAATTTACTTCTGTCTGGCTGCTCCTTTCCTCCTACCCCCTGCCTTCCAGCTGGGATTGAGTTGTCAAAATCAGCTGGGAGGCAGTGGGGAGGAGGCTTTTGAATCCCCCACCACAACAGCTAGAGAGCTGGTGCCATGGGGGATTAATTTAATTTAATTTAATTTTGTTTTGTAAGTAATAATTTTTTCACAGGGGGACAAAATGGAATGAAACAAAACACATTTTTTCCGTTTCGTGCCCATTCCTTGTGGGCATTCCTTATTGAGACTGCAACTTAGGCAGCTAGACCTAACTGAAAAGGATTTTTCAGACTTTTCCATTAAATCATCTCCATGTTGCGATGGACCTCCTGTATGGGATTATAAAGTAAGTTCTTTTTTATATTGTATATGTGATGCTGATAAATTAACCCACCTATGATGGGAATATCTATACACACTAAACCCCTTCTTCTTGCCTCACATTGGTTCTTCCTAATTGCGGTCTCACTCATCCCCTCTTTCCCCTACACACACACACACACACACACACACACACACACACACACACACTTCTTTCTTCCCCAGCCTGTTTTCATTAACCCTTAACTCCAAACACCCAAGTACCTCCTAATGTGATTCCCATTTTGTATCACTGCAAACACTGGGGAAGAGAAGGAAAAAGAGGAGGGATGACTGATTGCCACTAAGAAAAGAAAGATTTATTAGTGTTTATCCAGAAATACTGGATAGCCTGCTGCTGAGCCAACTGAGCCCAGCAGGCTATAGATTGGGGATTTGCACCAGCTCCATTCCATGAAAACACATTCATCAAATGTGTGTGTGTGTGTGTGTGTGTGTGTGTGTGTGTGTGTGTGTGTAACAGAGCATGAGGGAATGTGGAAACTGGCAGTGTGTGCGGGCCTGAAAGATGGGAACTCAGCCGTAGCTGGGCTCCAGATCAGTGTATGGTTCCCATCCATAGGTCAGCTGCCCCTACTGCCATCCTTGGCTCCATCTCCCCATGCACACACAATATTTTGTATGTGTCTCTCTCTGGTCCATGCTATGCAATCATTTTTCTCTCTTGGGTTCGCTGAAGCAAGCAAGACATGTCAGTGCTTGATGAAACCCCATTTTCACTGATTAGCTCCCTTAAAAATATTTCATTTATCAGTGCCAAGATTTAAGTACTTCCCACTTGCGGGCAGCCAAGTGTGTCCTGTTGACTATGTAGCACGTCAATTTACATTGGTGGTGACAATGGTATAACAGCCACTAATGTCATCTTTTTCTTTCAAGTCTCACTGCCTCCTCCTCCTCCTCCTCCTCTTCACCCTCCCTTCCCCAATAGCTTGAGATGTGTGTGTGTGGGGGGGGGGGTTGAGAGAGCGAGAGCTTAGTTCTATTTTGCTTCTGTACTACCCTCTTTTCATCAGTTCAAAGCAGGGAGATAGAACATGCGAGGAGGCCCTGATGGGGATGTCTGCATGTCTGTTAGTCATTTGCAAAGTCATAAATTTCAATTTCATTGAACGCTCTTCTATTATCACCTGGGTCTTCATTTATTCCCAAACAGAAATGTAATTTCCTTCAATGTTTTGCAAATGATACCTGGCTGCAATCCCATTTAGATATTGCCCAAAGAGTAATTTTTTTCCTTTCTTTCCTTCTTTCCTTTAAAAAGCATCTCCCCCGCCTTGGCCCCATCATATCTCTTACTTCATTGGCTATAATAGTGAACCCATGCAAAGAAGATGCTCACTTGGCTTTATTCTCTGATGTCTCCACTGAGAGCTTTTTAACATATTTCAGAGGTGGCGTCTCCCCCACCTTCAAATGACAAAGAGGGGATTTTGGGGAGGTATGGGGGGGAAGGAGGGTCATTGGGCACAGGGCTGTCAGATTTGCCAGCATACAAAGACAGAGTGGCAACATTAAGACTGCGCCGGATTGTGTTGCCTGGAATGAAATGAATAGGCTGAATTTATAAGGTGCCAAGAAACACTGTCTGAAATAAATAGAAGTGAATCAGAATCCAGTTTTCAAGCTTGCTGACAAAGTGCATTAAATAAAAAGAGGATGCCCAGACTCTGTTAGGACAGAGTGTGCTTGTACATGGGGTCATTCCCTAACTATTTATGACTTGCTCTGTCCCATTATGAATTTTATTCATTAGCAAAAGACTTGATGTATGGTTAAGTTTCAGAAAGAGTCCAGCAATCCAAGGAACCACTCTCCTTTTCCTGAGATATGAAGAAATATGAGAATCCAAATTTCACTTTCTCCACATCTATTTTTTTTAAAGAGAATCCTTCCAAATGTCTTGTCTGTCATGCTGACGGCGGAATTTGCATATGCAAAGAAGTGTTTGTTAAAAAAAAATGAAGGGAATTTCTCACCCATCTGCACTATCCCAATTCAATATATCTAGAATAGAGTGGATCATGTAATACCTACTGGCTCTCTTGCTGTTAAATTACCTTGGCAGATATGACATTTATCACAGACAGTAACTGGATTCAGCTGTAATGTATATTATGGTTTAATGTTGTACAAATGAGCCTTGGGCTCAGCATTTCCATGAACAGATGACTGAAAGCATTTGGCTCCTTTTCTACTAAGCAGAGTTGCCATTATGACAGGACAAAGCTTGGTTAGTGTTTTAATCATAACTTGTCAAAATGTAGCAACCAGCAACTGTGGTTTATGATCATGGCTTGTTCTCTAAGTATCTCTGAATGAGGCCAAATGTGACCATTTGGGAGGTTAAGATAAGTTGATGAAGGAAAGCAGATTTTGGCCAGATAGGTTAACTACATATAACTGTGAGCCAAGATGACATTACAGTAGTCGTCTGCCACAATGTGGTGTATATATTACAGTCTCAGTATATCACTTTTTTTTCTTGAGAGAAGCAGGCTTCCAAAGAGAGGTTTTTAACCCTCTCCTGGCACCGTAGCAAACAGACCTGGGGCTGCTTCTGCTGGCTGCGCTTTCAAAGAGAGGTTTTTATACCCCCTCCTGGCACCTCAGCAAACAGACCTTGAGCTCCTGGCAGCAAGATTTGCTGAGGTGCCAGGAGGGGGTTAGAAACCTCTCTTCACAAGTGGAGCCAGTAGAAGCAGCCCAAGGTCAGTTTACTGAAGCGCGTGCATTTCGTGGCTTTTCCTTTATTGTGGGTGGATCAGGCACCTAAACTCTCACAATAAATGGGGGGTCACTGTATAGGGCAGTGCTGGTGAACCTTTGGCACTCCAGATGTTTCGAATCATAACTCCCACAGTTCTTTGTAATCGGCAATACAAGGCTTGGAATTCTGGGTGTTGTGGTCCAAAACATCTGGAGTGCTGAAGGTTCACCACCACTGGTATAGGGTAACTTGCCTATATACATACACAGCAGAAACTGCCCAGAGACCTTTGGGTTTTATGGGCAGCATGTCAGTTGAATGAATGAATGAATGAATGAATGAATGAATGAATGAATGAATGAATGAATGAATGAATGAATGCATACATACATACATACATACATACATACATACATACATACATACAT
>JAHTLZ010000129.1:48098040-48109217 GCA_023846285.1 Phrynocephalus versicolor
GTTGTTGTTGTTGTTGTTGTTGTTGTTGTTGTTGTTGTTGTTGTTGTACCCAAGGACAACTAATGGAAATCCTCAGCAAGAGGAACCATCCTTTGCATGGCTCTGCAGGGCTAGCTCTGTATCATCACAAAAGTCATGGTCATTATATCCTAGAGCAGGCCTGCCCAACAGGTAGACCAGGGGCTACCAGTAGCCCCTGAAGGGTTCAAAAGTAGTCCACCAGCCATCAATAAAAATGTGAGGGGATAAGTTCTCTACCTCTACCTCCCCCACCCCAAGGACCACCACTGCCCCAGCAAAGCCCTGGGTCTGCCAGCCCACTATCTCAGCTGAGCGGGGCAGTGCAAGCACCATGGCACAGTCCCCTGCCCTCCCCCCGCCCCCGCTGGCCAGATGATCAGCGTGCCACTGTCTCATGACCAGTTGAGTTGTTGGTGCAGAGCGGAGAAAGAGGAGTGGAGGGGACAGTGAGGGGCAGAGTAATCGGCGTGCCCACCTCCTTTGCGTGCATGGTCAGCCTTACCATGCATTGAAATTTGTTCCCTCCAAAAAGAATTAATTGATTTTCAATGTGTTCCTATGGGAAACCGTTGCTCCACTTACATTTTTTTTACTTATGAGCATATGCTTGAAACAGATAAAATTCGTAAGTAGAGGTTTTAGCGTAGTAGCCCTCAGGCACTTTGGGCCAGAAAAAGTAGACCTCGGCCTGTTCAAAGTTGGACAGCCCTGTCCTAGAGAATAGGTGCACAACTCCAGCAGATCAGATCCCACCAACACCTACCTACCTTCAGTCCTAAAATTTCACGGTGCAACGGTAACCAAAAAGTGGAAGGTGAGGAAAAAAATCTACTTCCTATTTTGCAAAATTACCCTTTCCCTACTAAAACAGGGTGAATGGGGCTGGAGCATGCTTTCTGCTTCAGAGGAAAGCCTATGCCTTCCAGAGGGTTCTGGGGCATGATTCTGCTTTAAAGGAAGACGCCTCTCCCCTTTGTGCCTTGTTTTAGAACGCAAACTTGGTTTAATATTCAGTTTCCCTGCTATATGGCCCCAGAACAAAAAAGGGGGGCAGGGAGGAGTGCTGAAGATGTTTCCCCCCTTATCCTACAGTCTTTCCTAATGCAGAGCTGCAATGAGCCACATATATAGAGAGAGGAGCTTTGGGGCTTTGTGCTTGTTTCATGGCAGGGGAGGCAATCCTGGAAATGCTACATTCTCCTGGTATTATTCCTTGGAAACATCCTGATTGAAAGTGCATTTAGGTGACGATCAAAAATGTCAGGAAATCTAGGTCTGGATTTCCCATGGTATTTAATGTTGGCTCCTAAGGGCCAAACAAGATGTGATGCTGGATACCTAGGGACAAATGGCATGCCCTTTATTATTATTATTATTATTATTATTATTATTATTATTATTATTATTATTAAATCTACTTCTGGCATTGTCAGTGCAAGTTAGGATTCGCAGTTCCTGATCCCATTTTCAACATGCCAGCTTGGTAAGCTAAACTGGCTGTTAGCAGAAACTGCATCCTAAAATGGTTATATTTGGACACTTCCCTCCCCTATGCATTAAGTAGCACTACATATGAATGCTAACAAAGAGCAATACAGTGGTACCTTGTAATAAAGGAATTAATTCGTTCCAAATGAAATTCTGTTAAGCAAATTTTCCTTTATACAAATTTTCCACAGTAATGCATTGAAAACCAGAATCCCTTATCGTGACCATTTTTATGTTGTACGAATTTGCCCCATAGGTGATTCTGTTAAGCACATTTCCCCCATCTCCGGAATTTTTATGTTGTACAGATTTTATGTTATACAAACCGTTTGTTATACGAGGGTCCACTGTATAACTACTTCAACAGATAATCATCAAGTGTACAGCAGATCAGAGAAACAGTCCCTAATGGCTAGGATCCCAATGAAGTGGTGTCTTATGGCCTTGGGCAAAAAATACATTTAGCCAAAAGGTCAATCAGACTTGATGTTTTCATCAATACCAGCTCTCCATTGCTGCTGTAAATTGGTACACTGGGGTTCCATGGGGAAGGAAAACAGCTTTTTCTTTTCAATGATGCCATCCCATCCCACTTTCACTGTGTTAATTCAAAACTTCTTGTGTTTGTAGTTTTTACATTTGCTACATTATGAAAAAAATGTTATGTACTTGATCATTTTTAAGAAGGGAAGCAGGAAATATGGGGAGAGGGGAAATAAGGAAAAGAGCTTCTGCCCTTTAATATCTAGTTGAAAGAGACAGGCCATTCCCTAGAAATGGTTGGTCTATGATTTGTTATTCAATCTACAATTTATTGGGATTTAAAGCTGCTTAAATACACAAATATCTAAATAGGGAAAGCAACATCGAAGTGACTTGAAACTCTCCCCACCCCATTAAAAAAAGCTCTTTTTTCCTCCCTCTTTCAGCTGAGTTGATTTGAACTTCTTAGATTTGAGATGATTTAGGGCTCAGACCTGTGAGCCTCTAAGCTGCAGCTGCACATAGTATCAAGCTTGTAAGACTCACCATTTCCAGTTGGGCTCGGTCCCTGGTTTGGAGCAAGCTGATCTCCAATAATGGCACAGCAACTAAAAAAGGCTTCAGATGATTGGCTGCTAGGGCTCTTTACTGGTAGTGGGTTTTGCACAGCAATCACGTCACATATAATTTGTATTGTACAACAATAGAAGCATACAGCCAGAGAAGGAAGGCTTTGTGTACATATCTGTGATGAACTGGTGCACCAAGGGGGGGGGGGATAATGATAACAGTCATCCAATAAGGGGTCATAGAATTGTTCCTATGAGAGTTACCTGTATTATTTTCACATGCATAGTATGGAGGATCATTAGACTCATTTATCTGTTTGTCACAACCTCCTGGCAACTTTGGAATTTATGGCTGTGTTTGCCAACAGTGACTTGGAGAAGTGATGCAGCATTAGTAGATCTCATATCCCAGCCATCTCCAGTTGGTCTAGAAATGGTTTACTCTTTAATCTTCTGGAAAATTAGCAATCAATTCACTGGTAACTAACAATGCAACAGTCCTCTTGTTTCTTTTCTCAGATAATTTACTCCCTTAGCTTGTCATAGATTTTCTCTTATTCCATGTTCATCAGACAACGTGGAATTCCTCAGTCTATATGCATGGCAATATTTTTCATTCAAAGCTGTTTTTGTTTTACAGAGATCCTTGCACAGTCTTTTGCAAGAAATCAAGAATCTGTTGCCGCAGTCAACTGGCGAATACCACAGTGCACAGGATTTTGCTAATGCCTATCACTCATCACTGTGGGTCATCATAAGTTACTACGGATCTCAGAGCCATTCACCAATGGATCAGTCAAAAGGGATGGATTTGTTACAGATTAAACATGGTATCCTTAAAAAAATAAAAAATAAGAGACTCAGTAATCCTCACCTAATGACATGTAGGTTGTGGTTGACAAAGGGTGAACACTGATAAGTATTTAAACACTTTAGAAAGATTTCCAGTTACAGTTATTAAGAACAACGCCATTCCAAATCTCCAAATCTCTGATCTCCCACCCTAAATTCTTCAGATTCAGCTGATAAAATGCTATCTCTATTTGACTAGAGGTCCACTTCCAGTTTTGAAAAAATGTGCATTTTGGGGCATTAAGTAGTGGAGGGTCGCTGTGATCTTCTGATAAAGTGAACTGACAAATTCCTGGAGCTGCAATTCATCTTTCTTTTTCTTTTTTCTTTTTGCAGAGGGGGATTGAAGAACATTGCCCCTAGTGTACTCTGGCTCATTGATTCCAAGCCAGCAGCAACAAACCCTGAAACCACAAGGGAGGTTCACTCAACCACTGAACCAAACAACTAGGACAGGGAAGAACTAGGACCCCAAAGAGTAGCCCTGTTGTTCTCTATGGCCTCAGAGCCACACCATGCCACCAGTACTATAAAAATGGAACATGAAAGGGAAGAAGAACTATATGCCTATGACCTCAATGCATGAATAACTGAGATAGGCCTGGATTGTCCTTGTGTGTGTTTCAATCTATCACTTCCTTCAGTCCCACCCATCTTAGTCAAATGTAAGGGAACTATAGTACAAAATAATTAGAGGACCAAAAGGGTCTGTACTCATATGCAAAAAAGTTCACATTGCAGTCCTTGGCACCTCCATTTCAAAGATTTGACAACAAGTGATGGGCAAGCTCATTAACAAGGAACCACGATCAACCAAAGCAGATAACAGTATGATTTTATTTATTTATTTGTTTTTTTGTTTACAACCCCATTAGTGTGATACACTATTGTGGGCAGTTTGCCATAACAAATAAAGCATACACTAATAATAATAGTGAATAATAATAAATTAAAACATTGGAAAGAATAAAACTGATGATGCCAGAGGCAATTTTCTATAAAACAGCAGGACAAGAGGCATAAAATCAGATAGTACCAGTGTGGAAGGTCTTCTATGAAAAGCAGCATTGTATGTTGGAAGGGTGACCAGTGACCACCAGGGAATACCAGGTGCTGTAGGCGCCTGGAGTAAGAACTGGCAAGCCACCCCAGTATTTCTGCCAAGAAATCTCCATGGACATGTGGTCATGAAGAGTTGGTCACGACTGTAATGACACAACCATTACCACCCAGTTGGCAGCTTCCTCTGTTCATAAATTGCTCTTGAGATCTTTGAGGGCAAAACTTGAAAAGGCTAATTCTTGGGACAATAGAGGGAATTCTGGGAGTTATGCTACAAAATGAAGTCTGATCAGGGGGCTGTTCTTTTTAACTTGTTTCTTCCCAGATTAACCCTTTTTCTCATCTAGGATGAGTCCAACATGGAAGACATTCAAGGCATATCTTTCTAAGTAGTTGTATGCATTAGCTTTGCCTCCCAACACAAATGCTTCTCTTGGTTTCGATTATGTAAGGTGATATAACACCAATGGATGCTTTTTATTCTCGGCACTGTGTCGAGTTCAGCAGCATGATCAGCCAGATTCATTTTTCATTTCATGCAAAGGCCTAAACAGCCTCTGTGTTGCCTAAGATGAATATTCAAGCCCTTGCTGCAATTTACATATCTGTAATCCGACAGGGAAAAGAAGAAAAAGGTTGTCAGGCAAAATGAATTTGTGTCTCAAGGTCAGCCCTATTTTGAAACCGATAATGATGTTTAAGAGCCCTTTGCTGGAATCAGCACCACATTGCTCTAATTGACAAATTAGCCATCCATATCGGCTCAGAGGCAATATTACAGCCACAAATCCCAATAAATACAAACATAATCTGGTATCAGATGGATCAGCCAAACAAGTTGAGGCAAGACTTAACACATCAAAACACTGTGCTGTCAAAAGGAAGCCCTGCTTGACAAGTCGGAAAGGGTGCCTTATGATGAAGATGCAGATTTTAAGGCATACGACACAGTAACCACCTCTGTTCATCGTTGAAACCTGGGTAATTCAGTTGCCACTTCCAGTCTATTTTAGTCCCATTCCAGCTGTTTCTTGGCCAACCTCTTCTCACTGAGAGCAAAATGGTATTTATTATACTACAGCTTAATTCCTATTGCCTCATTAGGAAAATGGTATAACATTTAGAGACGAATTGCCATAAGTTATCTCTGTAAGGACTATCTGTTGGACTTTGAGCCATGGTTTCTTGACTTATGGCAATTTTTCCTTCAAAGGTTACACGTTCTGCATAACAGTGCAAGAGAATTTCAATCTATCCTAGGACTGGGCACGAAACGAAAATATAGCATTTCACTTTGCTTTTCCTTGCCTTTCGTTTCTCCACTAACAAATGTTTAAAAGAATTTTTGGAACAAAACAAAAGGAATCATTGTGTTACATTTATTTATTTATTTATTTATTTATTTATTTATTTATTTATTTATTTATTTATATACCGCACCATGTAGCAAAAAGCTACTCTGGACGGTTTACAAACATAAACAATAAAACACATTAAACAACTTAAAATAGTAAATAAACAAACTAGCTAATCAAAACCAACATGGCATACATAATAATAATAAAAAGGACAAATAAACACAAATAAATCAAAACCATTCAACAGTTCAAAATGAAATATACACAAAAAAGAGAAAGCTGGTAAAGAATTATAAAGCAGAAAGATAGAGTAGTGTCCTATTTATATAAGGAAGTTGGATCTCAATGATCGGGGAAGGCCAACCTATAAAGCCAGGTTTTCAGTAATTTCTTAAAGGCTTATGTTGCAGCAAGGGCGCCAGGCGAATCTCTTGTGGAACCTGGTTCCACAAGTGTGGTGCAATCACTGAGAAGGCCCGGTTCCTTGTTGTAGGTTTCATTTGATTGTTGCTAACATAGAAAAAAAATGAGCACCCGCTGAAAATCACCCTCCGTAATAAGCAACAAGAAGTGTTAGTAATCTCTCCTGTTCTACTTGAGATGAAAAAGGACATGACTTTCTTTGTTTCCTTTTTTAAGTCCATTTTTCCGCTTTAGCTAAATATCACTGATATCCCAGCATTGAAATGATCTATTTTGTGATCAGGATTATACTGTTTAGAGTACAAGCTTGAACCGGGGTGAGAGGATAAGACACAGACTAACATAACATCTGGCCTGCATTAACGCTCCTGACCTTGACGTAACCAGGCAAAGCTTTAAAAATCATTAGTTAAGTTGAAGTGCTGTGTTTTAAATCCCAGTAGGTGATCTCCTGTTAGAGCACACTAATCCAAAGGTTTCCTCTCAGAGACACAGTCTTGCATCATTCACAAATCATCTTTAGTCCGTGGGCCTCATGTATGGGCTTAAGCGGTCTTCTCTTTGTCCTTCCATTGTCTATTTTACTCCCATTGACTTAAAATGAGGATAATGGAAGGGTATTTTTTTCAGGGTATGAAGAGGCAACATATTTCCTAAGGGGATTGGTTTCATGGGTGTCACTTTAGGGATGAGATGCATTAGTGTGGGGTATCTGAACCTAAAAGGGACAATAGCACAGCCAGCACAGGATTGGCCATACACACCATGTTCCATGTTCTACTGTACTTGCTTTATCTAACTTCTCCACCACCTAACTTCTAGTTCAGTAGACCCATAAAGGTCAAAGAAGATAAAATACCCAGCTTTGCACTCAGAAAGAGAGCAGATTTTCCCTCATCCAAAACTCTGTACTTGAACATTCAACCTTGCAAATAAAGCCCATAGTTCTCTCTGATGATCAAAAAAGCTAGCTAATTGGCAACATGCAAAGATGAAGGACACTGATGCTACGATATCTTTTACCTCTAAAGCAAGATTTGCTTCTCATGGCATGCTAACTGTATTGTCTGTTCTGATTCTAAATGAGAGGTGAAAGAACCTTCCAAGCAGGGGGACATATTTAATTTACTTCTATAGAGACAAACTAAATGTCAAGAAGAAGAATACGTATTTTCTCTAATTAGTCATTTCCCCCCTCTCTCCCAGAAAACCGATTCTTCAGAGAAACAAAAAATGGCAATAATTCTGCTCACCACTGTGGATACACATGTTTTCCACCTCTCCATTTTATGTTCACAAGAAAACTGCGAGGGAGGTGATGTGTAGAAAGAATATTACTGTCCCAAGGACACACAGAGTTCCAGCAGGGACCAGAAACTTGAATTCCCAAGTCCCAGTCAAACACTAAAGCCGTCTCACCAATTTGTCTATTTCTCCACCCCCCCCCCCGACCTTTCTGATGAAAATTGGAAACAACTAGGCAGAGCAAGCACTGCCTCGGGATCACTGAAAATCATGTTTAGCTCCTTGTTTGTCTCTTGCGGTTGTTGCTTTTCTTTGCTTTGCATTTCCTGACTATGCCTACAATATTATGCAGGAGATTCTTTGAATGAATCGGACAAGCAAGCAAGCAAGCAAGTGAGACTCGCTGATATCTCACGGTTTGTTTCGCCTTCTGTATACAGGTGTTTTTTGAAAATCCCAGTCATCGCTTTCATCTGTTGCTCTGTGTCAGCCAACTGTCTCGCTCCCATGCTTCCCTCATGTTAGGTACCCTTTAATGGGTCTCACAATCAAGTGGGAAGCATAGTCTGGCTCAAGGCTTCTCGAACCCGAGCTCCAAGGCAACAAGTTGCCAAACACACACACCCCGGCCATACATGGCCCTTGGGCTCTTCTCAAAACCCCTTTGAAGCAATGGCCTATCCCTTTCTCAGCAGCCTGATTGGCACTGGGGGGAAAAGAGGGAATGATGGCAGAATGGGAAGAAAGGAAGTGTGTTTTTGTGTATGTTGGGGTGGGGGTGTCTGGGCCTATTCCTGGCTTCAGCACTGCCCACTGTTAATATGCCAGACTGACAAATTGCCCATGAAGGAATGTGGCCACGAACCCAACACACCTTTGCCTTAATGCAGTGGTTCTCAACCTGTGGGTCCCCAGATGTTCCTGGACTGCAACTCCCAGAAATCCCTTCCAGCACAGCGAGTACTGGAGGCTTCTGGGAGTTGCAGTCCGGGAACATCTGGGGACCCACAGGTGGAAAACCACTGCTTTAGTGGATGAACACTATCAAATGTACGCTCCGCGGGTGGCTTGTCTGCCCGTGGAGCCGATTTGCCCCTCGCGAGAATGGCGAGGGGCGAGACAGGGCTTGGAGGTCCTGGAGAGGAGGGGGAGGAGCGCCCTATAAAGGGCGGCTCCTCCCCCCAAGTGCCAGCCAGTCTTTTCCGGCGTTCGGTGGGGAAGACCTCCGAACGCCGGCTGTATGTCGGGCGCCACGAGGCGGGCGCCATGTCGAAAGCCGCGGCGGCGGCAGAACCAGCAGCGAGGCTCCGCTCCCCGGTCGGGGCCTAGCCGAAGAAGTTCCCCACCCACCCTCTGCGTTAGGGCTAGTGTGAGTCGGACTGGTCGCCAAGTTTTGGGGCCGGATAGGAATTTTTGACCCGCTCTCTGGATTGGCTATTGAGGGCGGGGATTTTTCGCCTATCCCACACTGGTGCCTTGGAGTTAACAGTTTGAGTCATTGACACTGGTCACACTATGGCGGCTAAAAGCTGATGGAGGGCAGCGGTGAGCATAGAATTAACAGCTGAACACAAACCTCCTCATCCACAGCACCGCGGGCCAAGAGGTCTCGGTACTGGGGTGGGAGAGAGGAAACGCCTCCCTGCCCTGGGAATCTCCCAGATGGGTGACAGAAGGGGCACGGAGGACCAAATAAAGGAACCGGCCTGGGTGCTGCTGTCAGAAGACTGCACCACCTGGGGGTTAGTGGCTCGCCTGATGCGGCCCGGTTGGAGGGGTCCCGGGAGACCCCGGGGTTCCAACCAAGCTATGGATGCCTGGCCCCTCCTGTTGTTTTGATGATGTTTGGTTACATGTGTTAATAAAGTGTGGCCCATTTACCCCCAACATACTGCCTCGCCTAGTCATTTCGAGTGGGGGGGCAATGAATGATAGATGCAAGCTTTCATGCAGACCATTTTACTATCACTGCGGGTGGTGTTTCCATTGTTACCTTGGAGTAAGACCCACCAAATTCATGTGCCTTAACAGTAAGGAAAGTTTCCACAGCATGGCAGCTGAAGCTACTTAAAAACAAAGAAAGGAGTACTCCTGAGAAACAGAACTTGTAATATTATCGGGGTACTTTGGTGTACATTCAGCAGGGACAACAAATTAAGGTTTATTCCTTAGTGCAAAATATTAACCAGGATACATTTACAAACACTGGCTTCCTTCATACTGGAATTTATTTACTGGTAGGAATCTTTTCATAGCCTTTAAAGCCTAATGGGGAATGGCTAGGCCATCTGGGCTAATTAAGAAAGAGAAGATTAAATTCACAGATGGGCTCCTCTAATAACAGTGATCAAAACACAACAAAATAATATAACAGGATTATCAGATGGAATTGCTCCAGGGATGGTATTAAAGTATGATAAAGCCATGTGTGGTTTGCATTTTGCCAGTCTAAACCTAAGGCTACTTGGGCCTAAGCTCCTGTTTTTCTTTAACTGAGTCTTAAAGTGATACATTTCCTAATATTTTTTTCATACAACTCCTGCATTCGTTTTACAAATGCTGTGATATTACTTAGATGCCTTCACATTATGATTAAATTCATTTCCTCCCCATGCTTGCTTGCTGCTTTGCATTGAATGGGAACTTAAAATTCATGTATAGCAAAGCTTGCCTGGCAGCCATATCTCTTTAGGAGCCATTGTACTGTCATTTTTACATGAACAGAGACATAGATCTCATGCCCTCAATATGAATAAGAGGTGTGGAATTGTGAAAATAGGTATGTTTTTAGATATGCTATAACAATGTGAAAATCTGTTCTCCAGGTGCTCAGAAAATAACAATGCATATTTTAAAGTAAACTTCTCATAGGATGCTTTTATCCATTTATTTTGTAGTGTTAGAAATTATGGGCTGCATCCAGCTCTTTGTTGCAACAAGAAAAGAGCCATTGAATCGACCTATGTGTTGATTTAACACATGCCATTCTTTTAATGCAGGGGTCCTCAAAGTTTTCAAACAGTGGGCCAGTTCACCACGCCCCAGACACCACCGGGGGCCAGACCACAATGGGTGGGGGGAGCAGGGAACCTTGCTGTAGCCCTCCCACTTTGAATGCCCCACTAGCCAGCATGCTGCTCATCTAGGCGGTAGTTGGGGGGAGTGGGAGAAGTGACATAGCCCACTACTTTGAACTGCCTCAGCAATAGAAGCAGCTGCGGAAGCTGGCTTGCTCGCAAAGTAGGGGGTAGGTGTGGGGGGGTTGCAATTGGTCCCGGGGGCCGGATTCAGGACCTTGGGGGGCCGCATCCGGCCCTGGGGCCTTAGGTTGAGGACCTCTGTTTTAATGGGTTCTACTGGGGGACATGGAAACAGCTTCTCTGAAGAATGTGAGGACATTCATTGCCCCTGGGCAGTTTTAGGATCCTGCCCTCTGATCCTCCTGCTCCAGAAGCACCACTGATGTCTTAAGAAATGAAGAATGGGTTCTACATTTCTCAGGACTTATAACTGGTTATCTCCCGATGTCACTTATACCTTGACTGACTCCTTCTCTGCTCCAGAGGAGCATGTGCCCATTGCTCCCAGTCTACACCCAGTGCATGTCATTATTGCAGTATTCAAGCATAGATCTAACACACCACAGCACACCACACACACACACACACACACACAC
>JAHTLZ010000129.1:48109227-48123700 GCA_023846285.1 Phrynocephalus versicolor
CACACACACACACACACACACACACTTCCATCTGGGTCCCCCCCCCCCAAGAACCAAATAATAGATGGAAACAGGAAAACATTTTCCCCATTTCCCAGATATGCAGCTCAGTGCAAAATGTTCCCTAAAATGAGCAAAGGTTGCCTAAAATGAGTGAGTTTCCTCAGACTGGCAAAGCTGCTGGGATGAGCAGCAAAATGTTTCAGTCTCTCAAGAAAAGAAGTCCACTTGCCATGACTCAGCTTCCAGACATTTTATATATAGTTGAGAAGTACACTGCATCATTCGGATGTCTGAAACGGGGTGGGAGCTGATTCCTATATTAGTTTAGAAAGTGCTAATTAGGTCTATTTGCTTACAAGCACAGACAAAACAAAATTCTCCAATTTGCCTAGCCGTGCCCACATAGAAGACAGGCAGTGCTTTAGGGATAGTGGTAGATGTTTATTGCATCCATGTGTCAGCCATTGCTATGGTTGCATAAACATGTGCTGTTCCTTCCTGTTTTTCCTATGTCCTTGGTGGTCCTATTCAGCTTTTTCCAGCTCAAGGCTATGGTGTCCTTTATTGAGTCAATCCATCTCTTATTTGCTGTCCTTCTTTTTCCAGTATTTTCAGCTTTTTCCAGCATCATCTTCTTCTGTGAATGCTGAGCCCAAAGCATAATGGTCATAGTTTAGCTATGTTGCCTTCCAGAGGAGGCTTGATTTGATCTGCCATCCACAATTACAATTTCTTCATTGTCAGCAATGAAATTTTGCATTTTGGCTGTGGGTGTAATTTTTGTCTGTGCATCCAAAAGTATGGATAATTTCTAATTAGCCATGGAGCAACATCTCTCCTACTGGCTAGGGCACCTGAGAGTGGCAAGCCAGCAAAATGCAGATGGAATGCACTTACTAATCCCTGATATTATTATCAATATTGACTAAGCTAGCATAATTAAAAGTCTGACATGGTGCAATAAGGTGACTTTCCATATAATTTCAGTACAAACTGGAAATGAATTGTAAACACAATTCAAAGTGCTGACCTTGACTTACAAAGCACTATATGACCTGGATCTGAGATACCTAAAAGATTGAATCTCACAGTATGAACCGACTTGGGTGTTAAGGTCATCTGGAAAGGCCCTTCTCTCCATCCCGTCACCTTAACAGGTACGTCTCATGGGAACACATGAAAGGGCCTTCTCAGCTGCTGCACCCAGACTCTGGAACTCCCTCCCACTAGAGGCCAGGACTGCCTCATCCCTGATGTCTTTCCAGAAACAGGCAAAGACCTTTCTTTTCAGGCAAATGGTGAAAATGGTGGACGACCAGTGTGTCTATTATTTGAATCTACCATACATGCTACACAGACTTTGTGTTTATACCCACTCATAACTTTGTGTTTATATCTCCCCTTGTGTGATTGCATTGACACTATATTATCAAAAGTTAGTTTTAATCTTGCCTTCTAATGATGTAAGATACCTCTCAGTTCCCTGTTCTCAAAATGAATATGTCTTAATCGTACTGGACTATATATTGTCCGTCCCTACTGTGAGCTGCCTTGGGTCCTTTTCCAAGGAGAAAGGTGGGGTAAAAATACTCTAAATAAATAAATAAATAAATAAATAAATAAATAAATAAATAAACCAGACCTCTCCCCAAATATCTCACTGTTTTCTGCCAAATTCAGCCGGTGGGAGAGACAACTCTTTGGTTGCTAGAACTCACAATTCCATATGCTGGAACATTCGGCCCATCAGAAATATAGACTCTTGGGGATACCCCAAGCCTGCAAGTCACATCAGGCTGGCTTTGTAAAAGCTCTTTTGTCATCTGCTACATTCCTATAGGCAGATGGAGAACAGAATGTTAGAGGCCCATCTGCTTTATCTGACTCTTTGTTTATGACTCGGGTCATTCTAGTGCAGGGTCTTTTCTATCATCCAGCAGCAATTAACATGGGATTATTCAGAGGAGATCCCATACACAAACATTTCCTGCCACTCAGATAGCAACAGCCTTACAAAGTCTAGATCTGGGGTTTGAATCCTTCAATTCTATTAAATCAGACTGCCAAGATTAGTCGATTAAGCTGTTTGTTTTTCTGACTGGATATTTTGCAAAAGCATCTAGAGAAATATATCAGCAGCAGAATACAAAGAATATGCATTGTACCTCCATTGTTCAATATAACCCTGTGACCCAGATGAACCTACACCAAAGATTACCAAAAGAAGAACACCTTGGCTACAGTAAAGACATTCCACAACTACCCAGTTTGTAATTGGGCACATACTGTAGGTTGATGGCTCACAGTGATATGGTAGGAAGTGGTGCACAAGTACTAATGGTTTGCTACAGCTTGTTTTAATAATTCTTTGTTGATATTGATCTTACAATATTCAGGTGAATACAATACAATGATGCAAATATGAATTGTGATTATGTCAATATTTTGTCAGATTTCAGAGATGACATTAGATTTGCAGTTTGTCATGTTGGCTCATCTAATGCATGTGTGCTGTCACTCTGCAGGAATCCTACAACATTTTATAGACTTCTGGTGTGTGTGTGTGTGTGTGTGTGTGTGTGAAGCCTATGTTCATCATGGCGGATACTTATTTCACTTGAGGGTTAATTCCAGAATAAACCCAAACAATAACAGGTAATCATATCAAAATTCACCTGAGGATCAAAGTGCAAGTATTTCCATTGTTGCAATAATCTCATGCAATATCAGCTTGCCTATTCTACAAGCTTTGTTTATTTATGTTACTTTTACAATCCATATGCACAGAATACTTATAGAAAGTCAAAATGTATTTAACTTACCTTATAGCTTCAATGAAAGCTGTAGGCACAGATACTTAAAAAGTCTTCCTTGCATCTTGTAAAAGACTGTAAATGTTAAAATTTAAGTTAGAAGCAGAATTTAAGTCATTTTTGAAGACAAAATACAGGGGCATTTATTTTAACAGTTTTTTAAAGGAACAATGAGAATGTTTCAATTTCATTCTAAAAATACAAGCTTAATAGCCTATAAAGGCAGAGAATATATCTCTAGAACAAATAAATGAAAAAAAAAGCTGCAACCACTGCAACTTTAAGTACTCTTCAGCAGTTCTTTAAAAATATGGAAAAAATATCAAGCATGTTAATAATAAAAATATATTATAGAAAATTTCTTTCTTAGCTTCTAAGCATGTTAGGAACACACAGAGAAAGTAGTTTGACATGTTTCCCCGCCCCCACTAGTTAAACTCTATGGCAGAAAACCCATGTTGTTTGTTGTTCTTAAATTACTACAGCTACGTTGCTCCTGTACAAGGCAGGTCATAACTGGCAGGTCAGAAGGCAATGTAGTACACTCTTTAGAGATGGCATGAAGCACAAGTGCTCCCGCTTCCTTCCTCTGGGAACAGTCACTCCTCCAACCCATTTTGCTAGCTTCTGGCAGCATCTCAACTTTTGATTTTTCCACTCTGACAACTGCCCTCTTAGCTGATCACCTGCTTAGACAAGAGAGTTGGGCAGAGAAGCCTGAGCTGTTTGCTAGAGTGGGAAATTGGCTGAGAAGCTACTGGAGGGTAGCCAACTGGGCTGGGTAAGTGGCTGTTTGATGGTGGTGGTGGTGGTGGGAGCAGCAACACTTGTGCAAATCAGGGAGCAGCAACACTTGTGCGAACCAAGGCAAATCAGGTCATGCCCTTCAGCAGCACAAGGAATCCAGAGGGATTCCTCTTTCATGGGGACAGTGATCTTTAGCTTGAAGATGACAGTCACCAATTGTTCCTCCTTTTTTTCCTAGCTTCAGCTAGAGCAGTGGTTCTCAACCTGAGGGGCCCCAGTTGTTCCTGGACTGCAACTCCAAGAAATCCTGGCCAGTTCAGCTAGTTATGAAAACTTCTGGGAGTTGCAGTCCAGGAACATCTGGGGACCCATAGGTTGAGAACCACTGGTCTAGAGGATATAAATTGGGCCAGATTTTGAAGCTCAAACAAATAATCGAAAAACACACATCAACAACGTCTTTCAAGACTGCAGCTTAATAAAAGGAAGCATCACTTCTCTAATATGGATGCTATCTTTCTTCTTTGCTTGAAATTTGAACAAAAGCTGAGAAATTCGCACTCTCGCTAAAAACTCTGAATTTCCTGCCATCCAGTCTAAAAGGGAAGCTTTGGAAAAGATTTCCGTTTTCTTTCTCCCTCCTCTCCCCTCCTACAAGAAAGCAAAAGGAATGTGTTTATTTAGCTGAGATAAAATGATAATTCCTAAGAAATCATTGCGGATTACTGAGTGAAGTGATTAGAGAGGGAGAGGGAGGGAGGGAGAGAGAGATGGGAGGGATGGCTATATTTATGAATGTGTGCATAGGCCTGCTGGTTAAAGGGAAATTAATCCCTCTTAGTCTGCAAAAGGACCCTCAGCCCACTCCAGCAAGCCACGCTTAGGCACCACAAGCCTCCTAGAAAGTCCTAAATCTTCACATTAGCTCCCTGCGTTCCCTTCATCTCAGAGTCTAAGCCTTTTTTTTCTAAAGGATACTTCCCTAAACAAGCCCCTGCGGAATTGGCAAAGGTTTGGAAATCCGGATTGGTGGGGAAAAATTTAAATCCAGGGTCCAAGAAGAAGATTAGGCTGCCCATTTAAAAGCTCTTTCTTAAAGTGACAGCTGTCCTAGATCACTTATGCCATCTCAAAGGGTTAATTGGAAGGTGAGAGGATGGGGAGAGAGAGAGAGAGAGAACAAAAAAGGAAAGAAAAATGGTAAAATGGAAAGAAGGGAACAGGAAATAAATTGAAAAGGACTGTTTTGTGTCTCAAGCCCCTCCCCTCAGTCACTTTCTGCCATGAAAACGTCTGTATTGCTTCAGGAAAATGATGTGTCCGTACCTCAGCTGGCTGTTTATTTCTACCCTGTCCATCTGATTGATTTTAAAAATCTAGCAAAATATTATCAGTCAGGAAACTGTGGACCAACTAGGATTCTAGGAGAGATCAGGGACTGAGGCAAAAAGGTGAAGTTTGCAGGTACAACATATGCTAAAAGTAGACGCTTACCAAGGAAGTAATAAATGAATAAGCCTGCCACATTTTTGGATCACTTTAGATAGTTAATATGGAGTGGCATCTTTTCTTAAAAGTTGAATTATTGTGAAAGCCACTCTGGAATGCATTGTTGAGAGGGGAAGCAACGTACAGAATTTAAAGAAAGCCAACAAATAAAAATTCCATTAAGGAAATCATGTTGGTAACAGAAAATGTCGTGAAATAGCAGGTAAGGCTGAAAGGATCTAGAGTATAGGGGAGCTATGAATACTATCTTGTAAATTTGTCTGTTGTGTGCATTATATCTTTTATTACTCTCATACATCACATTGAAATTTTCAAGTCTCAGTGGTTTCCTCCCTTCATAGCAAAAACAGATAAATATCTTAGGATAACAGGGAAAGTCCAGGAGTTTTTGAAAGTAGTTGTTTAGAATCCAGATCTAAAACCTTGTTCTACCTATTGTTTTGCCTGATTTTTTTCTGACATGAAAGAAATGGTTCTGAAGGCTGTTTCTGTGGAAGAAATGCAACAGCAGAAAGCCAGTGATAGGTTACCATGATGGTTAAATCTGGAGCAGCATAATTAAATCTAGCACGTGAGAGGTCCTTTTGAGTGAAGTCTGTCCAAGTGCCTGATCTTTGAAATGCTGTACAATAATATCTTACAGTCTACTAAAACCACCAGCTACTTGACGCCATAGAGCAGTGGTAGTGAACCTTTGGCACTCCAGATGTTTTGGACCACAACTCCCACAGTCCTTTGCTCACTGGCAATCTAGGCTCAGAATTCTGGGAGTTGTGCTCCAAAACATCCAGAGTGCTGAAGGTTCACCACCACTGGCTTAGATGGTAAGTTGTGCTTGGAACCAGGAGTGGTCTTATTGGCAGAGAGCAACATGGTGGGAGCAGCAAACAATGCCAGCCTGCGAGGGCTCTTGTCATCACCACCACATCATTTATTTTTGTGGTCACCACCTCTCCTTCAGTAGCTCTTTGCCACTGCCCTGCACTCAACTCTTTGTGACTCCATGTCCATGGAGTTTTCTTGGCAGGAATACTGGAGTGGTTTTCCAGTTCTGTAGCTGCCAAAAATGGTATTGATTTAGGGAGCTGCTGTCTGTAGGACCAGGCTGGCCCTTGTAAACAGAACAGGTTGGTGGAGGCAGAGGCGACAGTGGTATTGTACATACTGTAGGTCAGGTAGAAGGGGGCCTTGAGCCATTACTACTTCTACTTCTGAACTCCAGTAAGGGAATAATTTTTTGTCACTTCCCTTGCTTTCTTGTGTCTGTTTACTGCCACCCCCTTCACAGTGTCTATTGGTAAGTAGAGATGGGCACGACTAGGGAAAATGATGTTTTCGAGTTGTCATGTGTCGGAGGCAGCCCGTTTCAGCTCGTTTCCGTTTTTCGCAAAAATTTGCAAAAATTAGTCGGTTCGTTTTTTCATTTTTTTCGTTGTCGTTAGTACTGGTTTTTTTGGGAGGTAGCGGGCTCCTGGAGGCACCTCTGTGGGGTGGGTGCCTCCTCTGGCCCGCTAGGAAGGGAAAGCGGGCTCCTGGAGGCACCTGTGGCTGCCTCCTATCCTCACCCACTAGGAAGGGGAAGCAGGCTCCAAGAGACCCCTCAACATGGGGGTCTCCCCTCCTCACCTGCTGCTGCAAAATGGCATGCATAGCCATATGGATATGCATACCAGTTGCAGACTATGAGACCAGTGCACTGGCAGAACCCTGAGCCATAGGGTGATGCCTAAGGCTGGGTCGCACCCGCTGTGTCTCACAAAGAAGGGAATCGTACTTGCGTGTAGTGCAATGCAAGTAGATCTGGCTTAGGGTTAAGGTGGGTTAGTGCAAGGGCTAGGGTTAGGCTAGTGACGGGTAAGGTTACGGTGGGCTAGTGGGTTGCACCTCTGGGTGCCTCTCTGACCCACTAAGAAGACAGTCTGTGACGTATGGGTAAGGGAGTCAAGGATTAGGGTTAGAGTTAGGGGGCTAGGGCAGGTTTTAAGGGGCTTTTTGGCACATCCCAGAAGTCTCCGTGGCCAAGTGGCCATGCGATTGGTGGGATGGCTCCAAAAATTTGCATGGTCCACTCCCACATGGCCACTCGGCCAGCCCATCATTGTGCAGGTGTAAATAAAATAAAATAAAATAAAATAAATGGAGGACAGAGCAGGAGAGGAGAGACATTTTGTTGCAAGAAAAAACCCACTGCTACTGTAAAAAATCTGGCAGTTCATAAATTTTTGCGTGTTTCTGTTGTGCTTGTGTGTTTTTGGACCACGACTTCAAAAACAATATTGCGTTCGCCGCCCCATTTTGGATCCCCCGCCCGCACCGCATGGCATTGGCGACTCGAGTCCGGCTGCCCAGGACAGGAGACAGGGGGGAGGCGGGACCCCCCCTCCGGAAACCACCCCTCCGGTAGGTGCCCTGCGCCCTTAGTCAGGCAGGCATTTTTCCGCCTGCTTTTTGGCCCGGGAATGGGTGGGGGGAGAGTTTAAAACTTTTTTCCTGTGCCGTCCGTGCCATTTGCTTGCGCTTTAATTGCGGCGGCCGGCGGCGAGACTGGGCTTGTTGCTGGCTGCGAGCCTGCAGCGAGTCCCACCAGAGCAGCCCAGGACGGAGGAGGGGGGGAGGCCGGGACCCCACCTCCAGAAACCACCCCTCCGGTAGGTGCCCTGCGCCCTTAGTCAGGCAGGCATTTTTCCGCCTCCTTTTTGGCCCGGGAATGGGTGGGGGGAGAGTTTAAAACTTTTTTCCTGTGCCGTCCGTGCCGCTTGCTTGCGCTTTAATTGCGGCGGCCGGCGGCGAGACTGGGCTTGTTGCTGGCTGCGAGTCTGCGGCGAGTCCCACCAGAGCAGCCCAGGACGGGGGATGGGGGGGAGGCCGGGGACCTCCAGAAACCACCCCTCTGGTAGGTGTCCTGAGGCACGGCAGGCATTTTTCCGCCTGCTTTTTGGCCGGGAACCGGGTTTTTTTTAACTTTTAAAAACTTTTTTTCTGTGCCGCGTGGCATCGCGCGATCGCGCGATGCAAGTAACGAGCACGACAAATCAGACCAAAATTGTTCGTTCGTCGGTTCGAGCTCGAAGTCTGGCGGAGTAATTCCCGTTACCGTTTCCGTAGAGTAACGGAACCGAGTAACGGAAACGGAAACGGGAATACCGCTAAGTCGTGCCCATCTCTATTGGTAAGTCCTGCCCTATAAAACAGTTATGGGGAGAATCTCTGGCTAAGAAACTACCCTACCCACAGTTTGGAGAACTTGTACTGATAAATCAGAGGGCAGTGGGTGAAAAATTACCACCATTTCCCAGGCCAACTTTTCAGTTCTCCTCCTCTCCCATTGACAACAGCAATAACAATAATGTGCCATCAAGTGGATTCCAACTTATGTTGACCTTTTACAGGGTTTTCTAGGGATAGAGTACTTAGGAGTGGTAAATCATTCCCTTCTTCTGAGGTGCCCTGGGACTGTGTAGCTTGGCCAAGGCTGTCCTGGCTGCCTTTTCTCCCAGGAAACATATTGGGGAATTTATCCTATGGCTCTGCAGACAGGTACCCAAGGCAATGAGCTTTCCAAACAGTATTCACTGTCAGAGCAGGAAGGGAAATAGAGCAGGAAGGGAAATAGGGAAGAGACATCATTTCAAATTTATTGGGTGTTTCCTACATCAGTGAGAGGGCTTTGGATCTGGTCTGTTCATGGCCACCTCCCCCCATTTCCCCCCAAGAAGGAGCTGTCGTTGGTCCCACCACCTGTGACAGGTACAAAATGGGAGCAAGGCTTTCCACCAGGGTGCCAACGTGGCTTTAATGATGGACCTCATTCCATGCTTCTACAAAGGGAGGTTTTATGTGGCAACTGCAGTATGGGTGGTGATAGTGTGTAGCTGTGAATGATGAATCAATGTAGCCTGCATTACTACACTAATGACTGGCCACATTAAGCAACAGGATTTGGGCCCTCGTGTACATTAATGTGAGTATCTGAGAACATCATATCAATTTACATCCTACTGTACATGGAAGAGGGTATGTCACCTATAACTGAAATCAATGTTCTGAGAACTAACCCAGTTTCATTTATATAAATAGTCTTTGTTTACCCAAAACTGATCTTTACTCTGATCTTGTGTGCCAAATTTCTAGCACTTATTCCTGCAAATTCAAATATTTTAAATAATCCCAATTTCTGAAGATTAAAAATCCAAACTTCCACCCTTAAAAGTCTTTAAGAATTGCTGACTTGCCCAAATATTACTTCTCAGACTAATACTAATGAGATAATATGCAATTGACCAGAAACAAATAAATTATTCAAAAACCACTGCAAGTGTGAGAAGTATTTAAATGTTATTGATAAAATCATCTAGGCAGCCTCATTAACAATGCACTCACATAGCACCTGTATTGATCAGAAAATTTAAGCAACAAAAACAAAAAGAAGTGGAAAACTGGGGTATTGTGAGAAACATAGTCCATGAACTAAGATTTTGTATGATTGCTTTCAGCACAACAGAATGCCATTGATTTGATCTTTCACTGACATTCTGGTATAATATCTCAACCCTTATTATAAAGATTCTAATTCATATTTATTTTATGTTACTAGATCCCAAATCAAAGAGCTTATTCTTGTGTTTAGTAGTCTTTTTATTTCCACACTCAAGCAAATTGATGCTCTTGAGCAATGCAGGAAGTTCGGCAGCCCATCAGGTTTACCACCCATTTACTTTCCTCCTCATTTCTTGAGTCAAATTTACTTAATCCTAAAATTGTGGTGAAAGACTATGGAAGTATACATGCACCACCGACTTTTATGAAGTTTTGAGCTTGGTTTAAGCAACAAGGAAGTAAGTACCATACAAATGAATGGATGGATGGATTAATATAGTAAAGAGTAAAATAAATACAAAAGTAATTAAATAGCTGGAAATAGCAAATCCCTTCTAATTAATTCTTTCCCCCTATAGCTAAAGTCATTGAACTTTGAACCACAAACTTATGACTTTTCACCCAAATGAACCACAAATTGTGTCATTGGTTTGTTCTGGATTGTGTGTGTGTGTGTGTCTAAAAATAAAAAAACTGCAGCTTATTCCCAACCCACACAACCTGCCCCTCACCCCCTCCCCACTGCCCCCATTGCCTCCCTACCTATTCCTGCCACTGTCTCCTCCTCTACTGGTGCTGCCACTGTTCCTGCCACCTTGAGAAGCTGGCTCCCACAAGTCGACCAATATCTGTGCATGTCCCTGCAAGCTTTCCCTTAATGACTGACTGCTGGGAGGAGGCTTTTAAAAGACACCTTGGGTCTTTTTAAAGGAGAACGGCAGGGTAAAAATATTTTAAATAAATAAATAAATGAAAAGCAAAAAGTGTTCTGCTTATATACAGCCCCATAAAACTTCAAGTAGTTTCTGGGCGGTTTACAGTTTTTAATTAGGGTATGCAAGCTACACATTGCGCGCGCGCACGCACACACACACACACACACACACAAGCTGGGTACTTATTTTACTTACCTCAAAAGGATGGAAGGCTTACTCAACCATGAGCCTGCTACTTTGGCTTGAACCCAGGTCATCATGAGCACTGTTTTACCTGCAGTACAGGCATTTAACCACTTTGCCAATTTATAAATAAATAAATAAATAAATTTCCCTATTTTCCAATAGGATTTTAGCTAGAGTCAGTACAATCTGTTTGAAATGTAAACTGGTGCAAAGCTTCTCTCCAGTTCTAGGACTCTTTTTTAAAAGCTGGAAGCATAATTGGCAGTGAACAATAATTGTTCTAAATTTTTATTCTTTTCAGAAGTGCCTTATTCTATACGTAAACTATTTTCCACACTGCAGGGTTATTGTTACTGTACGGAGATGCCACACACAGCTCTTTAATGCATTCCTTTTGCCAGTGGGGATCAAAAATTGTCTCCTAAAATTATGCATCTTGTTTAAAGAAACGGAATCTTTATGGGAAAAGTGTCTGCGACAATTGTGATGAGGAGAGAAAATTATCAGTACATTCATTGAAGAATTTGCTTGTGTGACATATGTGAGACATTAATACTCTTTAATAAAGCTGTATTGTCAGATCATAGTGATCGATAACGGAAGCCATGCGCTAAGGAAAGAAGATATGAAAGCCTGCCATTTTATTCATGTGCAGGAAAATAATATTGCTTTGACACAAAACTTTTCCGTATAGTAAAAACCAGAGAAGATTGTGAAGAGCTCCAGAAGGATCTCTCCAAACTGGGGGAATGGGCTGAGAAATGGCAAATGCATTTTAATGTAACCAAATGTAAAGTAATGCATATTGGGGCAAAAAATCCAAACTTCATCTATCAACTCATTGGCTCTGAGTTATCCGTGATGGATCAGGAAAGAGATCTTGGTGTGTTGGTGGACAGCTCCATGAAGGCGTCTCCCCAATGTGTGGCAGCGGTGAAGAAGGCCAATTCCATGCTAGGGATTATCAAAAAGGGGATTGAAAATAAAACAGCCAACATTATAATGCCATTATACAAAACAATAGTAAGCCCCCACCTGGAGTATTGTGTACAATTCTGGTCACCGCATCTCAAGAAAGACATAGTGGAACTGGAAAAGGTGCAGAAGAGAGCGACTAAAATGATTACTGGGCTGGGGCACCTCCCTTATGAGGAAAGGCTAAAACATTTTGGGGCTCTTTATTTTGGAAAAAAGGCACCTGAAGGGGGATATGATTGAGATGTACAAAATAATGCAGGGCATGAGTAAAGTGGATAAAGGGAAGCTCTTCTCTCTCTCCCAAAATACCAGAACTAGGGGACATACACTCAAATTGAGGGCTGGGAGAGTAAGAACTGACAAAAGAAAATATTTTTTCACCCAGCGCGTTGTAAGTCTATGGAACTCCCTGCTACAGGATGTGGTGATGGCATCTGGCCTGGATGCCTTCAAAAGGGGATTGGACAGATTCCTGGAGGAAAAGTCCATCACAGGTTACAAACCATGATGGAGATGTGTAATCTCCAGGCTTTAAACCAGGGTACTTCAAGGGCCAGATGCAGGGGAGTGGTATCAGGAGACAGATATCTAGTCTTGTGCGCTCCCAAATGCATCTGGTGGGGCCACTGTGAGATACAGGAAGCGGGACTAGATGGGCCTTTGGCCTGATCCAGCATGGCTCTTCTTATGTTCTTATGTTCTTATGCTTGGACACTGTTGCATTCAATGTCTTCCAGTGTATTCAAGAAATCAGAGGCTAGGCATCAGGGACAGAGAGGCAGACATCCCCACTAGAGATGGCCACGAAACGAACAATTTTTGTTTCCTTTTTCGTTTTTTTGTTTCGTTACGCAACAAAACGACAAATGAATTTTGTCTCTAAAATGAAACGAAACGAACAGAAATACTGGAAATTTTGTCGTACGTTTCATTTTCGTTACGGCAATACAAGTGAACTGCTTTAAATGATAAAAACATCACAAAAATTGAAATAAATGGTAACAAAATGGTAACAAAACGAAAGAAAATGAAAACAATTTTTTGCAAAAATTCACGAAAAACGGAAACGAACTGAAACAGGCCCCCCCAAACGACAAACAAAACACCATTTTTTTTATTTGTGCCCATCTCTAACCCCCACTATTTCAGGTGAAGCTGAAAAAGAAAATTTCTCCAAAATTTCTCCAAAAATTTTTCAGGCTACTTTTAGCTGAAATTTTTACATTTCAGCTGAAATGTTAGGGTACCTTCATGTAAGACTACCTGCAGGTTTCATCCATTTACAAGCCAGTTTGCCTTAGCTTGATGTTTGATTGCAAAACTGGAATTCAAAATACAGAACTTGGATTCTTTACAAAAAAAAAGTTTGGAGGTGAGACCTGTACTTCTACTTCTAAATTCAAAAGTAGAGATGAGAACGCATGTTTAAAAAGGTGATTTGTCATGATTAATTATTTGTTGGAGTGAAGAACTGATGAATATTCTACAAGCTCTCTAACTTTGGTAAAGATTGTTTTTCAGAAATCAGAGTTATACACCTGCAAAGTATGCCCCCTAGAAAACTGTCCTCTAGAAAAGGGGTTGGGGAAAACCCAATCTTTTACAAACCTGGGGGGATTATAGAGGAGAGTAAGATGATATTTCCCTCCTATTGTGGTATCTCTAGGTACCTTGGGGGGCCATTCAATAGCCCAACAAATTAACAAATCAGAAATCATTTAAAAATTCATCAGTTTGTATTTGTTGGGGGATACCCTTAATGGCAAATACAAATCAACAGATTTTGATCACTTGGTGAAATTTATAATAGAACGATTTGTTTTTTCATTTCATCCCATTCAAAGCTTTTTTGCAAGCAAACAGTTCACAACTCTGGCAAGAGTGATCTGTTAGTCCATCTTGCTAACAAGGAAGGCATAGAAAGTTGGGCAATTGCAGAGAATGGCAGGGAGAAAAGGCAAATGGTTGTTTTCTTACTTTTTTACACACACACACCCAAACTGCCAGCACAATAATCTCTCACAGATTACTTCCAAAGAGGGTTGCCAGAGCCTCGGGCCGACCAGAGCAGACCCTAGGGCAGAGGCTGAAGTCTCAGGTTATCATTATGGGTTTCCAGGCCTTTGAGTATGGAGACAAATCTTAGAGGGAAAAGCCAATTGTAGTCCTCACCTCCATGAAAGAGATGGGATTGTCATGTGCCCCTCGGGCACCACGCCCACTGTGGTGCAACATGGATAAGATGGGAGGCATCTCAGAACAAAATCACAAAAATGTGTCAACAGCATATGTTATAATACCTCCTTCAAAGGTAATATGGGGACATGCCCTGAATGCCTGGTATCTCAATATCATGAAATTAGCTTTTGGTAAGATTCGAGCCATTCCTGAAGACATTTTTGCCTGGAATAGCATCTCATTCAGTTGCCTCAGGGCTGACAGTTGATATTTCTAACTGGTCCCTTGCCTCCTCAATCCTCCTTTAGGCCCCACCAGGCCTGCCAATGGACTGCCCCTGTTGGCTCTTTCCTGCTGTCACTGAGCTTTCTGAGCTAGGGCAATTACCAAAACAAATCAATCTTCTCTTGACAGTTCATTTACACTGAATTAATTTGGAATTAGAGGCTATTATTGCAATTGGCAGCTCCCAATATTCGCAATATAGGATAACATCTATGGGGAAAACAACTCCATGGCCCACTCTCTGAGTTATAAAGAATTGCTGATTGAGATATTTAATGGAAAAGTCACTTTAAAATAATGTACACCTTCAATATAATTCCATCTGTAAAATTAGCAGCAAATCTGTAACGTCTTCAGGCAACTAGATTATCAGTAATAAAGCTGATTATTCCTGGTTGGCATTTTCCTTTTTGTTCTTTTCAGATGCATTTGTAAATTCAGTCCCAGATACATTTAGTTGTT
>JAHTLZ010000129.1:48138034-48150350 GCA_023846285.1 Phrynocephalus versicolor
TTATTATTATTATTATTATTATTATTATTATTATTATTATTATTATTATTATTATTGGTGACACAAACTTCAAACATGTTTATTTGACAGAGTTATACCACTGGTATTGATTGGCTTATTCTTTTGGAAGAGTTTGAAGCTATAAATCTGTGAAGATATAAATCTTGTTCACATCTCTTCAGTCTCTTACCATGAGTATCTTATCTCCAGTATTTGAACGTTTCATTGTATCAGTGCAATTCTTGTAGCTGCTGCCTTACAGGATTACGTTTTACACTTTCACCTTGATTTTGAAGAAGGCTTCATTATATTTTGTACGTCAAGTCATATCTGAACTGTTTCAAATAGTACCAAGTTGTACTTTCAGTTGGCATCATAAAAGTTATGCTGATGTGAGTCATATTTAAAAATCAGATATCTTATCTCCCAAGCCATGTATATATTGAGCCGATCAGTAACCTCACTGAGCCCTTGCTTGATTGACTGATGACGATGGCAGAAAGACCAGCATGGAATCAAAATTCATGTAATTGTCATAACACAATGTGCCACATTTAGAAAAGATTCTTCAATGTTATGTCAGATGCATTTGTAGAGGGGAGAAACAAGATGGCTGGTTACAAATCAGCAGAAAAAGAAACTGTACTGCCTGGACTATACTGAATAGTTTTGTTCCGTTACTCCTAATCCTACATCTACCAGCTTCTGAAAACAATCAGAAACTGTTCCACCTTATACATGTGGTTATGTAGTTCATGTAGTTACTTTGCCAAAGAATCAGAAATGTTCAGTTACACATGCTCAAGGAGAAAATAGATCACAGGTCTGCATTTGTTTAAAATTCCCCTACGCTTATTGATGCGCAGAGAAGCAAATTTAAGGTGAATTATTATCATTTAAATAGAAACACAAAATGTCTCACCAGTGTGAGGACAACTGGGGGTACTGCCAGACTACCAAGCTAGCCAGGAGGAGCATTCACAGTTTGTGCGAGTGTGCCACCCACCCTGCTCAGGTCACAAGCCTGTGCCTTTGTGCTGTCCAGGTGCTGTTCAATATCCTGTCCAGGTACACATGACTGATGGACAAGACCATATATCAAAGCCTTTCTCTTTGTTCTCATGATACATTGTTTGTTGGCCAGACTTGATAGCTCACCCCCTAACAGAGAATGCCTTTCAACAGAGGAACCCTCCCTCCATGTGTAAAATATTACAATAGCATTTCCCCCTCTCCCTCCCCTACCTTAAGCTAATCAGATATAAAATATACTTAGCCACTTGTTCAGATAGCCTGAAGGAACAAGACTGAGGGGCATAATACAGTAAATACGAACCCAATGCGTGTGTGTGTGCTGTGCATGTTACACCCATTCAGGGTCATGTGTGCACCTCCAGACACACAGACTAGGAGAAGTAGTGATCAAACTGATTTAAATCAAAGAAAATGTTACTGATGCCAAATTATTTGATAATTGACTAGAGAGAAGAAGTAGGAAAGTGGGGTTTACTTTTCTAGTGGAGAACTAACAGCTGAGGGACAAATGAAGAGGACAAAATAACTTCTATTCTAGTCGAGGGAATTAAAAAGATGCATTGCCCCCCTCCTCCCAATATATAGTCATCATATAGAAAGAACAAGTTGGGCTTAGTAACAGAAATTACATACAATTGAAGTATTTAAAATATTTGACACAGATGTGTCTTTTTAGACCCGCTGGAATACCAGCATCTATTATTTCAAAAAATGAAGACTAAAATGTCTCGTAGAGTTATGTGTGGTTCTAGTAAGTTTCCTTTAACTATTGGCTGGAAAAAGGATTATAAACTATCTACTGGTAAAAACTCTTGGTATGTACAAATGAACTCTGTTCGTCACTTCCAAATATTATTACTTGGCCAGTCTTCCTTGAGAAGCAGGCAAAATTTTGCACATCAAAGAAATAAGATGTATGATCTGTGTCACCCTTAATGTTTAATTCATTTTCATAGGATCTGAGATGCAAATATTATCTGGACTATTAGATCATGGAAAATGCATCAGTCTTCCATTTTCATTCATTCTTGCTAGTGGTTTGTACCGGATTTTTGCTACGCAGCCTATCTCCTGGTGAAAATAGCACACCCTTTGGTCAAGGAGTGGCCCTAAAACAATAGCCAGGAGGGACGTGTGTGGCTGAAATCATATAGGAAATCATGTTAAGCCTTGGAAACAAATTATCACTCAGTAATGAAGTGCTTATGGTATTTCTGGGTGTAAACCAACCCACACAATCAAATATGCCTCAAAATGCAACCAGCACATTCTTGATGGTTGACAACCTGGCACCAAGACTTTGGCCATTTTTAATATGTAAGTGTAAGCCAGTATGAAAAGAGACAGATGGACAAGTAGTACTTAAGCCACCCTCCCCCAACCCAGTTTCCTCCAGATTTATTAGACTACAGGCCATGCTGTGCTGGCTGGGGATGGCAGGAGGTGTAGTCCAATACATATAGGGAGTGGCAGATTGGGTGAACCTAAGCCATTCTGTAGCATAGTATAAATCACATCATGAGAATCCTTTAGGGGAGACCAGTTACAGCCTTTGAAACAAATTAAGAAGTCAGAAAAGATTAAAAGAAAGTAAAAACACTAGTAGCAGTGGTTTACATAATGCATTAATTACTCTCTTTTAAAAAAGAACAACATAGTTTATATACTCTGATATGCATTATTGCACTTAACAACTCTACAGCTTGGAACAGCAACTTAACAAACAACAAACTTACCTGCAACAAGTTACTTGTTTTTGTAAAGAAGGTGTGAATTTGAAAAGCCACAGAAGAAATGGAAACAAATTTACTTTACTGGTTTAACATGTAACAATTCTAATTAAGAGTTATTCTTTTTTAAAAACAGGTGTTCAGTCATTTCTGAGGCATTGTGACTGGAATTGTTCAAGTTTTATGAATTAGCTTGCCAATAAAACACAATAAAACACAAGAAGCAATGTGACCATTTCTTTTTTATTGTTTTAAAATGACATGGAGTGGATGACATTTCATCCCTGGATTGCTGACTGGGCGCTGTTCTGGAGTGGGTGAGAGTGAACAGACTGAGGTTGAACCCAGACAAGGCGGAAGTCCTCCAGGTGGGGCCGCTTGGCGTTGGTGGGTTGGGAAAACCCCTCAGTTTTGGGGGACACTCTCCCTGCATGGGATGAGGTGCTCAGTCTTGGCATAATTCTAGACCTGGTGCTCACTATGGAGGCCCAGGTGGTTTCAGTGGTCCATACCACACATTACCAATTTAGGCAGATTGTGCAGCTGCGTGCCTTTCTGGACCCCACACTCTCACTGCATTGGTGCATGCACTGGTAGTCTCAAGAGTAGACTACTGTAATGCTCTCTTTGTGGGGCTGCCTTGGAAGTTAATGTGGAGGCTCCAGCTGGTGCAGAATACTGCCACCAGACTAGTATTGGGTACTAAAATATTCCACCATAGTACACCAACTCTGGCTGCACTGCACTGGCTGCTGATCCACTACCACATTGACTTCAGGGTCTTAAAGTTGACATATAAAGCCCTAAACAGTTTGGCCTAAACGGTCTAGGTCAGGGATGGCAAACATTTTTGGCACAGAGTGCCCAAACTCAGTGATGGGGACAGCGGCGGTGCTGGGGTGGGTGGGATTGGTGGCAGCGGGGGGGGGGGCCAGGGGGGGAAGGCCCCAGGGGGTGGGTGGGATCAGGGTAATCAGTGGCAGTGGTGGGAGGGGCAGGGATAGCAGCGGTGATGGTGGCGGATGCGGGGTCAGTGGCAAGGGCGGCAAGGGTGATGGCGATGGGGATGGTGGCAGTGGGGGGGGCGATTGATGGCCATGGGGGAGAGGTGTGGGTAAGGGTGACAGGGGCTGTAGGGTCAGGGTCATCTTCAGCAGCGGCGGGAGGGGCACCAACTCAAAACACCAAGCTTTGGCTGCTTCCTGCAGTCCATCATGCCTCTCCTGGGGGAACGCATCATCCGCCAGCCACCCGCAGGCCCCTCATCAGGTGATCCGGGAAGGCGGCTGGAGGAAAGACCAGCGGTGTTCGCCTCCCTCTGGGCTGGCTGGTTAGCTGGCCAGCCGGGCAAGTGAGATGCTCTCCGCAGCAGCAGCGGTGCCCAGACCTCTCCTCTTCCGCTGCTGCTTCTTCTCCCCGGCCCTCCCGCCCGTCTCCCGGCCAGCCACCCTCCCTCCCTCCCTTTATTCCACCACCAGGCCCTGTCGTGCCCCGTCCATCTGGATCCTCCCAGCAGAAGGTGTGTTTGTGTGAGGGGGAGATGAGAGAGGAGGAGCCCACTGGCTCCGGAGTCAGGGCTGAAGCCGGATTCCTGTCGGTGATAGCGGCGGCTGTGATGGTGGGGGTGGCAGCGATGGCAATGACAATGGGGATGGCGATGGTAGGGTCGGTCTGGCACGCAACATGCTCCCTTCCCCCCCACTTCCCCTCCACAAATTCCTCATGGCTGGTCCAGCGGAGGGGGAAGTGGGGAGTCAGGGAGCATGTCGCATGCCAGGCAAAAGCTCTTTGCGTGCCACCTTTGGCATGCATGCCATAGGTTTGCCATCCCTGGTCTAGGTCCTTGTCTGAGTGCTTCTCCTTCAGAACAACTTCTTATCACACCTGCACTTCGCAATCCAGGATGTTATAGAAGGTCACACTGGGAGACGCCTGTAACTCAACAACCAGAAACTAGACTTTCTCTGTAGTGGCCTCCCTTGTGGTGTAGGTGTACATCACTCTCGTCCAGTATTTATTTATTTATTTATTTATTTATTATTTTTCAGATTTATATACTGCTCCTACTTCCCGGACAGGAACTCAGGGCGGTTCACATAAATAATTAAAAGCAGAAAAGATCACAAAGCAGGAGCAATCTCTATAAGAATAAATAAGGCAGGGCAAAAGTAAGCAACACAGGGAAAAAAACCCTCTAGTCATTGTTGAAGGCGTCCCTAAAAAGTAAGGTTTTTAGGCCTTTTTTAAAGGACGCCAACGATGGGGCCTGTCGCAATTGCCTGTCGCAATTCACTCGGCAAGTTATTCCAACTGGACGGGCCCACCACAGAGAAGGCCCGCCTGCGAGTACTCGCTTTGCTGGCCTCCTTCAGGGGAACAGTGCAACAGCCCTCCTTCATACCTTTGCTGCAGAAAACAAGTGCAGAGATGGCTGTTTATAAAGGCTTTCTACAGTATTAGCCTGGCTTAATTTTGGTTTAATCCTAAACTTCACTCTTGATGTCCCTTTAATTTTCAAATGATTATCTTTCTTTTGCCACCATCCTTTGTAACAGCTGTTTTTTTATACATAGTTATTGTAAGTCCTGGTTCTTCTTGTTTAATGTTTTAATTTGACTATCATTTATTTGCAGTTTATGTTTATATGGCAGTATTGTAAGCTGTTTAGAATAGTGACCTGGCCACAAGACAGGCAAGGTAAATAATTAAAATAATCTCTGCTCTTGTTTATCAGAATCTTTAAACTTTGTAATACATTTCAAGTGCTGACAGTCACATTGTTAAAATAACAACATTAATTTATGGTCAAATAATTGTCGAGACCTCTATCCACCTTGCTCTTTCCCCAAGAGAGAAGCCACAAAGCACTACAGCTGAAGGGGGCATCAGAACTGTAGGGGGACTGACCTGGGCCAGCCTGGAAGGCTCCTGAGCCCAGCTCTAGCTCTTCCATTCATTTATGCTCATCTCCTTTCTCATGATCAGTTCTCTCACAGAGGAGCATCTCACTTGAGAGGCGCTGGTTCTAGAATTAATATTTTAATAAGGGAAAGACTCTCCAGTTATTCTAACAACATTCAGATTGGTAGCCATGTAGACCTGCTTCCACCACAGGAAAAAACAAAAAAATTTTACCATGACATGTTTAAGACTAACAAATTATTTTAGTGTGAGCATTCTTGGAAGTTCAGTCCATGATTTGGGGAAATTAAAGACTCCTTCCACACTTAAAAGTCAACACTATTTTTTTATCATGCTCGTTCTCAGAAAGAAGAGTTGGGTCCCCAAAATAGGGCCATCCGTTAAAAAAAACAAGGACAACATTAATCGATGTAGGTTCAACACTACATCTCCAAAAGAACAAAAACATTTCCAAAATTTGAATTAGGGAAAAAATAAAAACACCTGAAGGCAGAGTGGGGTGGGGGGCTCATAACTGCCCAGTGAAGACAGAGCATACTTAATAGACATAAAATGCTGATTTAATTTGGGAGATGGGGAAACAATACCTGTCCACAAGATGGAAGAAAGGGGAATATTCTGAAATGCTGGGAAAGAACGAAAAAAAGAAAAAGAAAAAAAGAAAAAAGAAACAAAAAAGAAAAAAAATCCCACACACCTAGTGTAACATTTTATTGTGTACCATTTGTCCTCATCTACACAACATTTGGTCTGTACAAGGTCACACAAAGTACTGAACTGGTCAGATGTAGGACTGGCACAGTCTTTAATTCTAATCACAGCTCAGAAAATCCTTCAGACTGGATGAGAAGCAATGTGCGCACACATACACACACACACACACACACACACACACACACACACACACACACACACACACTCACACACACACTCACACACACACCACTAGGCAAGGAACCAAAGGGGCTTCGGCTTTGACAATTAAAATAACTCTTAAATAATCTTAGCCTGATTTACTATTTTGAGTCAGGCTTGCTTCATTTTCATCCCCAGAAAGACTTTTCAGCTTCTCAGCCGACTGACAGTGTAAATAAATACACAGAAATCATTGGTGGGATGAGGCAAAGATGCAAAACCTATATGAGGTTGCCAGGGGTGGGGGTGGGAGATAAAGTACTGTGGCAAAACTGACTAAGGCTGTTTCTACCTGAGGACCCCCCCCCTTACAAAAAAAAAAGCCAACATCTTTGAAGTAGCAATCTGGCAAATACACTCAATCAATTATAAATGAAATAATCTTCTTAAAATATTAGAGATTTGGGTGCTAAGCAATACTGGAAGATTACGGAGAGAAAATCAGTTTTAGAGCTTCCTAAAGTGACAGAAAGAGAATAATCGGAAGAAATGGTGAGAATTTTAAAACGATTATGTAGATTTGTGTCAGTGGAAGTGTCCCAGCAATCCTGAGCTGATCTCTTGTACGCTGGAAATAGATTAAGACCAATCCTTTCTTAAAGGGGCAGGTTGCTTTCAAGTTTATCTTTTTTTCCTCCCAGACGACCTTAACATTATTTTAGAACTGAAATGGAATCTTAGACTCAAGGACATTATTCAGTAGCATTATATCCAGGTCACACTGAGAAATGGAGAAGTGTGTGTTTGTGTGGGCATATGCTTGGCAGGTTTTCAGACAAACCGCAATGGACATCAAACCACGGTACGCCCATCTTCTAACTGGAGGGCAAATTTCCTTACTTAGAAGGTATTTAAAATGGACTTGCCTCGTAGCAGGTGAGTGCTCCTCAGCTAGGAATGGTACAATAAGTTTGAATCCATTTTTAAGCTGGGGCAGGTGTAGCACAGTTTCAAGGCTTTTTGAAAAAGTTAGGATTTGGACTTCAACTTCAGCACCTCAAGGTATGGACAGCAACTAGGTTCACGCACAGAGGAAGGGTCTGTGAGTTGCAGTCTTCACAGGTAACTTTTCTAAGCTTTGTTAAAGGCTCCCTTGAATATCTGAAGTACTTTAACAGATCTGTGTACAAAAACTGAATAATATACTTTCGTTAAACAGCCTTATGGACCTCTTAAAAATTTCTGCAGGTCTAAGTGGATCAATTAATAAACCTTGTTCCATACAAATCTAAGGCACATACATAAATTATATTTTAATAGGATGTTTTCATCACTGACTGTTATCATTGTCATTTAGAGACCCTAAGCCAGGTCTCTGAGAAGGTCCTCTTCAACCAATAATTTTTAAAGGAAAAACTGGAACGCACAACTAACAGTGGTTAAAATTCTACTGCTTAGTGTAGTAAATCCATTGAATCAGTGGGGATTTGGTAATTCCATTCATATTTAAGTAACTTTGATTTAAGTGGGCCAACTCTAATTATGGCTTCTATGCTACAATGTCATACCTGGAGAAAGTGTATTGAATCCATGGAACTTACAAGCCAACTGACGCACCAAAACCTCACTGATTCATTGGACATGCTCTAGAGTGAATTATTACATTAAACCAGTGGTGGCAGACCTTCAGCACTCCAGATGTTTTGGACCACAAATCCCACAATCCTTTGTCATTGGCAATCTAGGCTTGGAATTCTGGGAGTTGTGGTCCAAAACATTTGGACTGCTGACAATTACCACCACTGCATTAAATAATATGATTTCAGCCTCTGTATTATGACAGCAGTCTCTAGGCCAGGACTGTTAGGGTTTGTTGTTTGTTTGTTTGTTTTTTAGTAATCCAGCCTTGGCAAAAATGCCCTCAATTTCCTTCATTATGAAAAAAAATTAATCAAGTGCAGAGTCAAATGTAGATAGAAATTTTCAACTCTTCTACAACATTTCTGTCGACAACATGGGTATAATTCAGTTTGAAAACACAGCCAGGTTCTTGCTATATAAACAGGGAACTAAAGATCAGGAGAGATTATGATTTAGCCATGGTACCACATAATTTCACAATTAAAAATGAATATCCTTCAGTTTGTATCTAAACAGAATGTTGCATCACACTAAGGTTCTCCATGTTATATTATTGCTTTGGCCACATCCACTGATTCTCATACTGCTCATCAGACATGAATCCACTGTGTTTCCTTTGTGCCAGAACATACCAGCTAATTATAATACCTGACTTTGTCATCACTGTATGGGTTGGGCAGTCCTGAATATTGTTATGTTAATTTGTAACTTTTAAAATTGATCCTGGTATATATTTTCATTCAAGCATAACTTGCTGTTGCTAATTGCAACTAATTGACAAGGTACTGGATCATATCTCAGTTGTACAGTAAGGTGCACAATCAGGTCTTAGATTGGAACATGTCCTGTTACCTCATCAATTGGCTGCAATTAACCACTGCAAGTTCTTCGAAACTTATGTGAACACCAATAAGATCCTGGCCTCATTTTTTAAAAAAAGGGATGGATAATGCCAAAGTTTCTATTACACCAGTTAAAACCTGTTGAGTTCTGCATTGCAACAAAAGGTATGGACAGAAACAATGGGGTAGGTTGTGGGACTTGAGCCAAAAGTGATCAGAGCCGAAACTGAAGTGAGCTGGGTTTACACTGAACCTAATAAGATTTCTGAATGGACATGTATACAATTGGGCTATTAAATCTATAGGGGCAAGTCATAGTATGAATGGAGGAGCTCACCTCAAGTTTGGGATGAGTCACCAACAAAGACCTCAGAGCACCTTTGTAACATGGTATAAAGGTGTGAGCCAAGAATACTAGATATTCAGTAATAATAACTGTTGCTTTGCCGGGGCAGGGGGGACTTTCCACCTGTTATGAATTAGTAAAAAAAAAGTCAGATGTTATTGTTACCACCATCATCATGGTTGATGATGATGTCAACAACAGCAATGATGGTGATGATGTTGGAGCTGGCCCAGTGAAGATGGAACTTGACTGGGGATTGAAGCCAGGGCATATGGCAGAGTGGAAAGTGAACAAGGGAGTGTACTCTAGACAGAGAGCTCTGAATGAGGACAAGCGCAAAGGAAAGGAGAAGGGCGTGAATGAATCTGAGCAGGTGAAAACACATAGAGGAGGAAGATACAATGAAACTGGTGTGGAGAGCAATATCGTAGGAAAGAGAAGTACAGTACCTGGATCCTCTACTGGCTTTCTCTGTCTACTTAAGAATCCTGAACGTTGCCCTACTTTTTTCACAAGGCGCAAGACAAAAGAAGATGGAGTCTTAATTTTAGAATAAATACTTAGATAAGGGTAAGTCATAAGAATACAGCACCTGACTTTTGCTGTCATCGCTGAAGCTTGGTATGATCGAGCAATGCTTACCTGATTCACAGGGAGACATTAAACTTAGGTAGGATGAAGTAGATAATATTTGCAAAGCTCTTAGCTGAGATAGGGGTGCTACCATGTATTACTTGTCCTATATTGTGGCTGGATGATGCTTGATAGTCAGGCATGGAATCAATTTTTGAATAATGGATATTAGAAATGTCGGCTGTGACACTCAACTATAATGCACATAGCACACCGGCTGCCTGGGATATTGTTTCAAGCACTTAATATACAGTTGAAATGCTGTAATCACTCTGTACTAATCCCCACACTTTATAATCCGCATACATGCACACACAAACCTGGCTGGCTGTTTCCCACCTCTGAATAAAGGTTTAATAGCAGGAGCCATTTTGGGTTGCCATAACATACAGTGTCGCCCCCCCCCCCAAAGAAATACCAGATGGGGTGAAGTACAGTACTCTAATGCATTTCTTCTTGTTGCTTCCTAAAGACAGATCGAACCCGTCCTTTAATATGCTCATTTCCCCATGTTGTTATAATAATGCCATATGGTATCAGAGATGTGGATTAACCTGTCGGCTAGAGTCATCACATACGAGATTGATCTCATTATCTAAATTTTAGCATCCAAGCTTGAAGTCTGAGTTCATTAAAAGGTAAATTCTCACATACTTTCCTAAATTGTAATAAATTACTGTTCTTCTGGCATTCATGGGCCCTTTTGAGCTAGAGTTCACTGCATTTGCAATAAGCCATTGAAACAAATTTTACTGGGCTGGATAATCACATAATGTGCTCAATATGTCCAGTCACAATAATATATCAAGAGGTTCAATTCTAAATAGAAAGACAGTGTCTTCTTATCTCTGCATATATAGGGTGCAGGACACTTAATTATGGGCTCAAGCTACCGGGGGCCAGATTTAGACTACATATGAAGACAACTTCTTAACTGTTAGAGTAATATGACAACTGAAACAATTACCTCAGGAGCCATTCAAGAGAAAACTGAACAAACATCCCTCAGATACATTTTTAATTGGATTCTTATAGGCCCCTTCCAGCTCATTTTTCTATGCTTCTATGGTTCATCAGATCATGTATACCAGTTTGTATGTATTACTACTCAATGACTATGAGCCTTTTCACACAACCCCTAAGATCCGCTGGCCCCTTAAATTCGGACCAGAGATCTTGGGGGTTCGTTGCTGTTCCTCCGTCCCCACCCCTCCGCACTTCCTTGCTCCTGTCTGTGAGGGGAGGGAGGGAAAAAAGGGACAAAAGAATAAAGGCTTCCTGATTCCTTCTCTTAAAGGGGCAGGAGGCAAAAAGAAGAAGAAGCGAGGAGAGGCTGGCACATCCGCATCAAGGAATTTTCACCCTCCTAGAGCAGGTACAAGAAAAGTGTGCTGGGTCGCGCTTAGGTGGGCGGGGTCGCACTTAATTTCCTGTAAACTCCGGAGCTGGTGGGGAAACATTTTTAAGCTCTGGAGCTGGGAGCCATTTGCCCCAGAATTTAGGGGTCGTGTATAAACGCCCTATGTCTTATTTCATAGCAACCTATCATCATACCAGAACTGTATAAACTCATACAACTATGAGCCATATGCCATGTATCCATTGTACTGGAGTTAAAGCAAGGGTTGTTTCCTCTTTGGGTATGTTTCTCTGCTTATCTTTGTTTGAATGTTCCTGGCTCCCACTACTGACAGGAGCAACTCCAAAGAAGCACCAGCTAGATTTCTTATGTGTCATCCACAAGGATTTTCACCAACCCTTCACAGCCACTGATTGACCATCAATATGTTGGACGGACCTGTTGGAAGAAATTTGTTTTATACATTATAACAAAGTCTTTGACTATACAGAACATGCAAATCTATGGATCATTCCAAGACAAATGAGTGTGCTGTGATATATTTTTTTCCTGATTGGTAACCTATACTCAGAGTAAAAGACTACAATTTAGAAGAAATATGAAAAACAAAAACAAAACTGAATGGTTTCCAACAGGCAAAAGTGCTAGACCATGATGTATTTTATCTCTGTATCTGTTCAACTTGTATTGGAACATATTATATATAAACTTTGATTAGATTTAGGTTTATGAATGAAAATTACTGGAAGAAGCATTAATAATGTAAAATATGTGTCACTCTATTAATGGCAGAAAACAACAACTTGAAACAACTACAGAAGGTTAATGATGAATAATAGTAATAGCAATAGTAATACCTTGTGGAGGTACGTCTGTGAAGATTCTCAGTCATCCAGGTGCGTTTATCTGGGAGTTGAGTCATGGCTACTGGACTTCTTTTTGAGAGATAGAA
>JAHTLZ010000129.1:48150390-48187078 GCA_023846285.1 Phrynocephalus versicolor
TTCTATCTCTCAAAAAGAAGTCCAGTAGCCATGACTCAACTCCCAGACCTTGTGGAGGTCATTAATTCATAGGGCTATCCTAAGTTGGAAGTAACTTGATAGCATATAGCATGCTTAGCCAGGGGGAGAATTTTGGAAATTCAGGTGCCCAACATGTCTGTGTTTCCTGCTAAGGGTTTGCATTCTGTGCAGGTTTGTCTGGAGCACATGTGACATGTTGCTAGGATTGGTGGAATAGTCACTCCCAGTGCAAGGGGCTCTTTTTGCTCAAGGTCCTGTGCCACTAACACCAGGGCTTCAGCAGCAAAAAGGCACATGATTTGTATTACTGTCAGTCCACTTCTTGCCATGCCAAGTGGTGCATGGAGACCTGATTCTTCTCTTTTGACTCATAGTTTTTTGTTGTGCCAAGATTAAACATCTCTCAAAATGAGTGAGTCATCCTTATTGTGAGCTTCAAATAGGTAGACATAGGCACCTAGACTTTCATGAGACACCCCCATCTCTCTCTCACACACAAACAGTATATGCCCCCAAACCAAAAGATTAGCAGCACAGGGGTCAGGGAGCATGGTGGGTGTTACAGAGTTACAGCTACTTGATGGCATAGAGCAGTGGCAGTGAACCTTTTAGCAGTCCAGATGTTTTGGACCACAACTCCCACAGTCCTTTGCTCATTGGCAATCTAGGCTTGGAATTCTGGGAGTTGTGGCCCAAAACATCAGAGTGCTGAAGATTCACCACCACCGGCCTACTGGGGTGGCGCTTTGGAACCACGGCCACAGCACTAGGCTAGGGTCTGGAGGCCATTATGCCAATTGGGAGGGGGACGTCACAATGCTACAGGCTGTACGTTCATCAGCTGCCTGAGTAGGACCTGTCTGGAAGCTTTTCCTTTTTGCTTAGTTACAGATTTCAGAAGGTCCACCCAAATGATGAGGATTCTATTGGTTAGGTACAGCCTCGTTAACTGGGCTGCACACCATGCTGCCAGTTCATTGTGGGGCCAGAGCTTGGTACTTGGCACGGATGCCATGTTAACCTGGTGTGGGAAGAACAGCATGCCCTGGTATGAGTTTTTGAGCGCAGATACACCAGGGCATGGTGGCTCAGCAGACTAAGGCTCCAAAAACTGTTGGCTGCAAAGTCGGCAGCTTGGTGGCTCAAATCCCGGGTGCCACGCAGCAGAGTGAGCTGCTGCTCATAACCCCAGCTCCTGCCAACCTAGCAGTTTGAAAGCATGTAAATGCAAATAGATAAATAGGTATCACTGTAAAAAGCAGGAAGGTAAAACTGTGTTTCCTTGCAGCCATGCCTGCCACGTGGCCATGAACTTGCACAACACTGGCTCTTTGGCTTGAATATGGAGATGAGCACTAGCTCCTCGAGTCGGACACTACTAGCAAGCATGGGGGGGGGGGAGAACCTTTACCTTTACCTTTTTACACTAGAGGCAGTTAAGGACCTAGTGGTGCATTTGGGGGGCAATGACATTGCAGCAGTGTGCGGGAAGGCATTGGTCCTTGGCATAGTGCAAAATTTCACTACATTTTAAGAGCGCTTTCCCAACACGAAGATGGTTTGGTCCACAACAGTTCCATGTTTGGTTTGGTGGGCGAGTTGCAACCTGTGCTGTTTGAATAAGGCTTGGAGCTAGGTTAACCAAGAAGTTTGTGAGTGGTTTGCACCAGTTCAGTTTGTGAGTGGTTTGGATTAGGCCCCAGCGGCTGGAGTTATTTTGGCGTGATAGGGTGCATTTGTCCGTATCAGGCATGGAAATATTTATAGCTAATTTGCATCGGGGGTTTGTCTGAAATAGCTGGCTAGAGGGGGAGCTTGGATCATAGCTAGGCTAACTCCATTCCTGTGGTGGGTAGTGTGGAGGCCAGGATGTTGGTGAGTGTATGCTAGAAACTTCTTGCTAGCCCATCCAACTTGATGATACTGCAGATCCTGAGATCTAGTATCATGGGAAGGATGCATGGGAATCCTCTCTGGGTCAAGGGCTGCCATTCAATGGAGCTTGGCCACCCGGGGGTGGGGGGTTGGTGACATTTTACTGGCCCCTGAGAGCTGTCTTGGAGACAGCTCAAATTGGAGATAGAGGACTTTCCCAGGTATGAAGCATCCCAGTTGGGAAGGTCTGGGATGACCTCAGTGGCCCAACCGTTGCCCCGCATTACTTCAGCCCCCTCTTATGTTATGTTGTTTGAAATAAAGTATGGCCCGTGTTACCCCATCACTAGAGTCTCGCCTCTTTATTCCAAGGTGGGAGGGCAATGTTTATGGGCACAAGTTGTGCAGTAATTCACATCAGCAATGACATCTAAATATCTATTAAAATCAGTTGCCCTACCAGGAAGCATTGTTCTGTAAACAGTGAGGATGATTGTTCTGTAAACAGTGAGGATGGCTATAGATAGCAAGCAGGAACAACATGGTCATGACTAACTTCAGTCACCAATGGGGCTTGTAAGGAGGCTCTATTAGTTAGGAAAAATACAGCTGGGATATACAGAGAGAGAGAGAGAGATAGAGAGAGAGAGAGAGAGAGAGAGAGAGAGAGATCTGAATTCTTGTCCTATGATTTTTCTTCTCCAGAATGGCAACTTTCAAATAAATAAATTGAAATGATTCGAAACACACACTGTTTTTCTCTCGAGCTATCATTGCCCTGAAATTTGTCTCTCCATCTGGAAATTTAGAGCATAATAGCAATTACCAGGGGCTTCAGCCAGTGTTGTGATAGCTGTCAATTCTAATACCATATTCTCTCTTGCATAAAGCAACAGAGTGTAGTGCACTGACCCTGAAGGCTAGGTAGATAGGGAGATTTAAAACCTAAAACCAAAGGCCATTTCCTGTTTACAACAATCAATGTTTTGGCAAACTCTGGTAAACCTTGCATTTGGTTAAGCTATGTATTCATTGTTGTGTTGTGCTGTGTTGTGTTGTGTTCTGTTGTGTGAGGAAATATGACTGCTTCCCACAAAGATTTTTAAACTCTTTTATTGTTTAAAATATGGCAGCACAGAGCAATGGTGATCATGGTAACGATTGCCATCAAATCAATTCCAACATATAGTGATGCTTTTCTGGGAAACAGAAGTCAACAATATTTGCCTGTTTCTCCCCTTATGAATGTACACCTAGATGTTATTGATCACCATTTTCCTTTAGCAGCTTTCCCACCAGCCTATTTCTAAATCTGTGGGTGGCACCCAGTTGACAATCCTCTCACTGAAGTCTTTCCAAAAACAACTGATTAGAACTAGACAGTATCCTCATCTAAAGGAGATCTATGCTCACAAACTCAATTATTGCTTAAGTTTCCCAATAAGCCATAAAGTTCTGTTGCACTAAATCATTCCTCATCGATCCATTCCCATTATATAGTTCTTCTCTCTCTGCCAAGTATTCTGTTCCAATGCAATTGAGCCCAAGACCATAAAGATCAATACAAAAGCAACCTTGGGGGTCAAAGGTCAATGAGGTCTTTAACAAATGTGTCAGGTGCTCTTGACTTTAGCAGGCTTCAGCCTACTTTGAAGCCCTCTCTGATCCATCATAGGTTTGTCTAAGTTGTCATAAAGCAAATTTGCCACCATTGATTCGAACAGAACGATGGTAAGGAAAAAGGGGGGGAGGGGAGAAAAAGAGAACTACCCCTTGAGGAAAGAATGGAAATAGCTTATGGGCAATTTATATTGTAAAAAGAAAACAAATTATAAAAATGTGAAACTGGCAAAATAAAATAAAATAAAATAAAATAAAATAAAAGACATTTTCCCCATGAAGAAAAGGGCTAGCTTCCGTCCTTTTTATTACTATAGATGAATAATATTAACACAGCTCTAAAAGCAATTAAGTAATCTTAAAATATATTATAGCAGCATGAATTGCAATTGAAAAGCTACTTAAGATTTAAAGCATAATTAGAACAAAATAATATGTTTTACAGGAGTGTATGAAAGCTAAGGATCTGACCCAGGGACACTAAATTTTGAAAAGAAAAGAAAAACCAAAATGATTTTTTTTTCTCCTGGAGAATAAAATTCAGATGACAAATGGCCTTTCCTTCTGCAAAATGTATTAACGAAGCTTCGCTATGCAACCAATTGCACAAAAGCCAATTTAATTTCACGTATGGGTCATTTATCTCTCCAGTTTTTTCTTACCTATAATTTGGCTCCAGATCTTTTACAAAACTCATTATGAAATATAATCAAAATTCACATTCCTGTAGTAGAATGATGCTGAGTTTTATTTTAAAGGACCAGTGCTCAGAAGACCCGTAATCTTACCGTGAATGCCTCTTGAAGCACTCCAGAAATAATCTTATACTTGATTCACAGTGAATGGATTATTTATACAATAATAAATAGAAATTATGAATGTGTCCAATTTAAAAGCAGGAAGGGTCTTATGCTTTTAAATGATCATAATATTTAAAGATTTTAGACTTGCTGAGCTGGAAGAGAACTATGGATCATTGAGTCCTTGCCCTATAATAAAGTTGAACTCAAATATTCCTAAATTTGATGATAAACATGGGTTAGGGTGCTTCACCCCCTAAATTTTGTGGATGAATCTGCCTGGATGCACAGATTTTGAATGCATCCAATTGGGACCAAACCAGGCTGCTGCAAGATGCAGGAAGCATGGTAGGTATTACCAAAAAGAGAACAAAAGAGGATGCAGATTTCCATAAAGTTTATTCATATTAATTGATAAGTATTGATACATCTCTAGAAGTAATTATTATAATTAAAATAGAAATGTAATACATTTTACCATGCAGGGAGGACTGTGATTAGAACAATTTCCCTCAGTGGCACAACTCAAGCCTAAATATCTCCTGGCATAAATTGCCATAGCTTTAGTTAAAAGCAAAAGGAAAGTGTTCAGCTTATAAAGTCCCACCTTAAAGCACTATCTAGGCAGTTTACAGTTCTAATTATGTGCTGACATTAACCTACAAAGCACAAAATAGCCTGGGTCCAAGGTACCTCAAAGACTAAATTTTGCGATATGAACCAGCTCGGGTGCTAAGGTCATCAGGAGAGGCCTTTATCTCCATCCCGCCAACTTCACAGGTGCTTCTCATAAGAACACATGAAAGGGCCTTCTCTGTTGCTGCTCCCAGACTTTGAAACTCCCCCCCTCCCAGAGGCCAGGACTGCGCCATTTCTGCTGTCTTTCTAGAAGCAGGCAAGGTCTTGTCTCTTCAGGCAAGCTTTCCATCAGTGAGGGACTACCTACTATGTGACTTTTATATGGATTAGATTACCATACATGACTGCATTGACTGATTTCCATGTTTACTTGCAAGCCGTCATAATGGATTTTTTTTTCTTTTGGTGTGCTCTTTGTAGCTTTAATGTTACCTTTTAATATTCTGAGATGCCTCTTTTAATTCCCTGTTCTTAATTTGAATATGTCTTAAACCAGGGGTCCTCAATTATCGCCTGCTGGTCATTGCAGAACACCCCTCAGCTTGTCCCCCCACTTGAGAACCCCCCCACACACACAGACGCTCACCCTCCGGCCAAGGCTGGTGCACCTGCAGTGTACAGGTGCTTCTGGACCCACTGGCCATGGGTCTGGGTGATGCAGTACTGAGTAACTCCTTCCAGCCCCATTCAGCACAGTGTGTGTTTCACTTGAGCCATGTGCGATTGGGGCAGCGGCAGTAGGGGAATCAGCAGCAACCGCTGCAGCCACCTCCTGATCGCTGTCAGGGCTACTGGCTCGCCACTGCCAAACTCCATGAGGGGGCACTCGTCTTTGGAATGGGCATGGGAGAAGTGCATTGGGCGAAATCTTTCCTTGTCCCTCGCCCATTTTTGCTTGCCAAGGAAGAAGCTGGGTTTCGAAGGTGGGACTGAACTCACCAGGTCCACTTTTTTGTTGTTCATATTTTTTTTCAAACTATAGTCGGCCCCAACAGTGTCTGAGGGACAGGGAACCAGCCCCCTGTTTAAAAAGTTTGAGGACCCCTGTCTTAAATGTTCTGGGCTGTATATTGTCCCTCATTATTGTAAGCCACCTTGGGTCCTTTTCCAAGGAGAAAGGTGGGGTAAAAATATTCTAAATAAATAAATAATGCAGGCTACACATTGTCCCATGGGTTGAGTACTCATTTTACCAACCTCAAAAGGATAGAAGACAAGAATCAATCGTGAGCCATCTACCTAGGAGATTGAACCCTGGGTTGTGAGCACAGCTTTGGCTGCCATACAGCAGTTTAATCACTGCACCAGGAGGCCACTCAGTTTGAACAGTCTGTGTGAAGATCAACTCATATTTCTGACTAGTTACAATTTGGATTTTATGCAAAGATTGATTTGGGGTGTTGATCCAAAAAGGAACTGGCTGCTTCAAAGGAGGCAGAACTATACTAATTCAGAGTGATGACAATATATACCCATTATCCTCCCAATCAGTTTGTTTTGATGTGTAATTTTCTATGCCTTTGTAGAGGCAGGTAACATATTCTAATGTCACACACATTGATCCACAATAGATATTGCTATTTTGTTTGGATCTGTCACTTATCTCTCTCTTTGAGTCTACCCTCAGTATAGATTTCAGAGAGGTCCCTTGCCCATCTCTTGCCCTTAGAAGGAGCTCCGGTATTGCACAGGTATGTAATATTATGAGCAATAGGACTTTCACTGGTCTCAGCCTTTTTGGAACAAATATCCAAAGCATGTTCCTTGCAGCCAGTGCTAAAACAACTTCATTTCACCCACAGAAAATGGGTCCTCTTGAGTCTGAGATATATTTTCAGTGGAGAAAATTACCTGTCAACCAGATGATAAACTTGCCGTGTCCATTGCTGGGTGGAACCTATTTGTTTTATATGCTAAGAAAAAAATCTGAAGCAGCATGGTGCCTTCAATAAATTCTCTTGATCCCAGCTGATGTGACAATGAGATCAGTTATCCAATATTACTTTTAAGGCACCTGGTAACTATTTGTATCCTGAAATCCTGGATGTACTTACGACGTTGTGTCTATGTATGTCCAATTAATCATAGCACTTGCCCATGTGACTCACTGTGAACTAGGCTACTCCGAAAACAAAAACAGAAGCAAAACAACGCAAGCAGGGGTTTGTGAGCGGATTGCAACCAGCTGTGAATCCTCAGTATCTATCACAGAGAGTGGATTTAACTCCCATCTTGCATCTATGCTTTTGTTGATTTTTTCCCCACCTTTTGAAGTTAACCCAGCTGAAGGGAAGGCTCTAACATCCATTCTCCCTCTACTCACCCCACCCCTATAAAGCCTAAGACATTTCTTCTACACTCCAGTCACTGGGCATCTCTGACTGAAGTCACTAGCCTGTAGCAAGTCTTCTCAGCAATTCTTTTTTCCGTTGTACTACAAATTGAGTGTTGCATATTTCTTGGATTTTTCATTTTAAATATTTCCCCTGTGCCACCCCTCCAATTTAAAAACCTGGTAAAACTACAAGGACTGAGAAGGGGGGTGTTGAACACAAATGAATGCCAACATTTCTGCATGTGTTTTGACTGGCTCAATTGAAGATGCCAAGACCTTGCTCCATCCCTATACAATGGTACCTGTTAAAATGAATTGAATTCATTCTACAGGTCAATTTGTTTTAAGAACATTTTGTCTTATGAAAAGAAGTATCCCATAGGAATGCATTGAAAACAGAGATGGGCACGAATTGAAAAAATGGCATTTCGTTTTTTTGTTTTTCGTTGAGGGGTCCGTTTTGCTTCATTTTTTGTTTTTGTGAATTTTGTAAAAATTTGTTTTTGTTTATTTGTTTTTCATTTTTCATTTTTACCCGCTTTTTGCGTGATTTTTAAAGCATTTCCGTGCGCGTGCATCTCCCAACGCCCCAGACCAGAGGGAAAACACTAAAAAAAAAAATTGATCCTGGCAGAGACACAGTATAGACTAGCTACGCAGGGAGGCTGCAAAGGCAGCGGCGGGTGTTGCCCAGGGTGCAAGGCAGCCGCAGAGTGACTGCACTGCGGGACAGGGGAGGGTACTCACCGAGAGGTACGCACACACGCACACAGGGAGGCTGCAGGACTGAAGGTAGAGAGAAATCTCTTCTTTCTCTCCCCTAAGGGCCAGGCTGCAGCCAGCAGGAACACAGAGACATACACCTGCCTGGCTGGCCTAAAGTGAAAATAACGAGTCACAGAGACAGCAATCCCACCCTAACTCCCACCGGAGACTGCAAGAAGGACGGGGGCTGCCAGAGCTTTTTATGCCCTCTGTGGCTGCCAGACTTACCCAGTCTGCAACCTGGGCATGCTATTGGTTGAAGTTGTCCAAGAATTTACATGATCCCATCACATGGCTTGCCTCCATTTTGTGGCTGGCGACATCCATTTTGTCATCCTTAAAGGGAAAAGAAAAATACATCGCAATGGGAGAAGACAAAAACAAACGTTTTAAGGACCCCAACCCCCCTGGTAGGTATTATCAGACAGTATAAATAATTATCACTGTATTTTTATGGATGTCCAGGGCATTTTTTAACATTTAAAAAGCTCATTTCATTGCACGTCGCTATTAACGAAAAACAAAACGTAACAAATTTTCGTGGTTCTGTTCGGTTCATTCCAATTTCATCACAATGTTTGTTATTCATTTTGTTACGTAATGAAATGAATAACGACTATCAGAAACAAAAAAAGTTCATTTCGTGCCCATCTCTAATTGAAAATGAATTAATCTGTTCCGGAGGCTATGGGTCTCTTCCTTTACAAAAATTTTGTCTTACGAAACGCGGTTTCCCATATGGATTGGGAACGGGATTAATCCATTCCAGAGGCTAAAATAAAGACAAAACTAACAGGTTTTTTTCCCTGAGTACACGCGGAATGTTTTTTCTTCTTGTGAAGCATCTCATAAGGATTATTTTTGGTCATGCGAAGCATGCCTATTGCCAGATTTTTTTTCTTCCTATGAGTTTTTTGTCTTATGAGCCATTTGTCTTAAGAGGTACCACTTTTTTCTAGCTGGTGTGATGGTTTCACCACAAAAAGCCATCATAGTTGCTTCCTGCCTCTCTGTTTTCTTACAATGTTGGGTTATCAATAGGCAAATAATTCTGCCAGAAATAAGAGAGGAGGTTATAAAATGGGAGGGAGACAGCAGTGGGGAGGAGGACTGGTGGGGGCAAGTTGAGGAACAAGTTGAGGAAAAAGAGGAGAGGAAGGGAGACAAGGAAAAGGGGGGACACCTTGGAGTGGCCCCAAGCAAAGCCACTCAATGAAATACTTCATGTGTCGCATTTTGGAAGAGGTAGCCGTGCTAGTCTGTGCAAGAATTCCAGGAAAAAAATCAACAAAACAAACAAAACAAAAGACAAAAGAAGGTGGCATCTTAAAGGCAACAGGCAACCTATTATATTTTAAAGTAAGCTTATGTGGCTCAAGTCCACTTCTATACCATACATCCAACAGCCAATGGATATTTGGTATGAAACTTCTATTCCATTGTATGTTACATTGAACATCTCATTCTGCAGCTATTGGTTCACAAAAACTTACATTAAATATAATAGTCTTTAAGTGGCCACAAGTTTTTTGTCTTTTGTTTTGTTTTGTTTCTTTGATTTTCGCCTGGAATTCATAGGTCAGGTTTCAGTTGGCTGAGGGGTACCCTCAGACAAAGGAGACAAGCAACTACCCTTGGAGAAAGCCCTTATGACACACCCACCCACCCAGTTGTGGTGTTGGAGGAGAGTGAGACAATTTCATTGCTTCTGAATGTTGGAAGGTGACATATAAGAGATCCAAACCGACGACTTCCCCCTCCCACGGCAGTTACAGAGAAACAACTCAGAACCCCCAAACACTTGCATGGGTAGGGTTAAGTAACCACTTTACATCTTTGAACTTAAGGATCACCTGAAAGGAGGCTACTCTGGATTGACTACTGGAGGGTATGTATTGTTGGTGTAAGTTTAAATGTTTATTAAAGTGGAGTTGAAAGAAGAAACAATGATTCCTATTTGTAGGTCTGGATCAGTGGATCTCTTTGCTTTGCCACCAGCACCATAGATGACTTGAGGACGTGTACAGCATATTAAAAGTAAGCCATGTTTTTCAATTTTGCCAGGGTGAAAATGACATGGTTATTGGGTTTCATCAAGTATACATCCAAATTGTTCTAATCACTCCATCTGCGCTGCTTGAGCATTAAGGCTTTCTTAGTCATCCACTGCCATCTGCACATTCCAAATGTTTCAGAACAGATTTTGGCCAAATTACATGTCAGAAAATACACTGAAAATTTTATACTATAAATATACATTTAAATCTAGATTAGCAAAATAGTATTTTATTAATCGATGAAATAGGGAAAATGGATTAAATGGGTAAATAAGAAAGATCTGGAGCACATGTGGACTAATTCATTCTTCCATAGATCCATCTCAACTTAAATAGCTGTGAGAGCCTCCGGCCCTCCCCAACCCCACTGAATCCACCCAGCAAGGGGAGCAATCCTGTGGGCATGGGGTGGGTGTGGGGCGTGCCTTACCTCTCCTGCAGTGGCGATGAAGAGTTGGAAGAGAAGGAGTGTTCCTTTCAACATGTGGGGGTGTTCCTTTCTGGGGATGTTCCTTTCAACGCGTGGGTGGGCATGTGTGTGTGTGTGCATGCATGCTTAAGTGTGCCTCTCCCATGGTGGTGATGAAGTGTTGGAGGAGGAAGAGGAGGGCACCACAGTTACTCACTCACACACCTGCCTGCCTTTTTGCTTTGCCGCTCGCCTGGCGTGCGGCGGTGGGAGGGCGCAGGGCCTCCTCCTCCTCCCCTTCCAGGTGCCCCCAGATTTATGCTCCTGGGGCAGATGTACCCTCCTCCCGCCCCGCCCCCGATACACCCCTGTCTTAAACTGCTGTTTGTAACACACTTGGAAGCCTAGAATTTTTTTTTAGCATAATTTTGTGGCTGTGGCAGGGATAGGGTCAGAAGCATAGAAGAGTTAACTTGCTTTACCTTAGGAACAAGAAGCAGTTCTTGTTATGAGTCAATCAAATGTTTTGCTGGTATGTTTGACTCTCCCCAGGCCATCAACATTAGCATGTGGTCCAAAACATCCAGAAGACTTGACGGAGTTGTTGAAGGTAGATTGCTCTCATTTTAGGATAGGCAACATGGATTTGCAGTGCCTCAAGTGGAACAAACATGCAATTGCTGTTACCACAATTCCACATTAGAAGAGCGTCAAAGGAAGCCTCCTGTGCCCTTTTATGTCCTGCCAGCTTTTCCAACAAGGTAGCATTAATAAGCAATCAACTGATTGAAATGCTGCATTCCAAGCAGCCCACAGAATAAGCAGGCTTTCCATCAGGATTCTCCACAACAGAGCTCTCCTTGTGATAAATGAAGTGAGAAGGAAGACAAATGAATATAACCTACGACTGTGCATGGATTCATCAACCCAGGAAGAGTTCCTGACAAAGCAAGGGGAGGGTGCACAAGGGGGAGGAGGAGGAGGAGGATCCTGTATTGAGAGATTTGGCAAGATGAGGCAGACAAGAAGGTTATTCTTGTAAGCTGAGTGAAAAGGATACCTTCAGGGTAGGTGACACATTTCCCAGACAACGCAGGACCAGATATGCAGAGGTTCAGATCCACAAACCAGGGCCACATTTGAAGGAGAGTTCAGGCTCCAGACTAGGAGCTAGCTTTGAAAATGCCTGCCATCCTCATCATGACTTGTTATCATCTGTAAAACCTGCTGCACCTGATAGAGAGGCCCCTAGTGAGTCCCAATATTGGGTTGCCCTATCAACACTGCACGTTTATTCGGTTGAAATTCTACTATGAACATATGCAGAACTATGAAGAATCAAAAACCTTAATACTTAAAAGACATAAGTATTACAAATTGAGTTCCAAGTGTGTTTGGTAAAGCTGTCAATCTCTCGTTGGTGAACTAGGCTGAATAGGCTTCTATGAAAGGACATTCTGCAGATAAATAATTAGTGTTAAGACAGAGCAGAGCAACTGACTTTGGGTGCCACAAGGAATGATTGAGAAAAAATATGTTGACTCATTGTGAAGATTTTAGAGCAAATATTAGGCAAGACATCTGAATGATTGAAAACCAGTTTCAGTTCTAACTGAGGTACAGTCTATTAATATTAATCACAGTATAAAGATCCAGAAAGCATGTCTTATGTATGCTACTTCTCAAATCAATAGAGATGTGGTATTATTTGGTGTACATTTACATATTGCATGAGTGTTTAAACAGACAGGCAGTAAGAGTGATATTTTTAGCAATGTACAAAATATTTTAAAAAGAAAAAAATATGGGAAGAATAAAACAATGGTGCCCTAAACAAAAACTGATCACTTTGAAACTTGGCTTTAGAACAGTAGCAAATTTGGCACAGTCATAGCAAACTGTTTGTTCTTCCTCTGAATCAAATTTGGGGATGTTTTGGCAAACCAGTGTTGAATTGTGATTTTTTTAAAAAAAGTAAAACTGCCTCCCTGCTAGATAGTGGTGACCTTCTTTTGTTTGCAGATTTAAAACATTTCAATACAGTGAAATAACCAAACTTGCTTCTCTTGAAAGAGAATGGTTAGTCCCAGTGGTTGTTTTTATTTGGAATAAATCAAGGCTTCAGGGAAGTACTGTAATACTGAATCTGGGAGGGGGGGGGACCTTTTCAAATGTGAAAAAACCCTCAGTTGTTCTTATAAACCAGTTATCATTGTGAACATTCTAGACATAAATTGTATCATCAACTTAAAAGAGGAAGAAGGAGGATCAGAACTTTTCACCCTGCTAGCCAAGACCAAATTATAAGACTCTCAGGACAACTTTTTAACTCCTTCCTGGGGAAAAAACACATTGAAAGGAGATTTTGGTTCTAATATAAAATTGATTTTAAAAACATTTAAAAACAGAGAAGAGATATTCAGAAGCTCATTCGTTTAAGCTGTGAAATTACTGTTGTTGCTGTTTTCCTCTGTGGCTGGGAAGAGTCTGCCTCTATGTTAACAGAGTGCCTCTTCCAACCTTCCATCATGTCACCATACTAATTTTTGGTTATTAAGAAAAAATGCCAAAGATGTTGTGTTCCACCAAACCACTTCTAATGTGTGGTGCCTTGAAGAGTTAATGACTTCCAAAATATTCTATAATTAACAGTTCTACAAAGATCTTGCAAACCCACTGTATTTCATGTCACGCTGTTCTCTCTTCCTACAGCCCCCCCCCACACTTTCCTAGCAATATTATATTTTCAATTGAGTTCTGCTCAGATCTTGCAATCTAGAAGCCATGGCTTCCTCTATTGAATCAACCCATCCTACATGATATCTTCCTCTTTCCCTGCTGCTCCACCCACTCAGCAATATAGTCTATCTATTCTAGTCACGTCTGCATTTCTATTATATGTGCATGGTAAGATAGACTTAGATGCTCATTTTTGTTCAAGTGAGAGTTCAGGCTTGACTTGATTGAGCACCCACTTTTCCGCTTTTCTAGTTTGCTTTCTTGCCTATATGGCTTTCTTCAAACACTACATTTCAAATGAGTTTAATTTTGTCCCTTTCTTTCTTGCACATAGTATGGATGCTTTTTGGTTGCCAGTGACATTTTTGTGAAGTCTCAATCTCTTCTCTGGCTTTTTTTTTTTTTGTTCCTTTTTAAATTTCAAACGACAAAGGGACATATTTTGGAAAATATGAACACAACATGTCTGTAGAGCTTTGGGTCCAATGTGTTTTTTCTTCCTTAGCTTACCTAACTCAAGGAAAGGATTTGAAAACTGGAGCATAGATTTCTAGTTTGCATTCTGTGGAGAAAGCATGGCAGCATTAGTTTACTGAGAGGTTAAAGGATGTGTATGTTTCTTCGTGGTATGTTTTGTATGTACTGTACTCACATCTTTCCTTCACCCTTTCATTAAGTCTAAATAACCTTACAAAATATTTTGGCACTGAGGGAGTACAGTCCCAGCTGTTCTTGCATCTGCCCCATGGTATAGGTAATATGCTTATATCCCAGAATCATGTATCACTGGGTAATTCTACATGGTGAAAGTTTCTGTTGAAATTTGTGGGTAGTATATGTATCTCTAAACTTACATTTTTAAAAGTCAGGAAGTTCTAGTCTTATTTTTAAAAAAATCCTCCAATTTACGAATGTGGGATAATATGTCAGCTTCTGGGATTTCCCCTTCTGTGGTGTCACTCTGTGGTAGTGAAAACAAGAGGCTACCCTATAAGCCAGTGATTTCCCAATCTTTGGCAACCCAAGTGTTCTTGGACTGCAAATCCCAGAAAGCCTGGTCAGCACAGCTAGTGGTGAAGACTTCTGGGGATTGCAGTCAAAGAACAATTAGGCTACCAAGGTTGGGAACTACTGCTTTAGACCATTTCTGATGTTTGTGGTGTTCCGTCGTGCCCACCAGGGGTTACCAGAAGCTTTACAGAATTGGGTGAAGCAGAACAACTCAAATATTAAAACATTCTAAAACATAGTGGCAGGAGTCCCAAGGACTTGTAAATGAAATGGATTAAAATGTTTATGAACATGGGATGAAGATAAGTCATTCTCCATAGAGGTGTAAATCAGAGAAATTTGTATTGAAGCCCATTTGTTCCAATTTGCTTTCCTCTGGCCGATGACTACTTTGATTGCTTTTGAGCTGAGGAATTTCTGTTAGAAGCTTACTAGTGGTCTGCTTCAAAGGATGGCTTTGCAAATTATTGAACAATTGATAAACATTTCTTCTTTTAATCAAGGCAGCCTTCTGCAGCCCTTCAACACTCCATCATGAGGGTCAGGCAATCTACCTTGAAACTTCTCGGTTATGAGACTACTGCTGAGAGATTTCCCCAGATTTTTACATGGCCGGTTGGTCTCAGCAAGATGCCATTAACTTATAGAAAGGAGTTGAGGGGGAAGAAAGGAAACCCCATATGGGGCTCTGAAAATATAATCTTCTATTATCAATTGGCAGACTAGGAACATGTCCAAACAGAAGGTGGTTTTGTCTAATGCTACTACTGTTCTAAGGACAATAGAAAAGCTAGTTCCATTTATATGTGTAATGTAGCATTCTGGAGCTTATTTCCTGGATTTCTAATTGGGACATAACAGACAGATGATTTGTCTAAATCAAATCACTGAAGATGAACTGAAGACTTTTATAAATTAGCAAAGGTTTCTCCAAATGTGTGCATTTAGTAATGTGTGCTTTTTAGTAATTATTACACTGAGGAATCTCTGCTTCTACTTACTAGATGTAAGATAATACAAAGACCACACAGAATAATGTATGCTCCAGTAAAAGGTAAAGGTTCCCCCCACACATGCGTGCTAGTCATGTCCAACTCTAGAAGCGGTGCTCATCTCTGTATTCAAGCTGAAGAGCCAGTGTTGTGCAAGTCCATGGCCACATGGCTAGCATGGCTGCAAGGAAACATTGTTCTTAACTTTCTGCTTTTTTACGGTGGTACCTATTTATCTACTGGCATTTTACATGCTTTCAAACTGCTAGGTTGGCAGGAGGGGAGCTCACTCCGCTGTGTAGCACTTGGGAGTCAGGATTATGCTCCAGAGTTACCTACTATTTGAAGTTTGGTTGACATGAATGCAGACATTTTCAAGCTGGCAAGCTATTCATCCAGACTGACTGAGTGATGCAGGTATTTGCCTACAGACCCAGAAGTTGGAAGTTAGATTCCCCATGGTGCCTCCTATTAATATATCCATTCTATGTGGCTTTGGGCAAGCTTCACAGTCTCAGGGCACCCCCAGAAGAAGGGAACAGTAAACCACTCCTATTTATTCTCTACCTGGAAAACCCTGGAAAAGGTTGCTTTAAGCCAGAACTGTCTTAATGGATGATGATGATGATGATGATGATGATGATGATGATATTCATAGCTGCAAAGCATATTTTGAAAATCAAGAGTATTCTACTGGATCATGCATTATTTCTGGTTTCACTACTCTCTTCTAGAGATGGGCACGACTTAGAAAATTTTTTTTCCGAGTTGTCGTTTTTCGGGATGGGTCCGTTTCGGCTCGTTTCCGTTTTTCGCGAAATTTTTCAAAAATTTGTCATTTTGTTTTTCATTTTTTCGTTTGTCGTTACCACCGTGATTTAGCGCGACTTGACTTCCCAGAGCATGGGGTAGGGGGTAAGGGCTAGGCTTAGGGTAACGGTTAAGGTTAGGGTGGGTTAGTGGGCTGTACCTCTGGGTGCCTCTGGCCCACTAAGAACACAGTGTACTGGCGTATGGGTTTGGGTTTGGGTTAGGGTTAGGGTTTAGGGTTCGGGTTTGTGGGCTTTTAATGCCCTCTCTGGCACACCCAGAAGTCTCAGCAAAACCTGGCCATGCGATTGGTGGAATGGCTCCAAAAATTTGCATGGTCCCATCCCATGGCCAGCCCATCATTGCGCGTGTGCAGGTGTAAAAAAATAAAAATAAAATAAAATAAAATAAAATAAATGGAGACATTTTGTTGCAAGAAAAACCCACTGCTGCTACTGTAAAAATTCAAGCATTTAAAACAGCTAATTTTCGCATGTTTCTGTGGTGCTTTGGTGGGTTTTTGGACCACGATTTCAAAAAAAATATTGCGGTCACCATTTTAGATCCCCCCGCACTGCATGGCAAATGGAGACGCCGAGGATGCGCCCTCCCAGCCTGGTACAGTCTCAGCAAAACCTGGCCATGCGATTGGTGGAATGGCTTCAAAAATTTGCATGGTCCCATCCCATGGCCAGTCCATCATTGAGCGTGCGCAGGTGTAAAAAAATAAAAATAAAATAAAATAAAATAAAATCAACGGAGACGTATTTTGGCAAGACAAACCCACTGCTGCTACTGTAAAAATTCAAGCATTTAAAATAGCTAATTTTCACATGTTTCTGTGGTGCTTTGGTGTGTTTTTGGACCACGATTTCAAAAAAAATATTGCGGTCGCCATTTTGGATCCCCCAGCCCGCACACCGCATGGCAAAGGCAGACGAGACGATGCTCCCCCCTGCCTGGTACCTGCAGCGCAGCAGTAGCACCAGCCAAGGAGAGGGGGGCGGGGAACCCCCCCCAAATAAAACACCCTTCTGGCCTGGTAGGTGCCCTCAGACAGTTTTCGCCTGCTTTTAGGGCCGGGAATCGGGGTTTTTTTTTTAACTTTTAAAAACTTTTTTTCTGTGCTGCTTGGCATCGCGGGATCGCCGTGATGCCAGGAATGACAACTACAAATCAGACCCAATTATTCTTTAGTCGGTTCGAGTTCGAGTTCTGGCGGAGTAATTCCCGTTACCGTTTCCGTTCCGTAACGGAAACGAGTAACGGAAACGGAAACGGGAATTCCGCTAAGTCATGCCCATCTCTACTCTGTTCCCCTATTCCTTCTCCTTTCTGTGGTTCAAGCCAACCATGATGTTAAACTTTAAAAACTAGGATTAGCACTAGCCTAGCACAAATTTAGAACTTGTTTCCAAATATTTTGAAACCATGGTATCAGAGGAATTTACAAACTATTTTCTGTCTGATGGGGCCAACCAGTGAAAGTGGAATGGATTTGCATATAAGAGTGGTAAAATGTTCAATGTTTCAGGGAGCCATTTTGTGGCAGCTTAATGGAACTATTACCTGCCCTAGTGATTATGACTCTTTGCCTCCTTGCACATCTTTACTGAATGCAGTCTTCTGTTGCTTCCTTACTATACTTCCCAGAGCATAGTCAAAAGAGGACTGAAGTCTCTCAGCAAAATAGGTGCATACAGGCTTCTGGCAAATAGGTATGTTCTGTCACCAGAATCACTGTGCTTTGCATTGCATCTTTCTGAAAGACCTTTCGTATATGAAATCAACAACCTGGCACCAAATTGATGTCTATATTAAGAGAAACCTCAACAAGTCCGAGGGGTAAAACAGCCAGAGAGCCTCTTTGTTTTGTTTTAACCATTGCACCACTGTACCTTTCCTACCCAATAATCAAAGCACAGCATGCCTTTCCTAATGCTCCGTGAAAGGCTCTGGGTTACCAAGATGTCCATCTGCTCCTTAAAAGGATCCACATGAAAACACAGAAGAGACTATAAAGATAAATGAAGAGATACATCCGGGTTCAAAAGAAGCTTAAGAGGATGGAATAATCAATAGGAGAAAATCCTGAAGAAAATGCCTGCAATGCTTATGTTAAGGGATCCTCATGAGCCCATGAGCTGCTGTTTTTACATGTCCCTCACGGCTGCAGAAAGAGACCAAGGTTAGGTCAAAGGCCAAGAGAAGGGTCAGTTTCCTATTGAAAGTGAAAATTGCTTGTAATGTGCTTAACACCAGCTTTAGGAATATTAAGGAACAATCTGGGTTTTGTCAGTTAATAAACTGTAGCAAGGACTTCATGCATCAACAGTGGACTATTATTTTATGTTTGTATCTATTTAATAGCCCTACCTACCACTTACGGCCATTTTAAGTTCCACAGCTAAGATGCGTCACAGGAAAATAATTGCCGCCTGTGACAATTGATATTATTCTGTTCACATGCTTTAATGTAAATATTTCTGAGCATTTCTGAATGAAATATTTCTTATTGCTCAGAACGCAGAGGTTGCCCTATCAACTACCAACACACAATAAAGCCAAATCTGGTTATCAAACACTGAGTTTGCCTGGTTTTACATGAGGAAGGGAAAAGTCACTCCTTTAATGATGAAGCATTTTAAAAGCCCTTTTCACATTTAGAACAGGTGCTCTCAGAAACAAACACTATGATAAATAGTCATCCTGAGGTGGAATGAAGGAAGAAATGAACCAGAAAACTTCCAGCATTCCAGCTTTAGATCTACACCCCAAAAGAGCTGAGAATTATTTCTTAGAGAGATTAAAAGCCCTAATTTGTTTGTTTATCTGCAGGGGCAGTGAGCTTTCTAAATTTCTCTTCCTTGTAGACTTCAAATAATTCCCTTCATAACACTTCATGATCTTGGATGGTTTTCTAGCAATTTTTGGTTACCTTCCTACTCAGCTGTGCTGTTTCTTAGAGCTCTTCTGAGGTAAACCAGCAAAATGTGAGGGAGTTCTGCATCACCTACTGACAGCCTTTTCCTCCCCTTTGGTTGCATATCAGAAATGTTTTAAGACCTATCTCTGGTGAAACTGGACGTTGCAGTCCCACTTATTGGCTTCATTTGAGACAGATACATGCACCACACATATCTAGCCCTCTCCCCTCAAGTGAAAACCAACCCATAAATAAAAAGCTCAGTTGCCAATCAATGAGCAATCTTTCTAAGCCTTGGAATTGTTCTGTTAGATTAAGCTCTCCTAATGAATTCCTCATTGAGCCAGGGAACAGAAATGAAACCTTGTTAGCTCATTATCCTCCTAATTAACCCATTCTACACTTGCTCCATCCTCACAGGGAGGTAGCAGGCATGTTTGGCTTTCACACTGAGGTACATCAATGCTTTCCCAAGAGCCTTTTGTGTTGGTAACAGAGATTTATTTGCAAGACTGAGAAGTCAGCCTGCAGGGCATTCTTTGCCAGATGAAGATCTGGACATTTTGTTACCCTCCGGCTACAATTTTCCCAAGGACAGGCCAGGTGGACAGAAGACCACAAACACTTTTTTCTTCAGTGACAAATATCCTGGCCTGCTGTTCTTGTTTTCATGCTGATCACTGGCCATTAAGTTGATGAAGAGGCCTGGTAAATAATTGAGGTTTCGGACTCTATGCAAGCACAGATACAAAACCTACTCCTCCAAATGTGCCTAAGTAATCTTTATTTATTTATTTATTTATTTATTTATTTATTTATTTATTTATTTATTTCAATGCTTATATACTACCCGTCTTCCAGAGGAACTCCGGGCAGTTTACAACAAATAAGAACATAACAGAAAGCAATTAAGTAGAAGATCATAATAAAACACTAAAAGAAATCAATGGCGAGATGGCGGGAGGGGGGGCGGAATTAACAGTCACCAAACGCCTCACAAAAAAGCCAGGTCTTTAAGGCCTTTTTGAAGGCTGGCAGGGACTGTGCAAGGCACAGCTCACTTGGAAGATGATTCCATAGCGCAGGACCAGCCACAGAGAAGGCTCAGTTATGGGTGACCGTTTTCCGAGCCTCCCTGGACGTGGCCACCCAAAATGAGTGCGCCTGCAACATTCTGGTTGGTCAGTCCGAAGTTGGTTGTTGAGAGATTCACTCTGCCAGGTATTCAGCTCCCAGGCCATGGAGGGTTTTATAAATTAAAATCAGGACCTTGAATCTTATTCGGAACACACAGGTGAGCCAGTACTGGGGTGATGTGGTCGTATCGACGCACACCCGCCACCAGTCTGGCTGCCACATTTTGTACCTGCTGAAGCCGCTGAATAAGAGTCAAGGGCAACCCCCTGTAGAGAGAGTTGCAGTAGTCTATTCTCGAGATCACCAGCGCTTGCACAACAGTTCTCAGGGAGTCCTCATCCAGATACAGGCGAATCTGGGCAATTTGTCGGAGATGGAAAAAGGTGGTCCTGGACACAGCAGCCACTTGGGCCTCCATAGAAAGAGCTGGGTCCAGGACCACGCCCAGATTCTGGACCCTGTCCGTCAGCTGGAGGGAAACACCCTCCAGACTAGGGAGAGGACCTCCGTATCTAGAAGAGGGAGCCCCAAAGAATATAACCTTGGTCTTCTCAGGGTTGAGCTTGAGTCTGTTGGTCCTGGTCCATTCCATGACTGCATCCAGGCACAAGTCGAGGGTCTGAACAGCCTCAACTGCAGAGGTGGAAAAGGAGAGATAGTGCTGCATGTCATCAGCGTACTGAACATGATAACCCAGAAGATGTCGACAGGCAGCAGGGGAGATCTGCTCCCATTGCCTTACTGACTTCAGAGAGGTTTGTTCCACCTGCTTAAAACAGTTTGTTTTGAGAGATTATTAAACGGAGACGAGCATGGGAGCACAGGGGCATAGCTCTCACCCATGGCCACTGGTAGCATCGTCATAGAAACAGGCAGATTCCCATGCATTTGGTTTTGGGGCATCCTGGGAGATAACATCCCTCTAGCACGGTTATTTATTCCCAGTTATAACTGTGTCATACTCTTGTTTTTTGGTGCATATGGGATATATAACTGAATGTATAAGCAGTAAAACACAATATGTGCCCTGGGGAAAAGGAGCCACTTCTTGGAGATTTTATATAATCTTCTTTTTCCACAGGTCTGCTGCAACTGTACTAATCTTGCAGCCAATACTATTTGCAATGAAAATTGAGGAATGAAAGCATGGGAATGTGTGAGTGTGTGTGCACATGTGCTGTGGGTGTGATTATCTGGATTGAGAGAGTAGAATTACAGGCCTAATGTGCACACTTTTTGTTTTATGGCTGAAAGCCTGTTTGTAGCATAAGCTGAGTTGCAACTTTCGGTCTGTTTCTCCTGGGTAAACAAAGCACCCCTGCTGTGATACTTGAGGGGAGCACAAAGACACCCTTTGGAATCATGGCTGTAGTGATTTGTTTACTGGGGAGAAACAGATGGAAGGTTACCATTAGGCTTTCACTACAAGCAGGAGTTCAGCCAGAATCTCATGCATTCGGGCATCAGATAGATTACTAAGGGAAGCCTGCCAATCAGCAGACACTTGTAGAGGCATCTTGCTGAAACCTCTTAATAAATATTTATTCATTTATTATCTGTACAGTGGAACCTTGACTTAAACGCTGCTTGACTTGCAGCATATTTGACTTGCATCAAGAAGGGGCCTGTTTGACTTGCGCCACAGGCTCTGACTTACAGCTCGGAGCCCCGACACATGGCCCTGGAATCGGGCGGCAGACAAGACCCAGCATCGCAGCTGCCACCTCCAAACTGCTCCTGCCTTCTTCCTCTCCTCCGGCAGCAGCGGCTTCGGCAAGGCCAGCTCCGAGCACCTGGAGCTGGTCCTCAGCCTCGCCAAAGCCGCCGCTGCTGCCGGAGGAGAAGAAGGGCCGGGAGCTCGGGGCTGGCCTCGCTGGTTAGATAGTCGGCTCAGTCTTGTAAAAAATCTGGCTGCAGAAGTCTGGTCCACAATGGAAGCATTTTAGTTGGGGAGCTGTACAGTTGTGGGACTCTAATGGTAAGCATAGAGTTGTTCAGAACTTGGAACGTCAGGTTAAATATCAGTAAAACTTAAATGTTAGACATTGTTGCTATGAACATTAAAAAGTGGAGGCGTATAACTTGTGGACTATAATTCCACTGCCTTCTCCTCTCTTTGAAGAGACGTTTCATTTACATCCCCAGAAGGAATCTCCTATCCCAGTCAAATTTGTGTTAAATTGCTGTTTTCGGGGGTCTTTTTCATCATCTGGAAATCCACTTTCCCATTACTTTCTATGGGAAAAGTTCATTTGACTTAAGGCATGTTTGACTTATGTCTAGACCTCCAGAATGGATTAATGACGTAAGTCAAGGTTCCACTGTATTTGGATCTGATGGTCAATGAGCTGCCTAGAAGCCCTAAGCACATCTGATCTTGCCTGATTTTGGAAGCTAAGCAGGGTCGGCCCTGGTTAGTACTTGGATGGGAGACCACCAGGGAATACCAGGTGCTGTAGGCGCCTGGAGCAGGAACTGGCAAACCTCTCCAGTATTCCTACCAAGAAAACTCCATGGACATGGAGTCACGAAGAGTCGGTCACAACTGTAATGACACAACACACACACAATGGTGGTCAACAGCTAACATCCGAACTATACATGATGCTCCTCATGCAGTTGAACAATTTGTAGTTACTTTTTCTTTAATAGCACTGCGTAGTAGATGAAAGCTGGATAGAGACCATGCTATGAAGAACTGAGTGTGTCTGTGTGTAATCTTTTGATTTGCTATAGTCATGACCAGAATCAGCCCCACTGCGACTATTTGTAGAGTGGCCATACGGCCAGATGGGCAGGGCATAAATATAGCAAGTAAAATCAAATTAAAATTAAATAGAAATTGTAATGACATGAAATTTTTCAAATGAGAGTCTATTTCCCCCCTCCCTTTGCAAGCAGCAAGAACCCTCCCCCCACCCCAAGAGCTACAGGCAGGGCCAACGGATTAAAGATTGCCCACCTGCACAGGCTTATCTCTACCCAGCTCTGCCATTCTCCATCCCAACTATTTGAACCATCTAAGCAAGGGCAGCTATGTCGCATGGCATGTCAAGTTTGTCCCTTGGTCTGTTGCATCCGAGCCATTTTCTTTGCAATTCCTAAGGGTGGAGAGAACAGATATCATAGCTCACAGCTATACAGGACAAACCCAGTGGCAGCAGCGGCTGCTGCTGCCCCTGCCACCACCAATAGCACTCAGAATTTCCCCTTCCTCATCTTTATTTTTTTCGTCCCTCCCTCTACATCTCATTCCCTTTTATAACCCCTACAGACATGTCCGAAGGGGCTCTTTAAAACTCAATGGAAAACATAAGCAGCTGTTTTCAACTGTTAAGAGGGGCTGTTGATATCATAGTTCCAATAAAAAGAGAGGGGGGAGGAAGCTGTATGGGCCTTCTACAGCTTCCCTTCGAAAATAATTCATTTTTCTCTGCATTATATTTCATGATAACCTAGAGACTTTACATGTTCTGGATTACTGCATCCATTTCTGTTTCAGTCCTAATGGCCCACAGGAGTGTATGCCTTCCAACCAGAGTCCTCTAAATCTGATGTCAAGGGAGCTGGCCATACGTCCTTGTTTTCCACTTGATAACTAGCCCCTTCCAGCACTGCTTTTATGGCAGTAATCTTCCTAGCTGGATGTTGAATGCTCGTCCTGCTTTTTTCTCCCCTTCTTCTCCTTCCCACTTCTTTCCACTCCTCTCTCCTTTAGTAGAACTCCTGCTTACCACTGCGTATGTGCATGTGCGCATGTGCACACACGTGCATTATGTGCTGTATATGCCATGGATGAGTCCCCAAGATGTGCTCATCCTGGATGCAGAATGCTCATGGAAATGAAGAGCACAGCCTGTCTGTATTTTACCATCAGTAGGCATCAGAATCCACCAAGGATGAAAGGATGCCAATCAAAAAATGCTGTCAAAGTGCGGAAGCAGGTAGAGCCTCAAGTTTCTGAACAAACATACAGGAGACTTGTAGAAATGTAGGCAAATGGCATTGAAAGTTGCAAGAGACAGTATTAGAAAGAACATGGGGGGGAGGCCACATGCTCAGCCATTATCTTTAAACAGCAGATGATTTTGAGATGCACAAATGTCTACACTCTGTAGTTCTACAGTGAACATGGTCACTGTCTTTAGGTAGCTAATGCAAAGTTACTTTTCAGACTACAATTCCCAGAATACTCCAACAAGCAGAAATGCCAGGAAAGGTGATTCAAAGAAGTAACTTTCCCAAGGAGTAGCATAAAATAGCTGAAATCTAATAGCAAGTCCCTGTTAGATTTGGCCCCTTGAATCAATGGAACATATAGAAAATAAAAATCGGACCCAACTGACCAGGTCCAGTGTTGTGGTTGGCAGCAGCAGCCAGTCCCGTGGGAAAGACCAGGGGAACATGTTTGCCGACCATGCAGCCTCGCATGGGGCCTGGAACAGGTCACTTGGTGTGCCCGGACCAATCCCAGGCCCCCAGCGTGCCTTGCAGTGCTGGTGAACATCTAGGTCCAGCCAGCCTGCACAGGTACAAAGGCCTAGCTGGTGCTGCCCCTTAAAATGGCTGCAGCCTGACCGGAAGACCCAGTCCTGGGTCTCCAATGGAGCTGTTCCCCACCCACCCACACCATAGGGCATGGTGCTTGTTTATTGTTAATATCTTTGGGTTGACTTAAATTGTTCTTTGTTATCTGTCACAGCTATGGCGTTTGGTGGTTTGGAGGCATTGGGACTGAATCCAGGCAGGACGGAGCCTGCGCAGCATAGAATCAACAGGTGGTAACGGCAGACCCAGGAGGGAGCACAGAGTGTCCCAGCTCAGGTGGGACCACAGACAGCCTCTCCGCCAGCACGGGGGAGGAAACCCCAAAGGAGCCTGTGCCCACAGGGGTTTCTGGAAGCTGAGAACAAAGAGTGCTGCCACCTGGTGGTGCTATCACACACATGGGGGGGGAACAGGCAGTTTCCCCCATTGGAATTGGTCTGACCCAATGCCTGTCCAGAGTACTGCAGTTTGTCACCAATGCCAATAAAGCTGTGGCCTCCACATTTTTCCCAAGAATCAAAGTGTCCATGTGGTTAATTTGTCAGCAGACACCAAGCCTTAGTGTTAGACCACAATGGATTTCAGCCAAGAATCAATAAAAGCCTCTTGCCTCTTGTATCGCTGAAAGTATACTGCATGTGTATTCAACTGCTATATTAATATTCTTCTTCGCCTTCTTTTTATTAGCATCTGTCCCACTTGGTGGCGGATCCGTTGGTTCTGTGCTAATATTAGCTGTCAACAAATCTGTACATCCAGATTAAGGAATGAAGTGCTTTGTTGTGGTGCCCAGTATACAGAATGCCTACTAAGATGAATGGCCTGCCCCTTGAAATTAGGGAGGTTTTCAGAGCTGGGTGTTTCCACCATCAATTCAAGACCAAACTTACCCAAGTATTTCCCAGATTGTTAATGGTTACCAAGTACCCTTATTTTTAAATTGATTCTTTTGATAGCTTTTAGGATTCTTAAAATCATTTTAATTTATTTGTTTTATTCTATTTTTCTAAACTGCTTTGATATTTTAAAATTAAAAGGCATATGAAGATGCTGTAAATCAGTAGAGACTGTATCTTGTCTCTACTGTTGTTCCTCATTGGTCTGCCAAGGCCACCTGTTCGGACGAGAAACATGAAATCCTACCATCAGTTTGACCACATTCCCGGGGACATAAGGGCCAAAACCAGAGATGAGCAGGTGATATTTTGTGATGTCTTTTAGGGGAAGCATCTTGAGAAATGGAAACCTTCCTTCCTGCTCACTTCTAAAAGTGAAGAGAGAGGAAGCTTTCGATTTCTCTTTAATTTCTGCTGACTCAACAATGAATCTGATACTTGACTTTTTCTTAGCCTTTTTAAAAAGAAACTAATAACAATTTTCATTGATGTTTGAAAAGATTGTCAGGCTTTTGACAATCTTTTCTTTGTTCACAAAATCCTTATTTTATCTTATTTTATTTCCTTGTTTAAAAGTCCTTATTTTAAAAGGAACAAAATATAATTGCAAAATAAAAATCAATCCTTAAATCTCAGATGCTGTAGAAAGACTATTAGCCTCAGTTAATAATATTCATGATATAATAACAATAACTGATTTCTCAAAATGTGTTTATGGACATGAATGAAAGAAATACAAACCAATTCTATTTCCCTCTGCAAAAGATTTGGCATTGAGCGCTTACCGGTTGTGTCTCTGAATCTGCCAGTTGCACTGAGAAATTTTACCTGCGGCTACAACGATGTATGTATTTGGAAGCCAAAAAAAAATTTTTTTGCTAGTGTTACCTGTCTTTTCATTTAAGTCTATCATGTGCCTGCTCACATTCTTACACAGGGACATGGGAACCTATTATGCTAATTTCTTAAAGAAGCAACCTAATACGGCTACTTGGCAAGCCTGGGTGTCTGGGAAGCTCCTTTTTATCTGTCATCTATTGTGTCTACACAACATGAGAATAATCCTGTGCACCTCTAATACAGCAACCGGCCTGTGCAGCTCTAAAGCACCCCGTCTATTCGGCTGGAATGGGGGAAAGATGAAAAAGATTTGTAAATATTTTAACCAGATTAACAGCAGCAGTTGAGGTGTTTCGGGGATCAGCATCTAGGGGAATCCCCACTGTCTGCTCTGACAATAAAACAGGAGCAGATTAAAGGGTGCAGGGACGTGTCACCAACCATACCAGCTAATTGGTTCACTGTGATCAGCTATGCGTGGTGGCAGCATTGGAGCTGAACTGAAGAGTAATGCATAATGGATTTTTTTAAAACATAGGTGGGTGAGCCAGATGGCTAGAGGAGACTACATCTTTGGTCAAGGATCTGTCTTTAAACTATGCTGCAGTGAATCTTCTTGCACCTGAAGAAGCAGAATACAGACCATAAAAGCTTAAACCAAACACACCAAGACTCCTTGGTGTTTATGCTACAGCAGTAACCTGGATCCATCAGTCAGTAATTTAATTTGCACAGATGGTGCATTTTATGTTGAGCATGAATGGAAAAGATCCCTAGCCTCTTCTTCCCAAGGAGAATGCCAACCCAGAGTACATTGGACCAGCTATTCTTTCTCAGCCTGCCCTATCTCATAAGGTTGCTATCAAGTTAGCAACATCTGCTCCCTTCTGCTCATTGGCCCACATCTTCATGTCCTACAAATCCTTCCTGACCATGGGTGGTACTATCTAGAATGTTTGAGAGTTGCACCCCAAGAATATATAGGGCCTGAAATTTGGAACTTGTAGTCTCATTGAACAGATAAAGATCCCCTGACACTGCATGATATACACAGTCAGGGCCGGCACTAGGGTTTCTTGCGCCCTAGGTGGGGGGCACGGGGGTGGCGGCGGCAGGGGGCTGCGGGGGGTCACGGGGGGCAGCAGCAGCGGTGGGGACGGGGTGACCGGTGGGCAGTGACGGGCGGCGGGAGGATGGGTGGCGGTGGCCAGCGGCAGGGGGGCAGCAGGGGGGCAGCAGGCTAGCCAGCGGTGGCAGTGGTGGGGTGTCACCCCCTCTCCATTTTGGCGTCCCTGTCCATTTTGGCACCCTAGGCAACTGCCTAGTTCGCCTTAATGGACGCGCCGACCCTGTACACAGTGGAGTCTGTTAGGCATTGTGGGCCAAGTCTAATGACCTTGAGCACCTCTGAAGAGAGAAGGCATTTCTGACAAACAGGCAGAAAGACCAATGCTACATGGAAGTAGAGACAGTGTTCTCCTAAAATTGTCAAAATAAACCCCAATTTTCCAATTTTAGGAGACAATCCTAAAAAGCTTTTGCTTTTTTTTTTTTTTTTTTTTGTTCACATACATTCTCCCACTCTAAATGTGAATGGGGTGTTGTGAAAGCAGCTTATTACATAGATGTCCAGCAGACAAATACATGACTGGTAGAATATACCTGGAGACCCAGCATTATTATACATTCCACAGCATTACTGCAGTCAGTATCATCAAAAAAGAGCAGACAGAGCATATCAAAGAGTTGAACTTGATGGTCATGTAGGCCCCTTTCAACTTCATGACTCTGTGATTTACAGTGTATTCTTTGGCATGTCTACTGAGAAGTAAGCAAGACAAATAGAATTTATGTCTAGGTATCTGTTTGTAAAATTGTGATCTTAATGTCTGGATCAAATAGCAATATTTTATTTTCATTTTTGCAGATGCATTTAGTCTACCAAAGAGTTTTAAGTTTGATCACACCCTAGGTCAGTGTTGGCAAACCTATGTCACAGGTGCCAAAGGTGGCACTCGGAGCCCTTCCTGTGGGCACCTGACATTGCCCCTTCACAGCCACCTGTATTCAGGATAAATCACTGTATTGGCTCTTTGTGAAAAATTAGTGAGTTTTGAATCGTAGTTTTGGCACTCTGTCTCAAAAAGGTTTGCCATCACTGTCCTAGGCAGGGGTCCTCAACCTAAGGCCCTGGGGCCGGATGCGGCCCCCCAAGGTCCTGAATCCGGCCCCTGGGACCAATTGCACCCCCCGCAGCTGCTTTTGGACTGTGATACGGCCCCCAGTAGTGTCTGGGTGGTGGTGGACCGGCCTGCTGTTTGAAAACTTTGAGGACCCCTGGTCCTAGGTAATGATTTAGGAATGTTGTTAACTGGTTTCAGTCCTGCAGATTCCCAATAACTCACAGATTCCCGATAACAGTTTCTTAATAAAGAAATATTCTTTAATACAGTCAAAGATGTCTTCAAATCCACTAAACTTCAATATTCTGCCTTTGCCATTTGGGTTCATGTGTGTATGTTTTCCACGGTACTGTCTCCCTGTGTAATATAATCCTTCTTTATGATCAATGATTTCATTGTCTTGCCTTCCTGAGAATAACATTTCCACATTTTATTCCCTTTTTAAAGATCAAATGACATTTAGGCCTGGGTGATTTGAATCTGAGTTGGTCAGAGAATTTAATACAATAAGAATGAGCTTAAGGGGGAAGCAGTTAAACCCTAAATATATTTCTTATTACTGCATAGAAAACCTTGAATTGAGAGGGAAGTCTGCATCTATTTTCCCGTTGCCTATTTTAAAGGCTGTCAGACTTGGTTAGTCTCTCTCAAAATTAGTCCTTTGGATCATCTTCTTACTAAAAACAAAATCTGAGCTTGCTTTTTTTTTTCTTGAAGCGATAGCGGATTAGGGCGAGAAGCTTTGTTTAGCTAAAGCGAGGGATTAAAAGAGATTTGCCCCCATAAAGTTGTGGTTTGATGGTGCTTTTATCCCTGGATGTTACTAAAGCTGTGTTGCTTCAGGATTAGGAGCATACAAAGAGTTTCCTTGTGCTTTTTCGCAGCCAAGAGGGGGAAAGAGGGGTGGAGGGGGGAAGAAGCAGGGAGACAGGGGTACAGAGGCAAAAAGAACTGGGTTTCCCTGGTCTCACAAAGCCAAAGTTTAAATCCACTGACATAAACTTCACCAGACATGGTGTGAATATAAGAGCTCCAGGAAAGGAAGAGGGGAGGGATGGGAGATGGCAAGGTGGAAGACCATTGGGCTTCATGAAAACAGTGAGAAACCATAGGCTTCTTCCATGTCCAGTCCTCAAGGAAGTTAACGTTTTCCTTGCTTAACATGTGAGGGATGAAACAAATATTAAACTAACAGGTTCCTAGCAGTCTACTGTAACTGGACCAGTTGCTAGCAGAGCTGCTCGCTGCGCATTTGTGAGCCTCTGCAACAGTGTTGGCGAACCTATGGCATGAGTGCCAAAGGTGGCACTTGGAGCCCTTTCTGTGGGCACCCAACGTTGCCCCTTCTCAGCCACCTGTATTCAGGTTAAATTGCTGTATTGGCACTTTGTGAAAAATTAGTGGATTTTGAATCACAGTTTGGGCACTCAATCTCTAAAAGGTTCGCCATCATTGCTCTACAAGAATGAAGAGGTAGAGTGGAACAGAAGTCCACCATCTCTGCTCTCATACTTCAGAGCAGGGTTGTACCAAATCCTATCCCACATGGATTTTTCAGAAGTAATATTTGGAGTAACATAGGCCAACTACATAGCTTTTGTAGGGCAAACATGGGGAGAACTCTGATCCGGGTTAATGGTGGAACATGGAGCAATAATCGGTAGATTGGTGAGGATTTCTGACTCTGTTTGTCTAACAGTACCAGCAACAAAACAGCCCATTGCTTCAGATTATAATTCTGAAATGAAAATAAATTGGGTCAACAGGAATAGATATTTCAGTAGAAGACTATAAGTTTTGCACAATTCTTTTTCTTATATTCAAAACAAATTCCCAGAGCCATAGTTCTTTAATTCTGAGTGCGTTCCTAGTCTAAGTCATTGTCACCCACTCAATTCTTGAAAAATGATCAGAATGATACTGGGGATTTACATCAGCCTAAATGTAAATGCAGAAACCGCAGCAACAAATTGTTGCTAATTAATTAACTGCCAATCACCTTCTGCATTGAAGGTCAAGTTATACAACTCACCAGTTAATGAGCAGCAATTCACAAATTCCCCATAGAGAAGTCACTGATGTAGTGTCAGCAAATGTCAGCCTTTTTTGCTTAACAGTTTTCTTCCCTGTGATGCAGTGATTAGATACTTGTACTGCAGGAAAAGTAGTGCTCACGACCTGGGGTTCAGTCCCAAGTAGCAGGCTCATGGTTGACTCAGCCTTCCATCCTTCTGAGGTCAGTAATTAAACTGTAAACCACTCAGAGACTACTGGAAGTGGTATGGGGTGGTATATAAGCAGAACACTTTGCTTTTGCTTTTAAATGGAAAGCATCCCAAAATATCTTCACTTCTGCCATTCTGTCAATGCAACATGGGGTAGCCATCAAACACTGTTAGTACAACTCCCTTTGTCCAAAACAATAGAAACCCACATGTAAGCAATCCTGCAAAATTCATAGCAGAAAATTGAAAGGAAAAACCTAGCAAAAGATCAGTCTATGGAGGGTCTGTAGCCCAAACTGAAATATTCACAACTGTTTTCCAAACCAAGAAGACTGAATAATTTTCAGAAGCAAGAAGTCTTTAGTTCAGTCAAGATGAAACACATCTCTTGGGCAGGAAAATATTGGGAAACTAGGGCTAAAACAGCTGCCTAGATGCCCTAAGCACATCCAATCTCGCCTGATTTCGGAAGCTAAGCAGGGTCAGCCCGGTCAGTACTTGGATGGGAGACCACCAGGGAATACCAGGTGTTGTAGGCGCCTGGAGTAGGAACTGGCAAACCACTCCAATATTCCTGCCAAGAAAACTCCATGGACATGGAGTCACAAAGAGTCGGCCATGACTGTAACGACACAACACACACACAGGGCTAAAACATAAGGCCCTTAAGCACTGACAGTACAAGGTAAATGAACTTATTTGTACTTATTGGAAGGATCACCCCAGAAAGTACACTTCATGCTGGAACAGACACATTCTGTACCTGTCCGACCTTGTTGGGTTTAGTAATATGTGACTCTTGCTGAAGGGAAAAATGTTTTGTGCATGTGATTTGAAGAGTTAAATAAATGTTTGACAAAGCAGCTCACCAAAAACAAATATTTTGGGCTCAACAAACTCATACGGAAAGAGAGAGAGAGAGAGAGACTTCAACTCTGAAATATGCATCTGCATGTAATACATAGTTAGGATGAGAATAATTAAGTGGTTAATGGGAATACACTGGAGTGAAGAAGCTTATGCAGATGCATTTGACAAATTTTAGAGGCTTTGAGTTGCAGACAAAGGCAGCCTATTGAATCGCTAGCCCCTGCTAAAAGACAAAAGCTGTGCAATGGAAAGGCCTTTGCGACACCACTCTTAAAATATTTTTGCCACTGAAAATAAATGCTGAGTGAGCAAGGGGTTGGACTCTAGGGCCTTATATACCCCTTCCATTTTCATTACTCTGTGATTCTATGATTTCTCCAGAATGGCATACATCCTTTTGCCCCAGAGACTTGCAGCCAGTAAGAGAATGTGGTACAAAAGAGGTCTATATGAGCAGTTTATAGCACAGGCATGCATGCACATTTCCCGAGTCCAACTTTGTATGGCACTGCAAACTACCTGATTGATATGAACCACCAGTGTAACTATCCAGGCAGTGCTAGCATACAGAGTTACTGTGCTAAGGTTGACCAGGCTGAAGCCTAGGGGCCCAGTGGGGACTCGGGGCCCATCAGTTGACCAGGGTCAGGCTGTCAGCTATAGTACGATGAAAGACTGAAGTGTTGGAGGGGGTCCAAAACACTTGGAAATCCAGGGGCCTGACCATGGGTTAATATGGCCCTGTTTTTAATATATACTGAATATATAGTATATATTAAATGCTTTCAAACAGGTACATCAAAATACATCTAGATGGTCATGTTGGGTCAGCCAATCTATCATGCTGATTTCAACTGCATGTTGCATGTGGGAGGAGTTATGCATGGCGCCACCTGGCCTGTTTGGTTTACCAATCAAGGGAGTTGAATTTCGCGGGGCTTACAAATACCACATCTTTCCTCTTCCTGTTCTGTCTGCATGGTCTTTGTAGTGACTGTGTAGAGCCATTTTTGCCTCAGTTCAGCGTTTTTCCACCTGAGAGAAGGATGTAGTCTTCTCTCTGTGTGTTCTTCCCTCACCATATGGATAGAGAACAAAAGAATCAGATTTTTCTGGACCATTTTCTTCTTCTTTACTTTATCTACAGTAAGACTTCTGTATCCACTGATTCAGTTATCCACGATTGGCTGAGGAAAAAAATTAAATAATTCAGCAGTCACAAAGCAAGCTATTGTCACAAATAGCTATGTAAAGCAAGCTTCTGTCACAAACAGCACCCATAGAGCAAGCTACTGTCTCAGAACAGCAGTCATAAAGCAAGCTACTGTCAGGAAACCGCAGTTTGGGGGTGGGTAGGTGGGCATTCTCTCTTATCCACAGTTTTCATTATCCACGGGAAGGTCTGGAACCAATCCCCAGTGGATACCGGGGTCCTACTGTACTTTACTATGAAACTAAGAAAGCCTGCTGATACAAGTTGAGATTGTGAGTAAACTTATTTCTTTATACTTTTTCTGAAGAAACAAGCCTCTTGTCTTTTATGCAAAAGGGCTAGCTTTGCTGGGGATGGGATTTGGGAACTTCTAAGGATGTAAGGCTTAACAGCTTGATCTCATGCTCTGCTGCAAAAAAACAAAACTGTTTTTTTTTTAGCTCTGTCCAACAGGTCAAAGCAGCCAGAGGTATAGGTTAAATGATGACTTGCCATAAGGTTCTGTGCTAGCTATATCCACTGATGCATTATCTACTGATTCAGTTATCCATGGTTGGCAAAGGAATAATATTAAATAAATAATTCAGCAGCTACAAAGCAAGTGCTGTCACAAACAGCACTTTTGGGGATTTTTGGGGTGTTCTCTCTTATCCACGGTTTTCATTATCCACGGGAAGATCTGGAACCAATCCCCAGCTGATACCGGGGTCCTACCGTACATCTGACTTATCAAGCACTGCTGCAAAGACATTCACATACACTGATGACATTGTGCTGATTAAACCTTCTAATTGACTTGGATACCTCTGAAGAAGCCATTGAAAATTATTTAAAGTATATGGATAGTTATTGTTGTTTTTAAATCTAAACCCCAACATCAACAAAACTGCAATTGCTTGCTTTCACCAGAGCAAGAGAGAAGCCAACTGTACATATGCAAAGTTGAATTTAGGAATCAGCTGCTGAAGTTCAACTGCAACCCAAAATATTTAGGAGTGACCCTTGACAGGTTCTTAATGTATAGGGAACATTTAAGAAAAAACGCCGATAAAACCACAGATGAAAGCCGGGAGCGATGTGCTTCACAAACTGTCTGGCACCAGCTGGGGAGCAAGTGCTTCATTTCCTAGGACATCAGCTCTAGCTCTGGTATATTCAGTGACTGAGCGCTATAGCACTAAATAGTGAATATGCAAAAGTGGCGGACATCCAGCTTAACTACACTATGAGGCTACTATCAGGAACTGTTAAAGCAATGCTGCTGGTGTTATCTAATATACCAATTCCACACCTTAGGAGACAATCAGCTTTAAATAGGAAGTGGCAGAAATGTGAGGGGAAATGACTACAGTATTACCTATACCCAAGGACTGCCATGATAAAGTATTAGTGTATGTGTGTGTTGTGTCGTTACAGTTGTGACCAACTCTTTGTGACTCCATGTCCATGGAGTTTTCTTGGCAGGAATACTGGAGTGGTTTGCCAGTTCCTACTCCAGGTGCCTACAGCACCTGGTATTCCCTGGTGGTCTCCCATCCAAGTACTAACCAGGGCCGACCCTGCTTAGCTTCCAAAATCAGGCAAGATCGGATATGCTTAGGGCATACAGCCAACTCTGGACTCAAATCTCAAAACACACCATGGAGACCTGGACAGCAACTAGTCAGAGAAGACTCTGACATTGAAATGGCATGGCACCAGAAGTGGACAACCTCTAAGCGAAATGTACTTAACTTAGTGTCTGATCCTGTACAATGCCCCTGTGGCTTTGGTATCCCAAGGAAAATATAGTGGGTTTTGAATTGCAGCTTGGGCACTCAGTCTCTAAAAGGTTCGCCATCCCTGATCTATAGTTTGGATTGACTGGCTTTAAGGTATAAATCATCGGGAACTTATCAAGGAGAAAACCCCATTCAATGAGGCAGAGCACGACACTTCCAAGAGTCCTTGATGTGGCAAATGAGCTTCCTTTTCAAAGAATCATAGAATACATGTAGTGGAGTTGGAAGGGTGTTGAAAGGACATCTTCTCTGTCAACTCATCATAGCTTGACAGAAATGCAAAAAACCATTCGGATTGCAAGAAGGTGCTAATATTGAAAACAAAGGGTACAATTTTCTCAATAAGAGATGTTATAAGCTCTATGACTACACATCATAGGCAATTTAACCTGAGTACAGGTGGCTGTGAAGGGACGATGGCGGATGCCCACAGATAGGGCTCCGAGTGCCACCTTGGGCACCCGTGCCATAGGTTCGCCAACACTGCTATAGATGTTGGTCATGAATTGCAGGTGAGCTAATGAAATCAATTTCAAAACATTAAAATAAGCTTCTGATATGTGCTGGAGTTCCGTGCTTTACCTGTGTGGTGGCGAATTAAAAACAATGCACCTAGATTCACTTTCTAGGTAGTTATTTTCATAACAGTCTACATGACTGTATATTGTTTGTTTATACTGTGCATCAGCTTCTGCTTTCTTTCCATTTGCATTTGCTTTTGCCTATGGATCTTAACTCCTGTTTTTTGTTTGTTTTGTTTCAGCAGCTTTTACTCACATCCTTCTTTCTGTACAAAATCTGAAATGCCCCAAAGACTTATGCAGGATAAAAGTGCTATTCTCTTGAAATCACAATGAATCTGCTCTCTGGGATTTGATAAGTCTCTGGGCTATAGCTGGGGTTGATACAAAGCTTAATCAATCAGAGATAAGCTTTAAAGAGACAAAATACAAGTATTATGGAATATTTGGGAGAAGAAGAAAAAATCAAAAGGCACAAGCAAAGTTCAGTCTAAAATGCTTCAGTTATTGGGCAACACTCTGTAAAACATCATCATCATCACCAAGCTGTTCATTGTCTTCTGCTACGTTTGAAGAGTAAATTTACTTGAAAGTTAGTCTCCTTGGTCTCAATGACATTTCATTTCAATTGAGCATCATTCTCTTATCTAACCTGGTGCTCTCCAGATGACCCGATGGCAGCTCCCATGCTCTCTGGCCATGAGTGCTGGGGATGAAGGGCTTGTCATTGAGTATATTTGGAAGTTACTGGTTGAGGGAAGGCTGGAGTTTAGACTTGGAGTTTTAAATATCATTTCTTTCATAATGCAGCACAAGAGATGACTCCCAGATTGAAATCCCCATATGTGTGACTGATGGCCTTTAGGCATTCTTGCACTGACACCAAAGGAGCGCCTTCGCCCAAGCTTTTGTATCTCCCTTTGGTTTAATTGGGCCTTGTGAACTTTCAGAGAAGAACTCTTGACTTTTACAGAGAAATGGCATCAGCCCACAAACTACACCTGACCACGACTATTTTTGGAATTCTGATTCCTTCATCCTCAAAACGAAACAGAAAAGGAAAAGGAAAAGGGAAGAAATGAGTTTTTTAAAAAGTTGGCTCCCATAATAATACCAAGCCAGCTTAGTGGTGCGCTAGACTGGGCCTGAAAATCCACACATATATAATTCCATAAATGGCTTGGAAGCAGGGAGGGAGACTAAACTAGAGCACCATAATTCTTCATCATAGCTTTGCAGGCTTAGCAGCAGCCCCACTGCTGAAAAATGCTTCAAAAAACAAAATTAATGGCCTTCTAGTTACAGAGGTATTGATTTTGACCCTATCCAGTAATAATGAGCAAGTCACCTGTAGGTAAAACTCTTGTAAAATATGCTTTATGCTCCATTAGTTCTACAGTCAGAGTTGTAGGCAGTGGAGAGAACATGAGAGATGGAAAGATGAGAAATGTGTTTTCTGATGCGACCGTTTGATA
>JAHTLZ010000129.1:48202748-48239744 GCA_023846285.1 Phrynocephalus versicolor
GTCAATACACAACACTGACATTCAGAATTAACTGTAAGATTACTGCTAAAATGCCAAGCCAGTCAGATAATAAATGGAATGCGCTTCTGAGCAAACTTATATAGGAATGTCTTCTGCATGGCTAAAACTGATTGCATCAAATCCTGAGACTGGTCCTTTGCCTACGTACCTGCTTACCCATTAATTGCAAACACAGAACTGGATGTCATAACCTTGGTAGCATTTACTAAACATCAGGAGTCTGTGAAACATTTTAGCACTAGCAGTAGATGAGGAAGGAAAGGAGAATTAGCACCAGTTGAATCCATTGTATCCTAATGGATAAAACATGAGCATATGCAAAAATTCCGGAATGAACAGAAATGAAGCAAACATGGGAAGAAGGGGGGGGCAGATAATCCATGCTCTTTTCAACTGCCCAATATGCTGTTAGGAACATCTTGTTGAGAGTGGCAGGATGAAGCAACTTGTTTCGGCTGCCCGGTGTGTAGGTAGAAAGAAGTGGGGAGGAAACAAGAGCAGAGAATAGCACAGGAATCTGTATCTGAATGACACAAACAGACTTCCTTCCAAGAGCATGGGGCCAATCTGGGCTGTGTTTCACAAATAGCAAAATGTCTTATTTGCTTAACACATACGAACAGTGTTGAGGTTTAAGCTCACACACTGCCCAGAGTTGTGCTTGCACTAATCAAGTGGTAAATAAATAAATAAATAAATAAATAAATAAATAAATAAATAAATAAATATTCTTGTGCCAGATGTTAGAAAGGACATTGTATCCCAGCTTTGATGCAGTGGCAAGTATCCTGTTTGGTATTATAAGTGTGCAGCTGGGCAGCTACTGTCGCAGTCTAACCAGATGCTGGTCGCTTGCCCAGTCATTGGCAAACAGCACCTTGTTGGATTGGTGCTGCTGCTTCTGCAGCTGGAGCTCTGGATGCGTGTGAATAATTGAGTGCGACACTTGCATGTTTGTGTTCTGTATCCAAGAACAGACCTTGAATGGGCTCAAAGGAAGCACCAAAACAGAGGAACTGATTGTTTAGATATGTTGTGTAACACAGCATTCCAAGGAAAAGCACAGCTCTGCAACATTCTTCCAGATGTGTTGGATGACAATGCCTATCATCCCAAGACCCTAAGGGCCTTGGAACCATATTGTCTGGACATGTTGGACACCCGAAGAAATCAGTTGAGAAAGTCTTTAAGTAACCCTTCAGAATGTCAATATCAGTCACCCTGGAGACATAGGGCTATTTATGTCATGTACTGGAAATATAATGCCAATTGTAGCAATTACTGTTGGCATTACATGCCTCTAGATATTGTTTTGTTCACACAGTGCACCAGATTATGGTCTTGGTTGATCCCAAGTGGACTCTAACCTTAAAAACTTGAACCAAGCAATCAACATCTGTGTTTAAGAATCTGTTCGTTCCATTCAATGGGAATGGTCCCATTCAAGTACTCATATGAACTTGGGGTCTGGATATGGTGATGACCTTCTGGATATGCTCTGTGGTTATATTATGGAGTATTACTATTATTTTTTTTTGCTACTACACTGTCTTTCATTTAAAAAGCTCCCCTGTGGCAGCTCATGTTCACTCAATAACATCTTTCAAACAGAGTTGGAATTCAATGACGTCCTCACCCAACCTCAGAGGGGAAAAATCTCTCTGAGATGTGAGCAGTAACCCCATGCAGAGGTGGTGGCCTTCAAGCAATCATACAAGGACATCACTTGAGGCCTACAAAGGGCATCTCTCCCCTTGCTGGCTGCGGGAATCCAGGAGTTACAGACCCAAAGAGTGATGTTTCAAAATTTTGGGCTGGGCAGAACAGATGGGAAAGCCAGTCTCTATGAGTTCCACATACAGCTGACTGTCCCCAACGGACATGCCTATGCAAAAAGGCATCACATCCCTCAGCGCTTGCAAGTGTCTGTCCCAGGATAATAAAAACAGCCTGCGCTTTGCACCAAATCGGGTAGAAAATCCAATTGGATTAATCCTGGATATCCTCTGTGTGAAAGCAGTCACACAACTTAGGCCGTTATCTCTCAGATATATTCACAGGAGGCAGCAGTTAACTCAGTGCTCCTGCCTGACAGGGCATGTTGCAAGAAACAGAGGATCCAGCTCTGTCTGCCTCACCCTTCCCCACCCACCTCCTGCCCTTGCGGTATCTGTCTGTCATGCTACAAGGCCTGTTAGTGGTGCCCTCAAGGGACAATATCAAAGAGGAGAAGAAAAGGCACCTCCTGGGTCATGAGCAGTGGAGGCTGGAAGGATTGGCCGGGGATGTCTCCAACCCCCAACCCCCACCCCCACCCCCGCTCCAATGTTCTGTTCGGTGCTCGCTTTCTTTTCTTTTCTTTTTTCACACAGTATCGGTCTCTGCCGCCTGTGGATAACTCCTGTAATGGGTTTTGTCCTTGGAGTCATCAATCTCTTCCTAAACACCAGACACAAAAGCCAGGGAAAACAAATTCAGCGGTGCCCAAGCCAAAAGGACGACTCCTGGCGACAGCAGCTAGGCACGCTGTTGTTGCGGCAGAGTCAGCATCACATTGATCAAAGGCAAAACAAGCAAACATGCCCGTCTGAATATGACTGGAGAAGCAAACTTCCATGTGAGAGGCCTGAAGTTCGGTCCCTTTACTTAGCTTTGCTAAGATACCTAACTGTATGTGGCAAGGCCTTGGCTATTTATTACTTTTTAAAAGCATGGTTTGGTTTGGCTTACATTAGGATTTCTAAGCGTACGCTTCTTTAAAAACTGCATGGTGCAGGCGGACACACACCAGTGCACAAAAGGCTAAAATACTATTAATTATATACACTTCCTGTCAGTAAATTGCTTTTGAAAAGGATTTCTGGGAATTCACTTCATAGAAATCTGTAAATCCCTGCATTTATGTTCTCTTGAGTCCGGTATCTCACAATGTTTGTATTTTTAAAATTGTTAGATCTCTTGGTTCTAATTAAATAAAACAAATTCTAAACTATTTAAAGTAACTTAATCAAAATTTAGTCAGAACAATGTGGAATTTTTTCAGAGTGCGTGAAAAGTGCAGATTTTTCAGGCCTTTTCGATCATTTTATGAACATGACAATACTGCGGTTTCTTGAAAGCTATCAGATTGATCCACAGCCTAATAAATGACAATATAGGGCCTCACAACCGATTAATATCAACTGAAGACATTCCAGTCCTTAAAAGATATATGGTGGCTGCATGCAATATATTATGTCATCGTGTTTCCTTCTGCATGCTGTTTGCTATCATGTAGTGCAGTGATGGTGAACTAGCAGCACTCCAGATGTTTTGGATCACACATCCCACAGTTCTTTATAATTGGCAATACAGGCTTGGCATTCTGGGAGTTGTGGTCCAAAACATCTAGAATGCTGAAGGTTTGCCACCACTGATGTAGTGAGAGATGTTTGCAGTGTCCAATATGTATTCCATTCACTGAGTTGAGCATCTAGCTGCACGGTCAAAAGTTAGGTGCTCCAGCCCTGGGCAAGACACACAGTCTGAGAACATCCGAAAAGAAAGGAATCGTAAACCACTTCTGAATACTCTGGAATGGATTACCATAAGTTGTAATCAAGTCAGTGGCACATGTTGTTATACATGGGGTTGGGTAGAGAGACAGAAAGAGCTTGTTCACCAGCTCAGTGTGTGCAGGGAGACATGTTACTTCAACGACATACATTGCATGCATTTCTTTCCAATGGACTGTACTGTGCAAAGGGAGAAATAGCATCTAAAGGTACGGCCAGTTCGTGTGCTATCTGAGGTGATCAGAGATTGTACTTCAACATGACCTGTTGGACTACAGGTCAGGGAAAGTTGCTAAGCATTACATTACTTTAAATCTCAGGAAAATGACATGGATTGGAATTGTGAACTAGGGTACCAGCAGATCTCTCAGAGGTCAGCTTCGTCCCAACTGACCAGAGCTTCACTTGCCTTCTCCCTCCAGGTGGCCACTCCGAGGGAGGCCCAAAGGGTTTCCACATGTAATCAGGCCTTCTCAGTGGCCACCCCGGCATTATGGAACAAACTGCCCATGGAGATTAGGCCAGTGGAGTCTCTGCCAGCCTTTAGGAAAGCCTTAAAGACCTGACTCTTTATGGAATGTTTTGGTAATCGCCGAGTGTATGACTGTGTGTTATGTGTTGGTTGTATTGCTTTGTCCTAGCCCTCTTCTTGCCGGATTTTATGTTGTGGGGTTATTGTTGTTCATGGTTTTTACATGTTACTTTCATTTGTTTATTATGGGGTTGTGTTTGGGCAAATTGTTTTGTAATTTGTTGTACACCACCCAGAGTTCCCAAGGGAAAATCAGGCAGTTAATAAGTATAAAAATAAATAAATACTCATTCCTGCAACCCAACCCAATGAAAAGTGACACTCCTGACTTCAAACACAGAGAAGCCAAGTGCAGCCCTGCTGATGTTGTTGGGTTGCAGCTCCCAGATTTTTCTTTTAAAGTGACCAGAATATGATTTTATACAAATCATTAATGCACACAAATTTGAGTATTCAGTGACTGAACACATCACTATCAAATGGTGAATTGCAAATAAGCTCTCTGGTCCTTTGCTTTGCATGTGTGTGTTTCCAATTGCTTAGGAGAGCAAGGGGTCATCCATACCATGTTTTTCTCAACACAAAGAAGAAGAAGAACCTTGTGTTATCTATTACAGTGGACAGTGTATGGCTCTGATGCCATTATAGTTGGCCCTTCCTTATGAATGAAATGGAACTTTGGATAACAAAGAACAAGCTGGTTGTGTGGTTTAAATGAGATTTAGTGCATTGACAACTGACTTCTGCTAGTTTACTCTTTTTGAACACACTTCACATGCAGTGATTTTACTTCTCCCAAAAAGTTAATGTGCTACACTTTGATCCAGAGCAGAAAATGACACTCAGGTCCCCAGCCATGTGGGACATAGTTGCCCAAGAGCAATATATCTACAGCACAATCCAGGCACAATTCCTTGTAAGTAGTTCCCTCTGCATTTGTTGGGGAAAACTTACCATCACACCTCTCTGGTTCAGCCTATAAAGGACAGTGTAATGAACCAGTTTATAACAATGCAAAAGCATACTATTAAACAAGGTAAAACTGACAACACTACCCTGCCATCAAAGCTCTTCTTTGGTAGCTACTCACCTGCCAACTCTTGCAGGAACAGAAGCAAAGGGAATTAGGGTATCCTTCCTGGAAATAGCAAACTGGTTATATATTTAACACCCCCCCCCAAATACTTTCTGTGATCCTACTTTGCAGGGGCAGTGGGGATGATGGTTTCCTGTATGTGCCAGAGAAGGAAAACTGAAAGAAGCCAAAGAGCGGAACTCAAGGTGGCTTTGACAGGAGGAAACTGCATGTAGACTGAAATGCTGCAAGAAAACCGGAGTGTTTGATGCTGGGGAACAGCTTGTATTTTCACCCTTTAGTAGAGAACAAGAGTTTTCAGGAGGAAGAAATGGATTTATAACAACGGGCTCACACTTGTACCTGTAGATGGAATGAATGGATGAGAAACAGTGCTTCTTGCCCTAGATGCTAAGATTGCTGGTTAGAACTCTGAGCTAGATCCAAAGCCTCTTCAGTTTACAGAAGAACTGTCTCCAACTTGCCAAGAGTCCAGCTAGAGAGAGAGACGATCTTACATTCAGGAAAGCAATTCCATTGGCTCCAGATACATGCAAATTCCTTCTCAATTATTTTTAATAGCTTCCCAGCGTCCCTTACCTGGTTGGCCACTCAATCAGCTTCAGGCAGCTTTAGTTAAACCCACAATCATTTCCCAAAATGCAATAACTCAGAAGGGCCACCATATACTATCATTGTGTGTAAAAGCTGTAGGACTTGCTATTGGTACGTACGTACGCGCGCGCACACACACACACACGCACGCGCGCACACACACACACACACACACACACACACACACTTTGAATGTTATGGAAAGCTGGCAGTTCTGGGGTACTGCATTTTGGGAAAATGAAGATGCAACATTTTGTCCACAAGATAATCATTACAAGACCCTAGCATGCATCATCATCAGTGGTAGGGCCCCATTAGCAGCGACGATACTAGTACTAACCAGATTTTGTGCATTCACTGTTTCTCACACGGTAACACAGCCATGAATACCTTGTGGTGCTCCACTGAGAGGAGTCCTCTGCAAGAGTTCATGAGACTGACCCAATTTTCTCCATTTACTTGACAATACTGTGCTTGGATCCCAGTCCATAATTGGGAAGTTGAGTACACTGCTCAGAACAGCAATAGAAAGAATGCTTATATGGAGCAACTGAGCTTCCTTCACCTAGTATAGGATCCATCAGGTTCTGTCTCCGTATTTATAGAAGGCACAATATTTGTTTGTTTGTTTGTTTGTTTGTGTGTGTGTGTGTGTGTGCGTGTGTGTGATTTTTAAAGGGAACATTCTAGCTAAAATAAACAGTTTTTAATGTACATCATTGGCTGAGTTAGACACACTGCTCACACTTTTGCTGTAGATCTGCTATGTTAGCAGCTATCTAATAGTCTCTCACTATGACGGCACTTTCCCCAAAACTTAAAATCTGTCTGCAAGGTTATAGAGCTATCTGGGTTTCAATTCTTTGAGATCTATATACGGGCAGTATTTCCTTATGTTAATTTGAAGCCTTGTTCCTTGGTTTCCTTGGATCTCTTATTTATAACAGGCTGACTTAAAATGGCCACCTTGTGATCCAGAGTTCTCTCTTTCTTGGCATAGTTTTCCTTGAAATCCCCATCATTACTTCCAGGCTAGTTGAGTGTACTGGAAATTCATGTAGGTTAAAAGTATTTCTTCCCTAGGCAGTGATTTCTAGAAGTGAAATGAAACATTTTGATTTCCATTTTGTCATTAATATTTATACCTAACTCCCCATGGAGCCTTCAGGTTTATGCTTTATCCTCTTGAGGAGTCTTCCTTGATTCATTTTGTACAACGGCCTTGATTAGTTTCCTGCCAAATCAATGAGTATTTGGTTGGAGCAGCAATTCAGTCATCTTGGTGGATCACACCAGTGATTCTTTACATCAATATCTGCACAAGTCTGTCTTAGAGATTCAGATAGATTTTCATTCCAGAACTGTTATTCCCACTTGGCCAGTGCACACAGCACATAAAGATGGATCTGGAAATTGCCACTCAAAAAAAAAAAAAATCAACAACATTTGGAATTCAGAAAAATTGAAAAGCAATTGTTTTTATGGGTGGGACTGGGGGAATAAATTATTTTCCAGAGCTGGATGCTTGCACTATGGGAGAGGGTATGGAAGATGGTACATATTGGTCCCTGGTTCACACTTATGTAAGAGACTGATGGGGGGAAGAAAAAAAAGGTTTGGAGCAATGGTGCCTAGTGATTTTAATTGTGGAGGTGCTGTAAAACCTTTCCAGGTTTTAGTCTGCACTCAAAAGGAGTGTGAGGTGCTGAACATAGTTCGGGGACAGTTTCAGCACCCTGGACAGGTCTAGTAAAGGACTGATTAAACTCCAGGTTGGATTAGCAAGCAACTTCTCTTGAAATTGAAGGGTGAACAATTTCCACTCTAATGCCTTCTGAGCTTACCGTTTAAGTGTCTGAGTTCTTATGCCCATTTTTTGGAGGAAAATAATTACACAGCTCTAAATGAGTTCCTTCTAGTGTGTTGCTGTATTTCATGAATCATGCCAAGACTATGATGATGTGTGTGTTGTGTTGTTGCAGTCGTGACTGACTCTTCGTGACCCCATGTCCATGGAGTTTTCTTGCCATGAATACTGGAGTGGTTTGCCAGTTCCTACTCCAGGTGCCTACAGCACCTGGTAATCCCTGGTGGTCTCCCATCCAAGTACTAACCAGGACCGACCCTGCTTAGCTTCTGAAATCAGGCGAGATCGGATGTGCTTAGGGCTTCTAGGCTGCCGTGGAACCTCAAATGACAAAGCCAATCAGAGTCTGCCCCTAAACCGTGCACCTCTTCTTTGACAGTTACTGCAACTCATCACAGAAGCAACAGTGTCCGTCATCTCAGATGTGCTTTCCAGTCTCAGTTGACCACTTTTCCTTCTAACTTCTTTTGCTTCTCCCTCAGGGAACAATTCAACAATGTCTCTTAATTCATGTCTTGTTGAAAGCACTTCTTCAGGATGAACTTTTGATCTGGGGGTTCATCCCAAAGAAGGCTGGGTTGGTTTCTGATAAAAGTGGCTAAGAAGGTAGCCTTACTCTCCATTTTCTTGGTGAAGTACCTCTCTCTGGCCATCTAGACTTTTGAAGGGGTGTACCAAAGGGGAGATCTCCCCCCTGCCAATTCTAGGAGGTGAACCCCCTGCAGATAAATCCTGTGCTTGCAGTAAAAAGATATTACTTGAGTCCTCTCATTAGCAACTCCATCTCCTCACCTCCAGCTGTCCTGCTTGCTTTATACAGTAGATCATGTAGGACCTGAGTATAAGTTCTTAAACATAAAAGAATTTCAGTTTCCCAGCTCCTGAATATTTAACTAACCTCACAGTGTTGATCCTTATCACTAGTGTTGTCAGTGCAACAAATTCCATTTTAATCCCGCTTTCGTAAACATTCCTTTAATTCTGTGACAAAGGGCATTCTGTAGCCATGACCATTATTAATAAGAGATGTGGGAGTTCAGCCCCCTGAACATATCAAGGACAACTTAAGATATGCTCTTTTCACTGCACAATGTTAATTTATGTAATGTACCAGCTAATCAAACTCCACTGCTCATTCTCCAATTGGCTGCAGCATTACCCATGCCCTCCAGCCACCAAATGACATAAAAGATGCATTTGCAGATTTTGAAAATTAAAGCCATCTATACAGCCGGTGGGGAAGATCAGCTTATTTGGTTGCTTAATGAAATATAAAGATTATTTTAACCAATGTAAGCACAATTCGACAGCTTGCAAAACACTGCCACGGCTTGACAAATGGCCTCCGCCATTTACCGGGGGAAATTGCTGCATACTGTCTTTTAAATATTTAATTTATTCTCCTAGGATTGCGCAGGGAGGCCAATGGGAAGTAAACTGTGCCTGAGTATGGTTCTGTTACCCTCCACCCTCTTCCGCCTGTAATTTCAGAAGAGGTAACTGTGTTAGTCTGTGCTAACGTATAAGGTCATAACAAAAGGCAATACAAATAAACAAGATTAAACTATTGGGGCACCTTAAAGATTAATTGCTAGATTTAAATGTGACCATTTGAGGACAAGTTCATTTCCTCAGACACAAGAGTGAGACTCCATGGCAGCTCTTTATACATTTATACGTGGCCTCAAAACAAAGAGACTTTCCCGGGTGCAAGTTTTTTTTTTATAGTGCAATTGTTCATATCTGACAATGATATTTAAGACCACTGTTGATATTCAATTCCCCTCCCAGAAAATATTGTACAGACAGAAGTGGCAATAGGTGGCCAAATTAATCCCAGACTATAGATAACAAGCAGAAGCAAGCAGGTAATAAGTATCCAATATCCAATGGAACCTGTAAGTTTGCATTAGTTAGTTAGGAGGGAATATAGCTGGGAATTACAGGAGATAAAACACAATAATTGCCGTGTTTTACATTTGATAATGGCCTAAGAAACCTTGGCTTATACCATTGGGTCAATAGAAATAGGTTTTAAACACTCACACTTACACACACACACTCACACACACACACACACATATACACACACACACGTTTTATCCCATCTCTCTCTCTCTCTCTCTCTCTCTCTCTCTCTCTTTCTCTGAGTTCTTGTCCTATATTTTTTCTTCTGCAAAATGGCAAATTTCAGATCTCGAGTAACGTGTCCAGGTACATGAAAATGATTTGAAACAGGTTTCTGTATATTGCCATTCCCGGTGTTTGATTTATGTCCGTTAATTATTTTGCTCAGAGACTATCCTGTTTGTTCCATCTAGAGTGCAAAGGGATATTGTTGGCAAACGATGGCCTAGATAACACTGGTAGAGGAACAGGTAAAAGTACTCTTAATGGTGTGTCTGACATTGTTAGGCCCTGTAATGGTGTTGCCATGGTAAATGTGGGGGCAGAGCTGGCACATGGGATTGTCTCAGAGTTTAGTCCACACATCCCTGTGTCAGTGTTGTATGATCCATTGTGTCTCAGTAGTTGCTTGAGGGTGGTGGAGGGGTTGTCCATAAGCGAGTGTAGGTTTACCACCAAGGATTTGGGAGAGCAAGTCTTTTTCTCAAGAATGGACTGGAGATGTGTGTGAGCGGCCTCCCTGATGGGCTGAAGGTTTTCTCTCCTGGGTCTGCCCTGCAGGAGGTCACTTCTGGGTATTTATATTGCTTTGTTAATTTGCTCCTTAACCCTATCGAGTGAGCATTGTAGTCTGAGAAGGTATGTTTTGTAGATTTGAATTGAACAGCACTTTGCAGGAGTGTCATATGAGTGCTAGCATGGCCGGGGGTGCCTGCGGAATGACAGAAAGCAGGCCTCTTTCCCCTCTGCGTGCTAATTCCCAACAGGATGCGAATTTCAAAAATGTGTGAATTGAGATTCAAAGAAGAATGACTTTTCTAAAGGGCAAAAGCTATGCATTTTCCTCTGGTTAGAAGTGATAGCTAAAAAGGAAATAGGTTATCCTCCTTTCTGGTGAAAGCATTTCACAAAAGTCCACTTTCCCTGCCAGTTGCCCCATTGTTGCAGCCATTGAGGGCTTCAAGGTCTGATGGCAGACAACAGCAACAGCTTTGTCCTGCTTAATTACTGGAGGTTTATTCGTTTATCAAAAGCACAAATCATAAAACAGTCTTGACCAATATGTAAAAATAAAATGCAAAAATAAATCTTTGGAATAGTTGTTTTGATAATCATCAAACACATTCCCAAATAAAACAACTGGGAGAAACCCTGTCCCTGCAAAGCTGTAGGAAAAAATTCTCTCAATTCCACTGCCTGTTATTTGTAACAAAAATGAGTCCCTACTAAGGTTTCCAGAATGCAATTGCATGGTTGCAATTAAACTAAACCACCCTGCTGTTGCCTATTGTAATGTGTTTTGATTTTTAAAAGTGTCAGAAGAATGTACAAATATATAACAGCATCCCACTATGTTTCCAAGAATCCATGCTGCATAGAAATGTGCCAGTTATTGGGGCTACAACATGCCAATAACAAACTTTTATACATTCCAGAGATTTCTCATGTTACTTGCTAATGCAGGCTGATTCCAACAGTCAATGCAAAATCATAAGTCATCACTACCCGAATGTTATCTATCTATGTAAATATCCTGTATACTAATAAGAAACCCAAACTCAAATCCCCTTGGCAAATTACAACGTGGAAAGGAAATAGAATAAATTTTGAGGGGCAAACTGCAACTCACTTGGTGCTAGTTACATTCCGAAGGCACATGCCTGATTACACAATTAGAGGAACACTCAAAAATGCAACCAGTGCCATGTGGCAATTTGCTGCTGACTATTATCCTGTTTCCCTTACAGAAGCATCACTTTCAGATAGGATTCTGGTTTCATCCCCCTAATGCTCCTCCTCTGGTAATCAAACAGTATCATTCGCAAACAAGAAGGTGCTGTCATTTGTGGGGGGAGGGCAATACCAAGGCTGGAGAAGTTGGAGGGGCATTTAAGGAAGAGGGGTGCCAAAATAGCCCCCAAAGTACTGAACATACTGGCCAAAGAACACTGAATGTTGGTTGGGGTGGTTGAGCAGAAAATTGAGATACTTTGACTACTTTGATGGGGGTTCCTTCCTGCATGGCAGGGGCTTGGACTGGATGGTCCTTAAAGTCTCTTCCAACTCTATGATTCTGTGATTTTATGAGATGGATCTGATGGAAAATCCAAGAGAAGGGAATAATTGCCTTGAACCAGATCACTCCATGCTGCAATTTCTTTGATGAGGACCCCACTAGCTTGTTTATTATTACTTGTCTTTCATAGTGTATCCTTTCTCTACTGTGTAGTGGACTGAGTTGTAGATTGCCCTCATTCCAATATAACAATTGTTTATTATTATTTATTTATTAAATTTATACACCGCTCCATCTAGCTACAGAGCTACTCTGGGCAGTGAAGAAAACTTAAGTAGCTCAAGATCATCCAGTGAGAACCATGAATGAGCATGTATTTGAAATCATGTCCTTCCAGACCTGGGCTGGTATTCACACCCTCTACAACTAGGTACAGGCTTTATTTCAGTTTTAAACTTCTTCCAAGGAACCCAAGTTTGTATAAATGGAGTGATAATACCTTTCTCGTTGCAATGGGAACAGCCAGGTTATGCTAAGAGAGAACGACAGACATGAACAAAGTACTTCTTAGAGGCTTTATATGACCTTGAGGCTGTTCTTATGATTGTCAAACCAGCCCTCTAGAAGCTCCTTTCCCCTCCAAGAAGAGTATTTCAAATTTTAAGTAGGCTGCAGGATGGGCCTGTACTATTTAACCCCCCCAACCCAAAAACAAATTTAAAAAACACCTTCCAAACACTTTCATTGTTTGGTTGAGAACAGCATTTTGTGGTCTTGGTAGATTCTACAGTGGTTCTCAACCTGTGGGTCTCCAGATGTTCCTGGACTACAACTCCCACAAACCCCTTCCAGCAAAGCAAGTGGTGAAGGCTTCTGGGAATTGCAGTCCAGGAACATCTGGGGACCCACAGGGTGAGAACCACTGCTCTAAAAGCTTCCTGAGGCAAAAACACTGGCCCCAAGACCCACCAAAGTTATGTGGTCCTTTGTTAAGATATAGTGACTGGCCCAAGTTTACCTGAGTGCTCGATTGCAAGTAGGAAAAAACCCTGGTTTTCTTTTTTAAAATTATGTTTAGCATGTATAAAATTGATTTTAGGAATTCAGACTGCATGTTGCATAGGGAAGCATGGATTTTTTTTAATTATTTTTTTTTTTGCTGAGGAAGCATGGATTTTAGTTGGAAATCAAGGTATTTTACTTGACCACAAAAGAGTTATTTGTTCTCAGTTGCTTGTGACATTGATTGATTTTGAATTGTTTAGGAATGTGTGGATACCTCTTTTGGTGTAAATAGTGTCTGTGGATACTAAGATTATGGGTTTGGGTCTGCAGGAAAACCTTGTAGTCTGATCTGAAAAGAGAGCCTGCAGAAAGAAAAAGGTTGGATGGGGGGATATTACTCCCTCCTTCATGATCCTAGAAGCTCCCACTCTTGTCAAGTGCCTTCTCTCTCTCCAGCTCTAGGTGTTGGTTCTGTTGCTCCTTCTATGTGTGTGTGTTTATTTGTCTTTTGCTGTGTGCATGTGTCGGGCTGTAAGGAAATCTTGCAATTTCCTTACCACCTGACACGGTAAGGAAATTTTAATTTTTTTCCTATCTGTTGTACTGAACTAGTGCTATGCCAGATTGCAAGACATTTTTAAAAATGAAATAGCCCTTTGCCAGCAGTGGGTAAGGGAGGCAGTGAGAGGAGGTGGGTGCAAGACAAAGCTTCAAATGTAATGATTCAAGAAGTCCGTGAATCCCCTGCAACCAATATACAATGGAATTTAACAACGGATTAATTTTTTCCTAAGAGAATGGACACATTGACCCAAAAACCATATGACTACCACATGACTTTAAACCACCTACAAAACCACTAATTCAGCTCCCAATGCGCTTTCATAGTGTATCAGCGCCCTGAATTAGAACAGTAATTAAAAATGAAGTGCACATCCTGAAGACTCAAACAAGTAAAAATGAAATCTGTCTGAATTCCATGCGAGGCATGGGTTCAGGTCTTCACCCCTTGTTTGTTCCCTACTGAGGTGTTAATTCTGCTTTAAAGTTCTTGAACAGTCTTCTCCCCATCTCTCCTTTCCTGCAGGTCTTATGTCACCATGCAGCATTATGGAGTGAATGGTTATTCCCTTCATGCTATGAATTCCCTGAGCGCCATGTACAACCTCCACCAACAGGCCGCACAGCAAGCTCAGCATGCGCCAGACTACAGGCCGTCCGTGCATGCCCTCACACTGGCAGAGAGACTGGCTGGTAAGAACAACTTCTAGATCCTGTGCTTGCCCCCGGGACACGCACAGAACTACAGCTGGATGGCAATGGCAAACATGTTTTGAATAAACTGGAGCGTTAGCCTTTGGCTAAGAAAAGAGTGGGTGGGAAAGCTAGCTTAGATCTTCTCCCTTCTACCAGAAGGATCTAGCCTCCTATAAACAATCTGCATTTGAACAAACATTTATTTACCCTCTCACCTAAGTTTCAAAGGGCACGATGGGCAGAATAAAAGAATGGGATGCTGTCCATCATTTATTTCTTAACAGGAAAAAAATCTCATGTTTTTAAACCTTTGAGGATCTGTTTAAAAGATACCCAGGAAAAATAAAGTAATCCTATAGTTGTTGTGAGTTTTCTGGGCTGTTTGGCCATGTTCTGGAAGTTTTTCTTCCTGAGGTTTCACCAGACCCTGTGGCTGGCATCGTCAGAGCACAGAGAGAACTCCTAGTTCCCTGAGCTCCTTGCCCTCTGAAGATGTTGGCCACAGAGTCTGGCAAAACGTCAGGAAGAAAAATTTCCAGGACACAGTCAAACAGCCTGAAAAATTCACAACTATCAGATCCCGGCAATGAAAGACTTCAAGAATACGTTAATCTTATTTACCTCAATAACTCATTCCAAGATTACTTTATACCTCCTTCATCTCTACTGTCTTCAAATGTTGATCCTGCTGCTGGAAGAATTGTAATCTTTGTTTTCTAGAGATTCTCAGTGCCAGAGTTAGAGAAAAATGCCTCACCACAGTGTTTTCTTACCTCAAACTAGAGGGAGGGGTTCTTCTAAAACTAATCCAGCCCCTGTTTTTAGAAACCTTTCCATTCAGGATTTGTCTGGGGATTTTTGCTGCCTCGGGTGACCTTCGTTGCCCGGTGCACACAAATTACCCTAATTAAATTGGCCACTTCTTTTGTCTTCCAACGGCTGTACGTTTCAAGACATCATCTTGGAGGCCCGTTATGGCTCCCAGCACCGCAAACAGAGAAGAAGCCGGACAGCTTTCACAGCCCAGCAACTGGAAGCCTTAGAGAAAACTTTCCAGAAGACTCACTATCCAGATGTGGTGATGAGGGAGAGATTGGCAATGTGCACTAATTTGCCAGAAGCCAGAGTCCAGGTAATCATTGCTGAAGTACTTCTCACGTTAATAGCATTGGGGGAGGGGTGTCAATAGATGTAATACTGTAGATATTAAAACTTTTCTTGTCCTCAGTAAAAATAAAAATAGAAAGTGTGCTACAAATATGCCCAAAATTTTTAGTTTTTTAAAAAATAACAAGTAATTCTGATACATTGTTTTAAAAGAATAACGTCCAATCTTTGAATTCTTTGAACACTATCTTCATATTCTTGAAATGTTAACAGTACCATGTTATTCTGTTGTGCAATACTTGGCCCTTAAGATGCAGTAAGCATCGGGGATTAGCCTGTACCTCAACTTCACAATCACTTTGTGAATGCAAATATTGTTTGCAAAAAAATAAAATAAAAGGACCAAGTAACAACCCTCAGGCCCTTCATACTCAAAATGTATGCATTGCTGTTACTGATACAGCTATTGGAGTAACTATCAGAAGATAATAAAATAGTCCTGTTAATGAACTGTGGATGAAGCTAGATGATAGAGTGAGCACATCTTTAGAAGAGGTGTTCCCTCAAGTCAAGAAACAAGTCTGCATAGTTTTTCCTCGCTTGAAAAACTTTATTTTTGAACTGGTTTTGAGAGTTAGAGACAAGCTTAACTTGCAACCCTGATTCTTGAAGCATGAATGTATCAGGAAATTCTGTTGTGGGAAACTAACTGGAGAAATTAAATTTTCCCTTGTCATCCAGTTCAAGTGATTTCTATGCTATTTGTTTTCTTCAGAATATTTTTATAAGCTCTTTCCAGGTCTGTGTTTTGCAAAAAAAGCTTCCCTGAAACTGAGGAGTTGGTAGTTTCTGAACAGGATGTGTTAGTGATTTGAGTGCCTCACAATGCTTAAATCTTAGCTTTTAGTTCTCTGTTATCTTTTTAAAAAAGAAAATCCTAATAATTTGTGGCATTGTTCCTCCATGGTTCTTCCTCTACCTCCACCCAATCCCAACCCTTCCCCGCAAACACATGAAGGTCTGGTTTAAAAACCGAAGAGCCAAGTTCCGAAAGAAGCAGCGCAGCCTGCAGAAAGAGCAGCTGCAGAAGCAGAAGGACTCGGAAGCAAGCCAGAGCGAGGGCAAAGCCGAGACCCCAGCCGTGGAAACCCCGACTCCAACTCCGGAGGCAGAGAAACCTCTGCACTTGCCCAGCGAGGTCAGCGCAGAGCTCCATCTGACTATGTCTGAGCAGTCAGCAAGCGAATCGGCAGCTGAGGACCAGGCGGACAGGGAAGACGAATTCAAGCTCTCTCTGGAGGAGAGCAAGGCAGAGAAGAGCCCCGGGGCTGAAGGCAAGCTTCTGAACAGCAAGAGAGCGAGCCCAAAAGCAGGTGAGGGAGAACATTGACATGCTTCTTGCAATGGGGGTGAGGGAGAGGGGACTTTGTGCTCCAAGGTAAATGCTTTGTTCTAATGGGACACGAGGACCAGAAGAGAAAAATAGTTTTCCCTCAGCATAATCTGAACGGCCTCCAAATAAACACAGATATGGATCAAACAATTATTCCCTCCCCTCCAATGATTCCACATACAAAAGACAAAACTAAACCCAAGCATTTTCACCAAACCGCAAAATGCAGTTGGCTCAGGAAGAAGATTCCATCTTGGATCATTTGTGGAACCCAACTTTGTTGTTGTGGTGGTGGTGGTGGTGGTGGTGATAATGGTGGTGGTGTTTATAAAGCTTTGCCCCAATCAGGGATGGTAGAGAGGGCTACCTCCCCATTGTGGGATTTGGCACTGCTACTTCTCCTGGCTTCCTGGCATGGCCTGTTAGCTGATTAGAGCAAAGCACTGGATTTTTAACAACAACAACAGGTTGCTATCTGGTATAGCACTGTACCAGACAACAACAATTTAAAAAATAAAATTAAAAAAATCACATACCAGGGGACAAATTGCTGTGAGAGTCAGCCAGCAGGAGGGTCATTCACACATGTGGAATTGTTTTCAATAAATTGATTCTGTATCCACTTTAAAATAAATAGACCACTGACAGAAAGCAAATAAATAAATAAATAAATAAAACCTCATTGGTATATGCATCCTTGCATCCATATAAGATTTGAATAGAATATACAGTACATACAAGTGTGAGAAATGACAACCCCCAAGGAGGGGTAAGCCATTGGCCCTTTGCCCCTCACAGCTTCCTGTACTTCCAGGTTATGAATTAATTTAATTTTGTGATTTCTGCTGCAGTCAGAGGATTTTCTTTAACAAAAAATAGTGACTTGATTTTGCTGTGTTTACGAATGTAGATTCCCCCGTGAGTGCTACGGCCACACCCTCTTCCAGTAGCAGCCTCTCTCAGACTCACTCCTACTCGTCCTCACCCCTCAGCCTCTTCCGCCTGCAAGAACAGTTCCGCCAGCACATGGCCGCCACCAATAACTTGGTCCATTACTCGTCTTTCGAAATGGGAACACCTTCTGCCATGCCGTACTTGGGCATGAACGTCAACATGGCGCCCCTGAGTTCGCTGCACTGCCAGTCTTATTACCAGTCCCTCTCCCATGCCCAGCAGGTGTGGTCCTCTCCGATCCTGCAAGCCTCCTCTTCTCTCCCAAGCCTGAACAGTAAAACAACCAGCATCGAGAACCTACGGCTGCGAGCAAAGCAACATGCCGCCTCTCTGGGCTTGGACACTTTACCAAACTGAGCACCAGGGCAGAAAGAAAAGGGAGAAGAAGAATCCAACAGCTAATGGATGTCATGGAAGAAACACCGCACATCTTCGCCACAGATTGGGTTGGTCTTTGACATGCACACAGTTTTACTGTGGCTCTCGTTTCCACGTCTGGCATTGCTCCGGCCTGCTTCCACTGACCCATTAAATAAAAATAAAAATAAAAACCTGGAGAAAGGGAAGATGTTTTAAATGTGAATTTGTCTTCAGAACTGTGAGTCAAATATATGTAATAGTGGAAAGATTCCTTAGATGATACTATGATAAATGTCTTGATTGCTTTGTTCTTCGGAGGGAGCAGGGAAAGTCCTGCTTCATCTTGTATATAGTTTCTATGATCTTGGAGATGTTCCTTCACTTGTGTACCAATGTCAGTGTTGCCTTATGCAGAGCTGTGAAGCACCTCCCTTCCTTTTTCTTTCACCGTTATCTAAGAGGGTAGAACCAACACTGGAATCAAAAAAGGAAAAGGAAAAGAATGAAAAACTTTATTTCATGGGGTCCGTGTTCCTGGTACAATTTAGGAGAAAGCTGTTTTGCAAAAGAAAGAGAAGACCAGGACTGTCTTCTGCGTCACTTCTCCATATGGTATATGATCAATAAAGTTCTGTTTAAGCACTTCCGCTAGGGTAATATAAATCTCCCAAAGCACTTCAGATAGAATGAATGAAGGGCACTAGACTTCATTCCATAGAAATCCCTCTCACAATGTTTAAATTCACATTTCCTTCGAGTCTGCCAAAGTATAGACAGTATGGTTTCTCAAGTTTTTAGTCATCTTCATCATCAACTTAGAACTGCGGAACTGGGTGGGACCTTGTGGCTTATCGCACCCGTCCCCTATCAAAGAGGAATCAATCTCTCAGCCTCTGGCTCCACAGACAGATATTTAAACCACTGAGCTGTCCAGAAGTTGCATAAATCTCCTGAGGACAAACTGAAGATCTTTTGCCACTTTTGATGCAAAGCAATGTGGCGCTACCCATGCCTTGAATGTTAAAATGCACTGTATTCAAGTTAGTTTGGCACCTAAGATATAATGTTCAAGAAATCACCTCTTCACCTCCCTGGCAATAAAATACAGTGATAATTATAAGTAGATTCCTTTTCTTAATACCCAGTAGTGTCAAGAAACTTTTTCTTCAGTTTCCTATTACTCTCGCCTTTGCTGTTTATGGTAATTTATTTCTAAAGGATTTTGCCCTCTCCTTTGTTGAATGTTGAAACCTGTCATCCACCAACGTTGGCCCAATGAATCAATTATAGTCTCCTATTGCATGATGAGACAGTTGATAGGGTTGGTGTCAGATCTTCTCATGAACAGAGTGGAAGAAGAAATGATAGGCACACACCCATTGATCAAAATCCAATGACTGTTTACCTTCAGGAGAGCTGTATAGTCTCTTATATCTGTGCATGACATAATTCAGTAATCCAAGGTACTTGATTGACAACAATAGGGATCTTTTATTCAGAACTACCTTTAAGGTCTGTTCATTTCAAGCATTTAAATATGCCAGAGTCCAAATCCAAGCTAACGAATTTTTTGCAGCAATGTTGCTACGAAACTGGTGTTTGCACTACTATAGTTAGACAGAAGAACCATACTATGGGTTAATCAGGACCATCAGAAAGGTGGTTTTAGTAATTTACACAACCCTCTGACCGCCCTGAGAAAAGTGATCAGCTTCTAGTATTTCTATTTTAGAATTCATCTTTTTGTAGTCAGCCATCAGAATCATGGGCAACAGATCTCTAACCTTTCCCCTAAAAGGCTGGTGTTTTTTTGCTTTTCCTATACCTTAAAAATATTGAGTGAAGAGAACTAGTCAAGCAAAATTACCAACAGCTTTTTTCCTAAATAAAAACCCTTAATTGATACTTTGAAAATCTATATGCATCTACTATATGATTCTACTTTTCTTTCTTACATCTTCCATAAAGATTACTGGCCACCATCTTCAAAACTACTCTTTCAAACTAATTTCCCCCCAATATTTCACAAAATAAGGTAAAGGGAAAAAGTTTCATCAGATTTCATCATTATGTTTTCCAAATTCATTGTCATTTAGGGATATCTTACAAGTACGGAACAAATGAGAATTTATTTGGCCTCCTCTACAAGACTGAAGTGAAAGGTACATGGAGTCAAGGCAGGACCATCCTTTTGTTTTGGTTTGTTTTCAAAGAGAACATACAAAACGGTTCGCTTACTATTACCAGACTCTGAAGTTGGACAAGATCAATCCACAAATGGGTGGGAACATTAATTGAAGCCTTAATTGTAATGTTATGAATCTGATCTACAAGGATTAGAATGCCATAGGGCAAGGGGAAGTCCAGTTATGTAACACTACAGGTAGTGCTTGGATTCCACCTCAGTATAATAAGCTGAGGTGACATGGCAGCAGGCTGAACTATTGCCACCTTCACAATTTGTGGAACACACATCTTTATTAACAGTTCCACTGTGCATATAGGCAAGAAATGTTCATAAGTAATGAAAGTTCTCCTGAAGGTCATTTATTTTGTAAAACAATTTGTCTTTGTGCAAAGTTAGGATTACTAGATGCCCCTTATTTGAGAAGGCCAGACTCACTTTGGAGGCATGGTAGTTCCAAAGAGTTCATTTCAGACATCATTTGTTTAAAATTGAACTAGACACCCCCCTTTTAATTCATTAAAATTCCTTTCACACTGTTCTAGAAGTATATTCCCTAAGGGTCTGAGCAGCAAGCTGTGAATGGCAGAGTTCAACTCATGCTTATCACCTTCAGTTCCATTCACTAGGTCTTACTCAAAGGCAAGTGGGTGGGGCATTACAGCTTACATTTTTATTATTATGGGAATGTGGCTACCAGGGCAGATACAACTCACATTTCACTCAACTTTAGACATGCCAGCTCTGAGTAAGATTTAGAAAAGCTGCACTCTCAGATTTTAACATAGCAAACCCCAGGATTTGGACAACATTAAAACTATTGTACTGAAACATGGGATTTCACAAGTCATCTAACTGTCTGGTTTTGCATTTGGGGTTGGCTTCTTTTTTTTAAAAAAAAATCAATAAAACATTTTGCTGTTGTACAAGAATTTTTAGAGCTGGGAGAAAAAAAATTCTAAGAGTTTCTACTGACACTTTCCTCATATATTTTTCCTAAAAGCAGGATCACCCATTATTTATCCTGAAAAGTTCAAATGTCACCCATCACATAGCTCCTTCTTCACAAATGGGAGAGAAGAGCACAGTCAAGATGTTAAAATAGAAAACATTGCCTTGAAAATGAAGGAAGACTTTTTCTGTTCTTGTTCCAGTCTTTTTTAAGGTGATCATAATCTAAAGCAAACTGCTCTGTAGTGAACTATTCTACTAAGTGGTTTTTAAAATCAGGAAAGTTAATTACAATGTGAGTATATGCTGGTGTCCTTGCAAATCTGCCCACATATGTTAATACAGAGACACCAGTATTCATCCTGAAATGATGATACTAATTTCTGGTGAAAATGATCAACCACTATACCTGGTTTAACTGTAAACCAAAAGAAAGGAATGTACCTGTAAATTTATTTATATGCTTATTTTTTCTTGTTTGCATTGTTCCATACTCTTGCACCTTGAAACTGTTTCCCGTACAAATCTGTATGAACCCATCTTATCATTCTAAAACAAGCACAGTGTCTCACCAATTATGAGCACCATCTGAAGCGTCTCAAAGTATCTTCTGAGAATCTTTATGCTTGGTTTTGTGATATGTAAACATGCTTCTTGTGTTTTGTGCAAAATGTCTATTGTCAGCATTGTATTTTGTGCAATAGGTACACGCATCTTCAAAATTTATTATTATTATTACACGTCTTAACAAAAATACAACTCACAAATACTGCATCAATAATTCCCCATCTTCCCAAGTTAAAGCTCAGAAGCAAATAATGCTGAGTCTCCTGAACATACATTCTTTTTCTATTTTATGATTATCACACTCTTTTATCCTCTCCTGTTGTAGAAGTCCCTTTGGCCAAAGCAATCAAAAATTATTTTGCTGCCAATTTTTTCACTGAATCAAAAATGTTCAGAAATTTATTTAGAAAGGAACATACAGTTCCAAAACTTTAAAAAATGTAGCTTAAAAGAATTATATATCCACTTATCAAATTAATTTATATATCATTTTGATGTGAGTGGGGGAGAGAATTAAAGCACTCAATTCTAGATTTCCCTTGAAATTAAGACAATGTTGAGATCTGAGCCACTAGAGACAAATATCCTTATACTGTAAATAAAGTGAACATGAGTAACAATTATTGTCTTATCAACCTGTCTGATTTTGCAGCATATCTTACCTGGTTATATCTTATATATTTTGTATGTGAAATATAAAAAGAACTGTTGCATAAGCAACTGGAAGCAGATGATGTTTCTGAAGTCCTTCATATAGCTTTGGTTCTCAACCTGTGGGTCCCCACATGTTTCTGGACTGCAACTCCCAGAAATCCTGGCCTGCTCAGCTAGTGATGAAGATTTCTGGGAGTTGCAGTCCAGGAACATCTGGGGACCCACAGGTTGAGAACCCTTTATATAGTTTTTTAAATTCTGAAAATGGTCAGTCATGTGTTGTGTATTATAGAGGATGGTCTTCCATTTGAAGGACTGCCAGAATGCAATCCACATTTTCAATACATGGTAGATTCCAAGTGCAGCCCAGCTTGATATGAAGGTAAATAATCATAACAAGGGTAGACCAAGGGGGTCTAAATTGCCCATCTACATGTAGAAGCACCTGCACAGCATATTCAAGAGACCTGATTTGTTTTCTCACCACTCAAATAAAATGTAGTAATTTCAACTTAAATTACAAAAAATAATTTCTAATATTTTGCATATGTGCAGCTTATACAATCCTATGAAGTGACCTGTCTTTTTTTTTTTTTTTGAGTGATGCAGAAATGCCATCCAGCCTGGAAGCTGAGCTCATCTGAGGATCTTTTTGAGCAGCAGATGGAGACCTCAGAAGAGTTCACCTCCATGTGTTCATCTCCAGACTATAAATCTAAAATTACTTCCTAAAAGGCATGCAGCTTACTTGAAGAAGGTGAATATATCAGCCTGTTTTTGAACAGCATACTCTCTGTAATAACCCAAAGGCCACATTCCATTCTGAAAATATCTAAAAAAAAAATTCTAGAAGGTGTGTTTTGGAGGTAGTTGCTTTCTAAATCCCTCCCATATGCAGTTATATGCATCCATTCTTCTTACACATAAATGTCCATTCACACATTAAGTTAGAAACACACATGTGCGTACATATATAAACTCTCTCTCTCTCTCACACACACACACACACACACACTCACACACACACAATCTCTCTCTCTCTCTCTCTCGTACTGCTATCTGTGTATTTCCAGTATGAGGAGGGGTGCTGAATAAACCCATTTCCTGTTGTAATGCTCCCCAGTTATTTCCTATGGTGCAATTAAGCTGGGAGAAGGGGAGAACTCTGGATAATAGGGTTTGACTCCCCGCTCAGCCATGGAAACTCACGGGAGGAGTGGAACTGGTAAAAACACCTTAAATATCTCATTCATCTTGAAAGACCTATTAGGGTTGCTTTAAGTCAGTTCCAATTCTACAGGACAAAACACATCTACGCAGTGCAGTGGCTGAAAGATAAAGTATCCCAAGTCCATCTTCAGAAAGGCAAAGTGTTACTTAAAGCATTCTGAGGGGAAAGGGCCTTTTGTGAGGGTTGTGTGAAACATGTGTGTGTGTGAACTTCCTGTCATGGCTATTGAAGGTGGATTTATTGTGGAAACCATGCTAATCTAAATTAATTGAGTGCAGATGTGATACAGGATTATTTCCTTTTTGCTGGGCAATATTTACACATGGTTTTGTGCATTTTTCACATTTTGCATTTAAGAAATTCATAGAAGTGGTCCTTGTGTAAATACCCATGTGTTTTGCTGCTACCAACAGAAGAAAGCCTTGGTGCTTTCACTAGTAGGTAGGGGCAAAAAAATCCAACCAACCAAAACATGGTAGCAATCAACATATTTTGTGGGGTATCTTGATATATATATAGCTTCACTCTACATATTAGTGGAAACACAGACAAATACATACAGTGTTCCTATGTACTTCAGACTTTGAAGGGGGAAAGTTGTACATGAATTTCTTAATTGAATGGAAGAATGGAATTTGTGCAATATTTAGATGATAATCCCAAAAAGACATTAAGCCCCTTTGTACACAGTGGGACTTATTCAGAACTGTAGTCCGATGAGTAGAGATATAAACATTTGTTCTCAATCTAGGTTACAAAACAACAATACAAGGGCAGTTTAAGACATTTTGCTGCCAGAGGCATAGTTAATGGCTAATTATTCTTAGTCCAAATGCATAGTATCTATAACTAGCCAAGTGATTTTGGTACCTGAGGCAGACTCTTCCACAAACACTTATTATCTCATCCAACACTTTAAAACCAAAAGAAGTCCACCAAGAAAAACAACTAAACATCCCCCGCTCAGTCATAGTACCTTGAATTTGCTCCTTAAATTCACTTGTCTAATGTTAGGAGCAGACCAGATGGACTGGGATTAGTAACAAACGTTCTGCTACTTGAGCAATGAAAAGTGAGAGTAAAATCCCTTCTCGGGGGTTTTGTAATTAAACTGGGATATCATATATTCCCTGAACAGGGTATCTGGCATCACATTGTATTTCGAAAACTTGCTAGCAATAAAGAGGAGTTATAAAGAATTTAGATAGTTCTCAGGAGTTGAACAATATTTTAGACTCTTCTGAGTAGAGTCATTTCATGTTACTAACCCCATTTTAACTAGTGGAGTGCTCAACCATAACCATGCATGCAAGCCACATTTGGATAAGGAACAACACATTTTGAAGAGAGGAAGCATCAAGGTTATATACTGCATAATTTTATGTAAAAAACACTCTGTAATGTAACAGTTTTGTGCTGTAGGATTCACTATCTGGCAATGCAAAAAATGTATAATATTTATTTATTCTGATAGTTTAAAAGGAAACACAATTGTACTCATTTAAAGCAGGCTGCAGCATGTTGCCATGTACCCAAATAGTGTCCATCTTACTTTATGTAAAATTGCCTGTTTTCCTATTCCAGTAATAAAAACGTGAAGCAAAAGGGTTTGAGTGTTGTTCGTTAGGACACATTGTTTCAGCAGAACGAGTTGCTCTGTGCTTTTGCTTCTGAAAGTTGCCTTGTGCCCAGGATGCAGCTGGAGGACATCTTCACATTGAAAGCAGAAAACGGGAATCTCCCAATTCAGGGCCAAACTATATGCAACATGGCAAACTCTTGCATAGGTTTCGATCAATCAAACAATAACAATTACTGACAGAGTCAGATCAGGCAGGAACATAGGGGTGATGTAGATTAAAATCTTTACCTGGAACACCATCACACCTGAGATTGTATAACATCACTGCCCATGTTTCATATTTTATGTTTTTATTGCACAAGAACTAAAAATATGAATCCTTCTGGTTCTAGAAAACAGAGCCAGGAAAGAGATTTCTGCTCATTCTCTTTCCAGATACTACCAGTGTCTCTTGAAAAGGTGCTCCAGGAGGGCTGGATGAGCCTACAAAAATGAGAAGGGGCAACTGGGTGGGTATTGCAGGAGAGAAATTGCAATGTTTAACTACCCACCCCATGCTTACAGCGAGACACCACTGGATTCCAGTTCTGTCCGCACATTGGTCCTACCTCATACATAACAGTGTGATCCTAAAATGCCTTCTCAATGGTCAGTCCAACTGAATTCAATGAAGCTGACTCCCAGATAAGAGACACAGGATTGTAGCCTTAAACTGGCTTCTTTTTAACATCAGTTAAACATAACACGAAACAATCCATTTGTTCTGGCACAGCATATATCAACCTTGGCTGTGCCATTGTGAAAGGCTACTAAAATGCCTGCCAAAATCAAAGCTAATCCTACAAGACAGAAAGTGGTGGGAGAGGGGAGGGGGATATTATGAGGAAGGAAAACTTAGAATTAACAGCAGGGACAGATAATTATAATTATATATAGGTAAGGATGAGATCATCTAAAGAAAAAATATACATTGTAGGTAAGAGATGAGAAAAATCGTGTACATTTCCCTTGAGATTTCTCCACAAACTGTGTAATTGGGTGTCCTCGGTAACATTATAAGATGTGCCATATATGTCACAAAAAACCACGGTGCTGTATTAAATCTACTTTTCATAATCTTCTCTCATTTCCCAGACCTGAGATGCTTTTATTCAATTTTTCCTTACTAAATTGATATGTAAGGCTATATAAACATAGAAATGTACCAGACTCAGAATGCACTGTTAATGTTCCTTTCTAGCTGGTAATTTGTTGGTGCAATTCAGAGTGATTCCATTATATGTAAAATGTTGCATTCTTTCTAGGAAATTCCTAGGAGGAGTTGCTGCAAATTGTTTTTTTTTTCCGGTGATGCATCATTTTCCTCTTGTATTTGCACCAGACCCTTTAAGCTTTTGCTAAATGCACTGACACCAAAAACAAAACAACATTCACTTTCATATTGCAAATAAAGAATAAAATGGGATCTTACAATTAAAGAATTACTAGGGAGCTGAGTTCCTCAAGTTACCTTGGATAGATTCAAGCTGTTTTTGCTCATGCAATATGCAACTGAAATTAGCTTTTAAAATTGTGAGACGGAAGTCTCTAAAGCAAAGTGCAGTGAAGAAGTGGATTTATAAGGATCTCATTTCTAGCAAATCTTGAGAAGTGATTTTTCAACAATTTTCAATGATGTGGCTTTGGCAATGCAGACAGACTCACAGATAGCCATTCTGGCATGCAGTCAAGAAGCACCAAATGTGCCTCTAAATCAGGGGTGGTGAACCTTCAGCCTTCCAGATGACGTGGACCACAATCATTGGCAATACAGGCTTGGAATTCTGGGAGTTGCAGTCCAAAACATCTGGAGGGCTGAAAGTTCCCCACCCCTGCTCTAAATCAACTCTATAATTAGTGAGGTGAGAAAAGAAAATAATTAATTGTAACATTGAAAATTTTGCCAGAATATCCTCTATTATTTATTTTATTTATTGGATTTTCATACTGCCCATCTGGCAGCGAGGTCACTCTGGAGGGGATCAGCAACACTGCTAAAGCTACAAAAAGAAAATAAAGAACACACACACAGAGAGAGAAATGCTAACATACCATATAAGAATCAGCTGACTTTCTGTCCCATACAGTCCAGTCTACTCAGCCCTGGTAGACATACCCTGTGACAAGTAAGTCCTGGTCTATGGATGATCTGATTTTGTCATCCATCTATATGCTACCACCTTCTACTCTTTCATATCTCAGCCAAAGGCCCACCTTACTGAGCCTCAACTAGAGTCATTTTTCAATGGTGATAGGCTTACAGTCCACTTACCAGTTGAGTAGATCAGCCCTCTATATAGATGCAGGACTGTGGAAGACAGGGCTTGTTGGAAATTGCTCCTTCATAGGCTCACCATAAGTCGGAGGTGATTCAATGGCATTAAAAAGCAAGTGCTTGTGATGTGCTTTGAAGATTTGCAAGTATTTTACAAATATTAAACTCCATTAAACTCAGTTCAACGTATTGCTTTGAAAACATAGAATAGAATAGAATAGAATAGAATAGAATAGAATAGAATAACACTTTATTGTCATTGTACAAATACAACGAAATTTTAAAAGTGCCATCCAGCCCGCACATCACTCATCTACCATTTAAAATAAGCATCCATACACATATTCCTATGTCCTCTAATCCACATCACTTGTACCCATTATAAAACTCTAAGACATAACACGTGCAAAGGACTGGGCTGTTTTACTATTTATACAAAAATAAGTCCCAAATCATTCAATTGCCTACAAGCTAAAACATCCTATTCCCAATTTCTGTGCATGCATATTTTAAACAGTAAGAACCAAAGTTTATCTTAGATTGAACATAGGTAATTCCATGTTCTTTACCTAGCTTTCAAGAACAAGCTGTGGGAATGGCTGTGAGATCAATAAGGGGGCACTGAGACAGATAGCAACGAAGGGAAAATATAACTGGTCCCAAGTGCTTGATTGACTCACAGTTAGGAAGAAACAGGAGGCAGAGTGTGGCTAGAGAGAGAAAAATAACCACTCCAAACTCAAGACTGGATCATCTGTTGAAAAAGAGTGTTGGAAAACAGCAAGACCTTGGATTCAATGAAGTAAAACCCTAACCCAGTGTGGCCCTTAGATGTCCACTTTTTCTGGTGGCAGACCAGAGTGGATGTTCCCATTCCACAATGAGAAGGCATGTGAAGGTGGACCTCTACCCAAGGACCCTTTTTTGTTGCATTGGAGAAGTAGAATTGTGCAAGTGATTAATCATGCCCAGTCATCTTCAACATTTTGATTAATGACCCGGATCGGGGTGGAAGGGATGCTAATAATATTTGCCAATGACACAAAATTGGGTGGAACAACTAACATCCTGGATGAAATTCAACAGGAATTAGGAAGTAGTGCACTCAGGAAAAAGAAACCAAACACACATTTGCAAGACAGTGGGTACCTGGCTCAGTGATACTATGGATGTGAAGGATCTTGGAATCATCATAGACCACAAGCTGAACATGAGCCAACAGTGTATAGTCTCCAAACCCCACAAGGTACTAGTTCTCTTCAATTCTGCACTAGTTAGGCCTCTTCTTGAGTATTGTGCCCAGTTCTGAATACTGCACTTCAAGAAGAATGCCAACAAACTGGAACAAGTTCAGAAGAGGGCAACAAGTTTGATCAGGGGCCCAGAAATGAAGCCCTATGAGGAAAAACACTGAAAGAACCAGGCATATTTAGCCTTGAGGAAAGAAGAATGAGGGGAGACATGAAAGAACTTTTCAAGTACTTGAAAGGCTGTTATACAGAAGAGGGCCAGGACCGGTTCTTGACCACCCCAGAGTGTAGGACATGTGACAATGGGCTCAAGGAAGACAGCTTTTGGTTTTATATAAGCTAAAATGTCCTAACTATTAGAATATTGTGGCAATGGAACCAATAACCTTGAAAGGTGGTGACTCGGTGAGTGGTCCAACAGTAGAGGCATTCAAGAGATATCGAGACAACTACTTGGCAGAAACCCTATGATTTGTATTCCTGTATTGAGCAGAGGGTTGGACTTGATGGACTTATTTGCCATCCATTATTCTATGATTCTATGGACACTTGAAAGAAGTATGCACCATTCTTCACAAGGTGACCAGAGAACGGTACAAGCAAGACTTCCCATTTGCTTAGCTGCATTTTTTTTATTTTATGAAATAAGTTCTTCCACAATAGACATACTATTTTCAGTTCATTCACTCATTGATTTTTAAAAAGAAAAACTCACAGAAAATTCATCTCAGCTATTGTTGGTACACAACAGACTGAGAACCTATGTCTTCTATGTAAAAAAATATATATTAAGGGTTACACTTAAGTATTAAACTATGTGCCCCATTCAGAATTATTTTGTTTTATATCTTCCCTGACTCAGTTTTCATGCCAAATCTATGTTGAGTGGGAAGACAGAGGGAGGATTCCAAACCACTGAAAACAATAAAGGACCTCCAGATTGGTGGAATCTGATTTCTGACAGGTTATCGCCTATGCCAAATGAGACAGAAATACAAGTAATCTTGTAAAATGAAAGCCAAGGACAGACCTGTCCCTGTCTTAGATGAATAAGTATCCCATTACACTGAGGAATGGCAGCCCCAGGCAATGATTATGCCACTATTATATTCTAAGCACCTTGGTTTGTCGGACTGAATAAATTCTCGCGAAATAAAATAAAAAGCATCCAATTTATGGCAAAGCATATAATCTATTATTTTGCTTAATATCTCTTGCTTGGTTTTACAGATTATTGGACACAATAACACTATGTTTAAGCATGTGTTTAGAATCTGATGTAATGCAGGCTCTCTCCAATCTTTCTTTTTTTAAAAAAAGACATAACCCCATTGAACTCTTGTGAATTACACTGGTAGAAAGCCAGCCTGAGGAAGATTAAAAACAAGATTGGGGGGTATTTGGGAATGATGCATGTCCATTCGCCTTTTGTTTATGCTCAAATCCACAGAGAATGTTTCTTTCAATACCCTCTGGTCTCAAAGGCGTGGTACGCTAACAAGAGCACAACACAAGCAAACACATTGCCATGCCAAACAACGATTTCAACCTGCATTTCACATTCAAAAGGCACAGTGCCACATCTCTGGATTTTTCCCTCGAGGTGGTGGATTTGATCCTTTCCTGTTTAAGACCAGAGTAGAAACAGGAATGGGTCTGTGACGGAGCTAAGCCATTCTAGGACTGAATTAAAGTATGACATTGTGAAGTACCAATACCTCTTCCACCTTCTTCTCCATTCTATGCTAACTAGTGTGGAAGCAAAGAGTTACCAGTTAGCTCTTACCTGTCATTAGTTACTTTTTTCAGTGTCAAGGGAGTCTCATTGCAGTTTTAGACTATTAGAACTAAATATGAAGACTGTTACTTCCAAGTTACTTTCAAAAGTAACTTTATATAATCATTTTTAGAAGCATTTTGACAGGCATCTTTCAGGCTTTTCATCACTGTCTGATCAAGCATCAGTTTTGCTCTAAGGCATGGAAGGTTACAAACAGGATAAGCAATGCAGTGAGTTACATTTCAGCTTTTTAAAGGCAAGGAGTTATTGTAATGAATGTCAACAAAAGCTATAATGAGTAACAAGGATGAGTTAATTTCAGAAGGTAGCTTTCCACAGTAAGTGTACAGTATCCTGCCTGTCTTCCTCCACTCACCTCTTGTGTAAGGAGGTTAGGTAACTGCCCACTTAGGAGATGGAGGAGAAGTTTCATCTTCTAACACAACTGCCTTACGACCACTCTTTCATCCTACTCAACACTGTTAACAAGTGAACATTATTTTATTTGGCTAACGCTGCTTATTTTGTTCATGCAGTTGGCAGGACTGGGGCTGTTATAAGCACTGATGGGCATTCTAAGGCATAGAGAATAGTGAAGATTCCCAAATATGAAGACAAGTAACATCTCTGGATACTGATAATAAAGTGGGGGGCTCACTAACAGAACAAAAAAAATAGATGAAGAAAGGCTTACCAGCTAAGTGGAAAGAGGAAGAAGAATGAGGAGGCCACTTCAGAGGGAGGAGGAGGAGGAAGGGAAGAGAGCTTTAGAAGGAGCAATCTACAATACTGATCCAGAAAAAAAGAGAAGAGGAAACACTTGAGTGATCTACAATATATTCTAGTTGTCCCACCCCAACAAAACACAAAGGTTCAGGTCATTCATTGTGCAAGCTGGTGCTCTAGTCCAGTGGTTTCTCAGTCTTGAGTAACACAGGTGTTCTTGGACTGCCAGCACAGATGGTGGTGAAGCCTTCAGAGCAACTGTGTCCATCTGAAAGTAATACATCTGCACAGGAAAGCCAAAGAAGTTATTTGAAGAAGATAATGAAGAATTCCAGCATACATTGAAAGAGTGTGAGCCAAATGGCTTTTATTTATATGTGTTTGAGTCTAGGACCGGGACTTGGGAGATGTGGCCATGTGTAATCCATGGAACTCAACTGGGTGACCCCCCCCCAGCAAAGGATATTGTTTGTGGCTTGTTGTAGCAGTTATTTATAGAAATGGGTGTTTCATTTTCTTCAGATGGATGAATGTCATTGTACTTTCCTACTTGGAAGTCATCATTCCAGGCTTTGTTGTTGGTGGTGGTGTTGGTGCGTTTTTTTTTTCTTTTTTCTTTTTCAGTATCAATTTTCTGCCTGGAACATGTACCAGAACGTACCAGACACTCATTAGACCCATCCAGAAGAAAACAAATTTAGTGGTGGACCAAATTGGCAAATATAGGCCAGTCACCAATATACCATTCATTAGTAAGGCAATAGAGAGGGTGGGGGGCAGAACAGCTCCAGGAGCTCTTGGATGAAACTGGTGCCCTCGATCCATTCTAGTCGGGGTTTAGGCCGTACCATGGTATGGAACTGGCACTGGTCACCCTGTAAGATGACCTCTTAAGGGAGGCTGGCAAGGGCAATTCATCCTTATTGGTCCTCCTCAATCCCTCAGCAGCCTTTGATACCATTGATCACAGTATCCTCTTTGGGAGGCTCTTTTGGGTGGGGATTGGAGGTACTTCCTTTCAGTGGTTCCGCTCCTTCTTTGAGGACTGCTCACAGAAAGTTCAGCTAGAGGAGATGACCTCTACCCCTTGGTCTTGCAAATTATCACCTCTGGTGGATCACCCAGCTGCATGCCTTCCTGGACCCTGGCACTCTCACTATGTTGGTCCATGCACTCACAGTGTCGAGATTTGACTACTGTAACACACTTTACATGGGGCTTCCTTAGAGGTTAATGCAGAGGCTCTAGCTAGTGCAGAACTCTGCAGCCAGATTAATAATGGGGTTGAGAAGACATCAATATATCTCCCCTATACTGGCTGCACTGCACTGGCTGCTAATCCACTACCACATTGACTTCAAGGTTTTAACAATGACATACCCTACCCAGAACTGTGCTTTCTCAGTTGCTGGTCCTATATGGTGGAATCAGCTCCCTAATGATATTAGGACCATGAAACGCCTCTTGGCCTTCAGGAAATGGTTAAAAACTTAGCTTTTTCAGGCGCTTTTGGCGACTAATGGAGGTTGAACGTCTGTTTGTGGGGGGGGGTGTTCTGCCTACCCATCTGATTTACTCACTGCCATCTTATATTTTGATTGAATTCTTAATGGGTTTTAATGGTTGGTTAAGTTTTTATGGCCATTACTTCACGAGCCGCTCGCTTCGCGGCAAGCCGTCATTTCTGTGCGAACCGATCGCTTCAGTCCGCACGCTCCTCCTTTTTGGCTGTGACGTCACCCCGACCACGCCCCCTTTACCGTGCTCCAACCGGGGTGAGTGATTCCCCTGCCATGGGCCGGGAATCTTTTCGCTTCGCATCTCGCTTCGCTCCCAACGTCACGTGTGGTCTCGGTTTTTGGCTTTTATTTCAAGTTTTTTTAAAAAATATTCAAACAGGGATATCGATGCATCGCTATATCGTTTCATCGCTTTGCGCTGTTACTTCCTCGTTCGAGTAGCGGCGGCGGCGGCGGCGGCGGGAGCAGGAGGAGCCGCTGCCGCCTCGCCCGGCCAGAGCAGGGCACCCAGGGCAGGCAGCGTGCAAGCGGCGGAGGGCGGGCGGCTGTGCCATGCGGGGCTCCCCCCAAGTAGCGGCGGCGGCGGCGGGGGGGGCTGCCAATGATGCCAGGAAACAATGGTCAAAACAATATAAATTAGGAGCAGAAAACACAGGATCGTACAGTAACCACTCGTGAATGACAGCCAAGCATTGATGCATCGATACGCAGAGTAAATTTTTTTAAAAAAATAAAAGGAGAGTGGAACCGGACGTTGCAAATCAGCTTTCTAATGCGAAGGGAGCACATGAGGTAGTAATCGATTCGGTCCCAAAAATGCCCCGCGTGAGTACAGAGAAACGGGGGTGGGAGCGAAGGGAGACCACGTGGCCACCACGTGACCGCCTCCGAATTCAAATCGAAGGCAAGGTCGATTCGAAGCGAGGCACCTCGTGAAGTAACGGCCTATGTTTATATATATTTACATTATGGACTTATTTTTTGTTTGTGCTCCATGTTGTGAATTGCCCGGAGTTCCTTTGGAAAGTCGGGCAGTCTATAAATAGAGATATAAATAAATAAATAAATAAATATTTGTGCTGTATCTGTCTCACCTTGTTTCACATGTATCATGAATTTGATGATCCAATTATGAAGTTGCCATTCTTAGCCACTGTATTTCATTGCAGAAGCTTTGGGGGCACTAAAAGGTTAATTAAGAATAATAATTGTTGGGTTCAAGGTTTAAAATTGTGTTCTGATGTTTGTCCATGACATCCCATGATTTTTGGCACTAACTTTAATCGTGAAGTTCCCATTCCATACAGTTTTAACTTTACCTAATCCCAGATTTTCACATATACTGTACACCACTCATCATCTTGCACAAAGCTAGATATTGCGGCGACACTGAAAACAAAATGTCACCTACTAGAACACTTGCTGATTATGCTCATGAAGTATCCTTTTGCTCCACTTAAATCACCCACATTCTCCTCCTTCCCGCACCCCCAAATTTAAAAGCAGTAAGGAAATAACCGTTAAAAAAGCTACACGTATGACAAACAGAAACGGTGTCGAAACCTGACACTTCAGTTTGCCTGTGTAACAGAGGCAGACTTTGGCTGAAGATTAGAATGCATCTCGATCTGGCTGTGTTCCTTCCTTCAGCATGTGAAGGGGAGGGCAAAAGGCAAAATCCCTGCCAGGACAAAAGGAACTTGAACCCCATTCAGACTCTGACAAGTGCGAGCAGAATATGATCCTAATCCCGTTTCCAGCATTCTTCTTGGCAGCCCGGGCCTTTCTGTTCTGGTTTGTATTCTTCTAACTGTCACTGCAGCAAATCCCCCAAATGGAATAAGTGGGCCGATAACCATCAAAGGGAAGTCGGGCAATCTACAGTAATGTCACCGAGTTATGGGAAAGGAAAATAAGTGGGTGGTGATGGTGGTACAAATAAAAGGATGTTCTGCAAAAAAAAAAAAAAAAATGGAAAAAAATGCCTCACAGCCACCCCTTCTACTGTGATGCCAAGGATTTTCTATAAGCAATAGCATTTCAACCCTAAGATAATTTTTTTAAAAAAATGAAAAAGGATCTTTACATCCCCTAGTGACGTTAAAAAAAACCAAAAGAAATAAAGAGTATAGAGGCCCCAGAGGTACTGAGAAGCTCCAGAACAACTTACCTCCCAACCCCCACAAGGATATTTTGATCCATTTTCACCCCCTTCAAAATTTTAAAATAGTTTTTGGGGTGTGTGAGGATGCTAGGATGTGAATTTTGGTTCCCTAAAGGTCACGTGTTGCCTATCTTCTTTAGAATGAGGGAAAGGGCTGATGAAAAAACAGGGAAATCAGCAATCAATTACCATATATACTCGAGTATAAGTCGACCCGAGTATAAGCCATGGCCCCTAATTTAAACCCCCAAAACTGGGAAAATTTATTGACTCAAGTATAAGCCTAGGGTGGGAAATGCAGCAGGGCCTGGCAGCTCCTCCTTTGTGAGCTGGGTGTGTGTGTGATGTTTAAAATGACTTTTAGCCACCGAGGCAAGTGCTTGACTTGGTGGCTAAAAGTCATTTTAAACGGGGGGGGGGTCAGGAGAAGTGGTGCACAATGTTTAAAATGACTTTTAGCCACTGACCCAAACTTGCCTCAGTGGCTAAAAGTACTGACCCGAATATAAGCTGAGGACCCCTTTTTTCAGCCCAAAATTAGGGCTGAAAAACTAGGCTTATACTCAAGTATATACAGTATGTTATGGGGAAATTGTCTTATGGGGAAAGGGGACTTCGGGAAAAGCCTAGAGTAGCAAAATTTGGTCCTGGTGCAAAATTGGTTCCTATGTTTTAATACTGCAGGCCACAAAGGTCCTATTAAGGAAAAAGGTGGGTCATGAATGCTTTAAATATTTTTATTAATAAATATAAATTATAGCTTTTCTAGAGAGGTTTGTATCTGCCTATTGCTATTGTAGGAAGAGAAACCAAAAACAAAAGATAAAAATCAGAGAGATAAAGATAGATATGGAACAAAAAAAAATTAAAAATTTAAAAAGTAAACATGTTGCTTAGATACCATGCTTCGAGAACTCCCTGGATGGTTTACAAGTACAGTGGTACCTTGTATAAAGTAATTAATTTGTTTCAAATGAAATTATGTTAAGCAAATTTTCCTTTATACAAATTTCCCATAGGAATGCATTGAAAACAGAGTGATCATTTTTATGTTGTACAGATTTGCCCCATAGGGGATTATGTTAAGCAAATTTCCCCTATCTCCGGAATTTTTTATGTTGTACAAATTTTATGTTACACAAACTGTTTGTTATACAAGGGTCCACTGTAATTATGCAACTACCCATTGCTCCCTCTGTCCACACCAAGCTGGGTACTCATTTCACGAACCTCAGAAGGCTGGAAGGCTGAGTGAACCCTCAACCTGCTACCTGGGATTGAAACCCAGATTGTGAGCACAGTTACAGCTGCAATACAGCAGTGGAACAACGAGGCTCTATAGACAGAGACAGAGGTAGATTCATTATTTTGAGGAGCCTAGTGCATTTCATTCTTGTACCGCTTTCAAGACCTTCCTCACATGTGGCATTTGATGAATTTCCCCTGAGGAAGGTCCTACTACAGGGCTGAAATGTAAAAGGTTCCTCAAAATGATAGAAAGACAGACAGACAGACAGACAGATAATAGGGATGGGCACAAAATGAAAAACGAAATGCTGTTTCGTCATAACAAAACACAACAAAACAAAATAAAACAAAACGAGGAAGCAGCACTTCATTACAGATGAAAAAATGGTGTTTTTTTGTTGAAATGAACCATTTCGTTCTGTCTGTAAGCTGCATGCGGGTTTGGGGGAAGGAAAAAAGTTTTTTAAAACAGCTCCGGGCTTTTTTTTAAAAAAAAAGTCCCCCCCCCCAAGCCCCACCTGCCAGCTAATCAGTTCTAGGTTGAGGGGAGAAAGGTTTTTTTTCTCCACCCCATCACCAATCAGCTGGCAGGCAGGCTTGGGGGAAGAATTTTTTAAAAAAAATATGCCCAGGACTTTAAAAAAAAAAACATTTTCCCCTCCTGCCAGCATAGATCACCTGCCAGCTGATCTACGCTGATCAACTGGCTGGCGGGGCTTGGAGGAGGGAATTTCCCCCCCTCCGTGACCCTTTCAACCCACCCCCACATGAACCATTTCATTAGTGGTTCATTTCATACCTTTTTTTGAAAAATATTTGTATCTAATGAAACAAAAAAATGTGGGGGACAAAACAAAATGAAGCATTTTTTTTTCATTTCATGCCCATCCCTAATAGATAGATAGATAGATAGATAGATAGATAGATAGATAGATAGATA
>JAHTLZ010000129.1:48241688-48269473 GCA_023846285.1 Phrynocephalus versicolor
TATTATTATTATTATTATTATTATTATTATTATTATTATTATTATTATTATTATTATTATTATTATTATTATTAAAGTCATATTTCATGACTTTGTGAGTTGTATCCTAAAATATTCTCGTAGCCATACAATATGCATTGAATCTATATTGAATACATTTCTGCAATTATCCATTTCCTTGGATTGAAGCATTTAACCTATGAGGGGAGAAGGTGTCACAGATAACTTGTTTTGTAGAAATTCCCAGATATTTTTAAAATCTAAGGCAGATAAGAATAGGTGCAAACTGAATAAGAAACCAGGTGTGTGGGGGTGGGTGGGGTGTGGGGGTGTGGGGGTGTGGGGGTGTATCTTTGTGGCAGCATTGATCTCTTCTCTGGCAAGTTCATTTTTCTAATAAATACATAAAGACATAAATCAGAATTGCCCCTTACAGATTTTTTTTGCCCATTGAGGGATGTGAGTGTAGAGATATAAGAATTGTCCTACCCTTTTCCTGTAGAAAAACAGAGATGGAGGGAGAGACCGCATTTCCTCTCCCTTTCACCTCATTCAAAGGAACATTTCACAGCTCTGACCTTAACCATTTCCTGGACGAAGGATTTGATGTACATTTTTAAAATATTTTTCTCATTTTCCTACATCCATCTGTATGCTATGAGCCACAAAGGATATAGCAGCACATCACTGTGCTGTGATACTCAACAGCTTCTTAATGGTAATGAGAAAAGTCCCCACATATCTTTATCTCCCCATTGGCCAGAACCATTCAAGAAAGCAATGGCTCTCTCAGGCATGAAATAATCCACCCCAGTATTTGGGGATGGAAAATCCCTATCCAGATGGGATTAAGGAATACTGTGCCTTAGCGCCAATATCCCAAACAATGTCTCATTGAAGGGCTTGGGAAATCTTATAGGAGGATATTTTTCTTTCTCATTTTCGTTTGCCTATCTCTGCTTAGACCACAAAAGCTGCTCTGCCAATTTCCTTAGCACAGGGTGAACAGCTATTTAGCAGACTTGCCTCAGAGCACATATGCCTCCATATGTATAACTAGAACCTGTGAGGCAGAGGGTTGGCAGCAAGAGCATAGATGCTGAAAGTGCTTCCAGTTTAGTATGAGGGTCAAACTAGATGGTACCATTAGCAAGTACAGTTTTTTTCCATGTATAAGACTATATTGTTCCCCAAAATTGTTAGACTAAAAACTGAGGGTCACCACTTATACACAGACGTAAGCTGCAGTGAGAACCCTCTGGTTACAAAACTATAATTTTGGGCTGGAAAAGTGAGGGTTGTCTTATACATGGGGATGTCTTATAGACGGAAAATACAGTATGTAGAAAGGGTGTTCCCTCAAGTGGCAAAGGTGATTTATGCACAAGTCATCAAAGGCAAGCAAAGGCTCATATTGTTGAAGAAATCCTATTTTCAAAGAGGAACATTAGGAGGGAATGGAATTTATTCAATGTGTTGTTTGACCTTAAGACATTTTGCGATAGAGTTGGAACACAAAATGGTACCCCATCCATTCCAAGGTGCACAGTATCCAAAGAAAACTAAGTTTGTTTCCATACATGAGGGAGAAAACCTCCAAATCACCCCTCCCTGTCTTTGGAAGCACAGTTCAGCAACAAACTAATCAACTAACAATTGTCTACTCTTTGGTGACACCTCTAGTCTGTACAAACATTTCTCATCCATGCTTCCTTCCTCCCTACTTTAGAAAAAGCCCTTAGCTTTGGAGGATGCAATATGGATTCTTTACAATGGCAATATGGATTCTTGACAAGAGAAAGTCACCCAAGGAGAATCTTTCTTGTGTTGGTCTCATTAATAATTTGGGAAGGGGGCACTGTAGCTATTGTCATCCACAACTGTGCATTTTATTAGAACAGAGATAAGGAAATGGGTTGCCTTTTCAGAATTGATAGACTGCAGTTCTGTCATCCCTGACCACTGGGAATGACGATGTGAGTTTTAATCCCAAAAATCCCATTTCTCATCCCTGTGTTTAGAACTTAACAGTTTTGGTGTTGTTGTTGTTTTGTTTGTTGGGTTTGTGTGTGTGTGTGTGTGTGTGTGTGTGTTTTGCAAAATAAAAGGAACAGACAAATTCAGAAACCAGTGGGCATTTGTTTCAGATGGACAGAAAAGAAATAATCTTAAACGACTCTTTGTCAAATATCTTTCTATGAGAAGAAGTGACCAGCCAGAGGAACATCTATCAGAGTTATGTACTTTGACTGCAGTCGTGTAGCCAGACGGAACCAAGTCCCACTGAAATCCATACAGAAACTGTGCAACTGAGGCACAGCTCTATTCGCCTAGATTCCAGTTCTGCTCTGCAGCACAGGACTGGCTTCAGCCAGAACCAGCTGGTATGACTCAGAAAGGCTGATCTCCGTTCAGAGAATCTTTAAGCTTTATCAATTAATGCTTAGAAAGCACTTTGTGGCTCTCCCAAAGTTCCCCACAAGCTCCATCTCACAGGCAAAGGTAAAGACTGTTTGTTTGGGCCTAGGTGGCTTAGCCAGCTTTGCCCGGACTTTAGTCTCCCATTTTGATAGGTTCCTAAATGAAAATCCAATAATATTTTAAGCAGAATGAGTTCCCATGAAAGACATTTTAAATCCTTTGGCTTATCATACCTGTCGAGGAATGTAAGAGAGAGGAGGAGGCGGGGGCAAGATAAAAGCCCTACACTTCTCCTAGGGAGGGTGGGTAACTCCGGCCAGCAGTGGTTTTACTCCTCTGAGCAGAATCGGCCCTTCTTTCCACTGCTCTGATTGAGGACAGTGGCTCTGCATCCCACTTCATAATGAACATGTAAATAGGACTATGGGCTTTTGAGTGGCATAACCCCTAAGTCGGGAAGTTCTCCAAAGCAGCTACAGAAGGAATAAGTCTTTATTCGCAGCAGTGAGAATAGCTGATAGGGAACTGAATGAGAGCGGCTCATGCAAATGCTTTCCGTATTAAGCTCCGTCTGAAGTTAGAAAGGACGGATGATAAACACTCTCAGCTTTAAGATGGCAAAATATGCTTTGCAGGCATGAAGCCGGAGCAGTAACAAAACAATCTGACATCATATTAACAGCAAAGCGTTTCTTATGCGCTGGGCTGCGGTTACCTAAAACTAAAGTCCATTACAGAGCCCTAACTGTTATTTACACTTCCTAAATCTTAAAACCATTAACAAAAGCCACTTAATTCAATTACTTTCCCAAGGCACCAGCCATGATTACATTATCAGGTGGTTGCTGGGTTACACACACTGTGTGACTTGGTGGTCGTATTTTCTTCTTCTTGGGTCCACCCCCCCTCCCTTGAACTCCCCGCCCCACCCACCCCAGATGGTTTCCCCCTTCTCTGTGGCTGTTGCATAGAGCTAATGGGGTAAAAGGAAATGATGATGTTTGTCCCCATTGACAGGTTTATGAGAATTTAATAAAGCGTGGCGTGGATAAAATGAGATATTACAAGGTCGCGCAAAGCTGATTGTCTCCAACACGTCAGCATTTTTTATGCCCAGATATCAACAATTCCCAGCCTAATCACACTAGTTTTGGCTAGAAAGACACTTTATTTTCTGAACTGAAAGGGCTTCTGGGGATTTCCCCATCCCTACCAGGGCCTGGCAAGTTAGAGGTATAAAAAGACATTCAGAATCCCAGGAGATGCACTTTAATTGTGTTGGCCCTCCTGTGGTTCTTTGGCCAATGTTGCTGGACCCTGAAACTGCAGCCTCTTGTAGGGTGGTAGCGTGCCCTATTTTCCAGAGAGCATTCTTCTCACTGAAGGGCTGTCATGGGATAGTCTTTGCCTCAGAGATGCCCTTTCAAGGGCTGTGCAGCCCAAAATCTGGTTTACAGACAAAGAATGCCAACAGAGCAGAGTAGTAGAGGCTTTTGAGATTGCCCATACCAAGTGGGTGAGTCCCTTGGGAAGTACACTGGGCAAGCACTTAGGCCACTTGGCTGGTGGTGACCTATTGTGATTTCTTAGCCAAAATCCCATTGCTCAGCATACAAAATTTCACTAGAGTAGGCTAACTGAATCAGTGAGTATTGGGTAAGTCAAATCCTCCCTATGTTCCACTGATTCAAATGGGCCTACTTTGCTAAATTAAGGCACCAACAAGCTCCATTTGAACCAGCATAACTCACAGAGGAGCTAATTCAATGGGCCTATTCTAGTGCAATTTAGTATTCTAAGCAACGTGATTTTGGCTACTGTATACATACAGACACAATAGTAACTGTTTCCAGTTTTTCACCTATCTGTACTGATGAGCTCACTCAATTCAACACATCTTTGGGATGGATGGGGGAGGGGCTTGTTGTGTCTCCTTTTGAACAGGTAATCATCCTGCCGTCATTAAGTAGCATTAGATAATGGAATAAGCCCCTGTTGCAAAACCAACACAAAGGACTACCACCTCTTAAATTAAAGAGATGAAGTGTATATATGCTGTATATGAGAAGCTGGTTAGATAGCTCAGAAGCACAAAGCCAGGAGCTCCTCATTATGCCTCCCAAGAGAAGAGCCAACTTCTGCCAGAAGAGGGAAAGGTGAGCTAGTCCTGAGCACTCTGTACCTAGACTTTCCTCCTCAAGCAAGCTTTCCCTAAGCGACCAGCTGTTATGTGATTTTTAGATTGGATTGCTATGCATTAGTGCTTGGTCTGGATTTGTAGTACTACTTGTGTTTTTCCATTTTTAACTTTCCGTCTCTCAGAGTAGCATTTTTCCTTTATATTTGTCCTCAGCTTTGAATGTTGTCTTTAATGTTTCTTAGCAACTGTTATATACTCAACCTTGTATATTGTCCTTCAGCATTGTTAGCTGACCAATCCTTTCCAAGGAGAAAGGTGGCATCATGATGATGGTGGTGGTGATGGTGGTGGTGGTGGTGGTGGTGGTGGTGATGATGATGATGATGATGATGATGATGATGATGATGATGATAAGAATAAGAATAATAAGAATAAGAATAAGAATAAGAATAAGAATAAGAATAAGAATAATAAACTATCATCTGCCCATAGCAAAGAACTGGTGAGATCATAAGCCTGAAAAGGTGATTGAAAATGAGCATACAAAATTACTTTGGGACTTCCAAATACAGACAGAGAGGATTTTGGAGCATAATACCCTGGATATTGTGATCATGGAGAAGTAAAAAGTGTGGATCATTGATGCTGCTATACCAGGTAATAGTAGAGTCACTGAGAAACAACTTGAAAAAATTACCTAATATCAGGATCTGAGAATTGAACTTCAGAGACTCTGGCACCAGCCAGTACAGGTGGTTCCAGTGGTAATTGGCATGCTGGTTGTGGTGCCTAAAGAGCTAAGCAAGTATTTAGAAGAAATTGGAGTTGACAAAGTCACCATCAGTCAGTTGCAGAAGGCCACCTTACTGGAATCTGCTTGCATAATTTGCTGATACATCACATAGTCCTAAACGCTTGGGAAGATTTGACTAGTGATTTGTAATTTGAAAAAATCCAGCATAGTTATCTTTTCTGCTATGTGATAATTTGATAATAATAACAATAAATGCTGGAATAGTGATGGTTGTGTGTAGGCCATATTATACAAAGTAGACAGAAGATTTCCAACATTGACATGGAGGGCTTTTAGCAATAGCACCCTACAACAGCAATTCATAGAACTGAAGAAGCATTGAGCTGGAAAGGAGCCTGAAAGTCATCCTTGCTGATGCCAAAAATCCATAGGTAGGATATCCTACACTCGTCGTCCTCTAACTTCTGTTGAAAAAAATCCCTGTTGAAAATGTCCATCACTCAATGAAAAGTGAGTATAAAATTCTTCTGGAGGACAGAGCTAACAGCCACATCCTCTAGCCATACTGTGTGAGCGCTTTCTCTCTCTTCTGGGGAACAACTAGCAGCAACTTTAAATTTCCGCAAAAATATCTGAAACAGGCTTCCTACTACGTACTTCTTTTCACGTCAAAAGCTCGCCCCCTTGTGATCGAATGAAAAATAGTTGCTGTTCTCTTGTACATTAAAAAAGTGAATCAGAAAGGTCTGTAATTCTCCTTAATTGAGACATTCATTAATTTCTTTCAGTTGCACTCACACATACTGGGGTGGAATGGATTGCCCAAATGGGATAACCATGCGTGCATATTTACTGCAGTGTCATCATACACTCAGCTAAGTGTCCCATTTTATTTGCTCTAGTGAAGAGCCAGTTTACATCCTTACTGCTTGAATCAGATTATCTGCAACAACCCTGTAGGACCAGATGAAGGAGGGCACTAGGACCCTCTTGATGCCATCATATTGGTTTCCAAGCACCATCAACCAGGCGTTGAGGAAAATGCCAGTTATATGAGCCAATGGGGTAGTAGTGGTCACAGTGATGGATTAGGAGTCAGGAGACCTGGTTTCATAACTTCAGTTGGCCATGGAGCTCACTAGACAGCCTCGGGCCAATCCAACAAGCTCAGGCTGGCCCACCTCACAGGGTTGCTGTGAGGATACAGTCAATAATGGAGCCTTGTACACTTCCTGCAACTTTTTAAAAATGGAAATTGGAACTATGAGGATCAAGATTACAAACAGATCCAAAAATGTTACCACAAAGTAGAAGGAGAAGGGGGAGAAGATAGCCACTGATCTCTCGATAAAGGAATAAAAACAAAGTGCAAAATGAAATTGGAAAGCTGAATTCCAGAAGTGAAATGAAAGGCCCCACATGTGTCTCAGAGCTGCTGTACAACAGCAACTCCGAACCCCTTCCAAAACTGAAAGCAAAACAACAACAACCTAGCAATCTGCCTTTGCTAGACATTAGTATACTCCACGGTTATGGCTGAGGCCTTTCAGAATTATTTATAGGGCAGGGTTGGTTTTTCTTTTGATTAAAAAACCATTAATTGAGCTTGCCAGTTTATAAGATGAGAAATGCCCACCTTATGGTCATCCACTTGTACCTTTACGAAATGGGGGGTAAGTATACCTGTGATTTTTTTTAATAGGACGATTGGCTTCTGAGCTCCACAAAAACACACAGAGAGATGTGAAACAAGGAAGGAGACATCCCATGATGCCATCCCATGGGGTAGTTGTAGACAAGAAGGCAAGCAGGAGTAGGTTGATTTGGGTTCTGCTTCTTTTAAAAGGAGCAGCCTCAGCTGCTCATGCTCTTCCCCTATACAAACTTGCCACTGAAAAGAGGCTGAAACCGGAGGCCTCCTCCTTGTGCTCAAGGCTTGGTCCAAATGGCCTTGTTGCTCCCCCTCTCCTACAAATATCCTACAAATAGGGTCTTTCTCTTTTTTTTTCACCCACTGCAGATTTCCCTTAATGAGGGAGAAGAGCAGGACCATATGCAGCCCACAGACCTAACCTGGTTTACAGGAATGTCTGGGCCGCGGTTTGCCTCTCTTTTAAACCTTGCTTCAGAAGCTGGCATGAAGGAAAAATCCTCTGTCTCTGATCGCTGAGAACAGTCCTCTTCCTTTGCCAAAACCTGTCAACACAGGAAAGGGATGTGGTCATCCCCTGGATATCATCAGGTCCTCACCTGAAGCTTTTCCACCAGGCACTTTAGATCTGCTTCCTCCCCCTGCCCTCCCCCAACAGACATTTCCATGTTCAGAGAAGGAAGAGAAGGAGGGGAACTGGCTAAGTTCTTAGTCTAGTCCGGCAACATCTGAAAGCTCCCACTGACAGCACTTTGCAGCCTGCTTCAGGAAAAGCCGAATTGCAACCCTGGACAATGTGGCAAGTGACAGAGATCCAACCTGGCACTTCTGTTGAAGGCCCAGTGGCCAAACACTCAATGCCTTCCAACAATCCAGTTGAACAGTTAATACCACAGGATTTGCTGGAAGTACTACTGATATTATTCAGCATAGAACCACTCATCTAGATGTGACCCAAGACCAATGTACTATACCTGGACATCTCAGGAAGCTTCTGATCAGGAAAGAAGAGTGCATCTGCACCACACATGCTTAGACTAGATCAATACAACATTCAATTACAATGCCTTCCTCTTAGGAAGGCATTTGGTGCTTGGTGTGTTCTTTAGAATTCTTTGCAGGAGACTGCACTAGAACCATTTGGCAGGACATTTTAGGCATTTTAGCATATAGTACTACAGATGGGAAGATTCCATCTATTTATTTATTTATTTATTTATTTATTTATTAGACTTATATCCCGCCCATCTTCCCGAAGGAACTCTGGGCGGCTTCCAATAGACAGACCAAAGAGTGGTCGTCAACACAAGATACAATAAGCAATTACAATAGACAATGAATACAATAGACAGACAACAACAAATTAAAACACTTCTAGCATAGTAACGGATAAGGCTCATTAGCCATACATCTTACTTCCAAGGAAGCGGTAATGGCGAGTGGCAGAAAAAAAAAGTCGATAATTAAATTAAACTTGGTCACCAAAGGCCTCTCGAAAGAGCAAGGTTTTGAGAGGTCTTTGAAAGGCCAGCAGGGACTCTGCAGAGTGCACATCACTCAGAAGGGTGTTCCACAGCAAAGGGGCCACCACTGAGAAGGCCCGGTTGCGAGTGATGGTTTTCCGGGCCTCTCTTGGGGTGGCAACCCGGAGCGAGTGCGCTCGCAACTTCCGAACCGGTCGGGCCGAGGTTGATCTCTGGGCGATCCGCTCCGCCAGGTAGTCCGGGCCCATGCCATGGAGGGTTTTATAAACTAAAACCAGCACCTTGAATCTGATCCGGTACGCAACGGGCAGCCAATGCAAGTGAGCCAGGACTGGGGTGATGTGGTCATAGCAACGCACTCCAGCCACCAGCCTGGCTGCTGCATTTTGTACCCGCTGCAAGCGCCGGAGGAGAGTCAAGGGCAACCCCATGTAAAGAGTGTTACAGTAGTCCAGCCTTGAGATCACTAGTGCCTGCACTACTGTCCTCAGGGAGTCCCCGTCCAGGTATGGGCGGATCTGGGCGATCCGACGGAGATGGTAATAGGCGGACCTGGTCACCGACGCCACCTGGAACTCCATGGTGAGTGCAGGGTCCAGGAACACACCCAGATTCCGCACCCTCTCCGCGAGTTGGAGGGAAACTCCCCCCAAACAAGGGAGGGGGCCACCGTATCCAGACAGCGAGCTCCCAAAGAACATAACCTCCATCTTCCCGGGGTTTTGCTTAAGCCTGTTCACCCCGGTCCAAGCCAGTACAGCACCCAGGCACTCGTCGAGGACCTCCACAGCTTCCACTGCAGAGGTGGAAAAGGAGAGATAGAGCTGCGTGTCATCAGCGTACTGATGACAGCAGACTCCAAAACTCCTGATGACCCCCGCCAATGGCCTCATGTAGATGTTAAACAGCATGGGGGACAGAGACGACCCCTGTGGAACCCCACAAGGGAGAATCCAAGGGGCCGATAACTCCCCCCCATGCTGAACATACTGGGGCCGGCCCTCCAGGAAGGAACGGAGCCAACTGCGAGCAAAGCCTCCGATTCCGACCTCAGAGAGCCGGTCCAGTAAGATACCGTGGTCGACAGTATCGAAGGCTGCTGACAGATCCAGGAGGACCAACAGGGCAGAGCAACCCCTGTCGGCCACCCGGATAAGGTAATCTTGCAGCGCGACCAGAGCTATCTCGGTCCCCCAGCCAGGCCTGAAGCCAGACTGGCATGGGTCAAGGCAATGTTGTTCCTCCAGATGGGATTGTATCCAGATCGCGGCCACCCTCTCGATGACCTTGCCCAGAAAGGGGACGTTGGCAATCGGACGGTAACTTGCCAATTGGTCCGATGCCAGGCCTGTTTTTTTAAGAATGGGCTTTATTACCGTCTCCTTCAAACGGGAGGGAAAGACCCCCTCATTGAAGGATGCGGTGGCGATGATGGCAGCCCATTTAGGCATGGTCCCCCCGGCCGCTTTTATAAGACAAGCTGGGCAGGGATCGGAGGGGGTGGATGCAGGCCGGCAATGGGCAATTGCCCTGGAGGCTTCCAAGATGGAAACAGGCCCAAACTCAACCAATTGAGGAGAGCGAGGGGGTGCCACAACTGGGGGTGGCGAGGGACGACTAGTGCAACCGGAGTCAAAACCGGTACGGATGGCCTCTATTTTCGATCTAAAGAAGACTGCAAAATGCTCACTACTGAAATCAGTAGGAGGAGGCCCAGTCAGACTAGGATTGGTGAGGTCCCGAACCACCCAGAGGAGTTCTGCCTGGCGGTTCGAGGCCTCACCAATTCTCAGGGAGTAATAATGTTTTAGCCTCCCTGATCACCCGAGAATAGCGCCTAGTCTGGATGACAACCGCAGTCTTATTATGTGCCGTCCAGCTCGTCCTCCAGCTGCTCTCCAGCCTCCTCCATTCTTGCTTCATTGCTCTTAACTCCGCCGTGAACCACGGTGAAGGTCGAGCTCTGCGGTGGAGGAGACGCTTGGGGGCGATCCGGTCGATGACGCGGGAAGTTGTTTCAAACCATCAGTCAACCGCAGTCTCAGCCGGATCGTCAGCCCTCCCGCCAGGAAGCTACCCGAAGGCCTCACAGAACCGTGCAGGATCCATCAGCCTCCAGGGGCAAGCCCAAACAAGGGGCTGGTGGTCCCTGCGGGGAGGAGCTGCAATTGACAGGGAAAAGGACAGCAGGTGATGGTCTGACCATGACACAGGTTGGGAGACAAAGTCCCCCACCTCCAGAATGTAATCCCCCGACATGGAGGTAAACACCAGGTCAAGGGTGTGCCCAGACCTGTGGGTGGGGAATAAAACATGCTGGGACAGGCTCATGGAGGTCATGGACTCCATGAATTCCAGAGCAACACCAGATGGTCCACCACTGACCTGCACATTGAAGTCCCCAACGACCAGAAGGCGAGGAGACCTCAACAGCGCAGCGGCGATGAAGTCCGAGAGCTCTGGTAGGGATTGAGCTGGGTTGCGGGGAGCACGATAACCCAGCACAATGCCAAATCTGTCCTGCTGTCCCACCAACAGGTGAAGGCATTCTAACCCTGGACTAACCAATATCGAGGCCCTGCTGACAAGAAGTGATTCCCTGTAGACAATGGCAACCCCCCCTTTCTGGCCCTCCAACCTGCCTACTCCCTGGACCGCGAACCCAGGTGGGCACAGCTGGGTGAGTGAAGCTGACACCTAGATCTGATACCTAGAACCATGCCAGGCATCAAAGAGCTATGCCTGTGTAGTTCCGATGCCCTGACTAGCACATTGAAGAGGCATGTTGTAACTGAAGCAGTTGGCCACCCTATGTGTCACGGTTGGGGCCATGCCGGCACCTTGCAAATCCAAGAGTGTGCAGGATTGGCTACAATCCTGTTGAGAAGGCTGTCCTGGAAGCCTGCAGGACCAGGTCCTCCCCCTGCAGCTATGGCTAAGCCCTTCAGGAGCAACACCTGTGATGGCCCAGGTTGGGGCTCTTTCAGGAGCAGTCCTTCAGCAATGGATGTCCCTGGTCATGCAGTGGTATTTCTCCTGACACCATTCCTGCTGTGCCTACACTGCCCTGCCATTCTTGCCTCTCCAGAAACCCCGTGGATCCAGCTCCCAGGTACTGCTCCCTCACCCGGACCCATTCTGAGGCCTGGTGCCTAGTTTGCTGCACTCTGACACCTACGTCTGTCTGCAAGCCAATATTCCCCCTGTTCTTCTTCCCACAGAAAATAATTTCACTTGATAGTTGTTGTGAATTTTTCAGGCTGTTTGGACATGTTCTGGGAGTTTTTCTTCCTGACATTTCACCAGACTCTGTGGCCGGCATCTTCAGAGGGCAAGGTGCTCAGGGAACAAGGAGTTTCTCTCTGTGCTCTGAGGAAATTTCCTTTGTTCCCTGAGATCCTTGCCCTCTGAAGATGCCAGCCCAGAGTCGGGTGAAACGTCAGGAAGAAAAACTTCCAGAACATGGCCAAACAGCCCAAAATATTCACAACAACTATCAGATCCTGGCTGTGAAAGCCTTTGAGAATACATTAAATTTCGCTTGACTTTACACAGCTGTGAACCAACCTCAGAAATCCCCCACAGACTCAGCCAGCACTGCAGGGCCTGATGCCACATCACCATCACCCCACGATCTGCTCTTTGCATCTCCCTCCATTTCACAATTAGAGTGCTGAGATTCTGCTTTGCATGCCTGCTTTCTTTCCAGTTCAAAATTACATCCTCCTTGCCTAAAGGAAAGGAGTCAAATTCTCCCTGGTTTAAAGATTCCATGCCAAGAGATAAGCATGCCTTGCTTTGCCTTTCCCCATAATCAGCTCTTGCACCAATCAGCCTCTTGGAATGTAAATGTATGTAAATCTTCAGCAATAAACCATCTCCGCCCCTATCTCAGCTTGCTCCCTTGGAAGGTGGAGGAGGCTGGAGTAATCACAGTGCAGTGATGCTGGGCAGAGCATTTCTGCTGATGAATGCAGCCAATAATAACATAGTTTTATGTATCATTAATTCCCTCAGCATGCGAAACAATAACTTTCTCTGAATACAGATAATGCAGTAATCACTCACAATTGCCAAAAGAGTTATCAGCATTCAGCTGTGTAAAACAACAAGGGGAATATGTTTCTTAGCCACTTAAAAGGGAAGTTGGGGGGGGGGACCAGCTCCAACTCTTTAACATTCACATTAAATGCAAAGCTGCACAGAAGCCTAACTCAACTTAGTTACTACCTGATCCTCAAATAGTGACTATCAAAGCAGACCAGTTCATGTTTTGTAACAACTGCAAAATGGAAGCTTAGGAACTGTAAATAAGGTTATTTCAGTCATTTAGAGAGAGCGAGAGAGAGAGGGAGGGGGGGAGCTCTTTTCCCACCAATAAGGGCCTGCCTTGAAAATTGACAAGTTCGACAAAAAGTCTAGACATTACAGTCATTGTAGATGCAGGGAGTAGGGAAGGTGCAGCTCCCTAGACCTTGTTCAACTACATACCAACCAACATACCCAGCAACGAGGGATGCTGGCAGTTGTAGTTCAGCCTCTGCTCATTCTTCACTAGAGATGGGCACAAAAAAAATAAAAAATTGTTTCGTAATTGATTATTCATTTTGTTAGGTAACGAAGTGAATAACGAACAGCCCCCTCTAAGAAAAATGAAACAAAATGGAAATTTCCATTTTTTTCCATTCGTTTTTTGTTTCCCCCTACCCCACCGGTGTCTCTTACCTGACTTCCGGGTCGGGGACCTCCGAAGGCGGCAGTGAGGAGCTGCTGGGCCTCTGGATGCAATGGTGGTGCAGTCCACTACCACCTGGCACAGCTGCTACCGGGACTCCGGAGGTGGTGGTGAGGCCTTACTCTGCCTGGCGAGGCCTCCTGCCATCTGGCGTGGCTGCTGCCAGGGCCTTCTGGTCCATCACCGCCTCTGCCACCGCCATCCACATAAGCCAAACCAGCTCATTTTTGTTCGGTTCATATGAAATTTTGTTTTAAAAATTCATATGAAACGAAATGAAATGAACTGAGGGGGCCCGAAACAGAACGAACTGAACCATCGGTTTTCTATTTTGTGCCCACCTCTATTCTTCACCCCTGCTGTGTGTTTCGTGTAGTCACTGTGTTCCCTGGGGTGATGAATGACCATATGCAGCCCCACTTATGTTCTTGGGACTGCACAAGTTAATGTTAGTAGTAGTGGTGGGGCATAGCTTTGTGCCAAGAGGTCCCAGGTCCAACCTCTAGCAACTCCAGGTAAGTCTCTGAAAGAATCTTGCTAGAAAGCCTGGAGAAGTACTGATCATCATTTGTCAGTAATGCTGGCCAAGAAAAGTCATCTTAGCAGAATTCAGTATCTCTTTAAAGGACACATCCCTCCTCTTAGTTATCCTTGCATAAAAAGCCCACTTACATGCCATAAAAGAGGAAACTAAGTTGCATGAATCTGCACATACTAAATTATCTATGTAGCTGCACATTTATAAATACCAAATACCTGTATAATATAAATGAAAATGTAGGACATCTCACACTGGATTGGAAGACTGTGACCAAACAAGCTGTCTATCTGCCCAACCAGCTTCAACCTGTCTGCTGTTCTTTTTTCTAAATTTAACCTAGATTTGAACTGGACAGCCTTTGAAAAAGGACTCCAACCAGAATGTAGAGATGGACAAAGGGTTCCCTTATATCTGAGCAGCAGGATTTCTGCACTGTTGCAGACAAAGTGGAGAGGCCAGCATTCATAGACATCGCAATTCCCCTAAAGACAGACTTCTTTGGAAACTAAACAAGAGGCACCCTATGATCCAAAGGTGCCTACTCAGATGATATAAAAAAAGAGATCTAATACGACTAACTAATCTCTGCATGCCAATTGCAATAATATTTATTTAGCAATCAAAATACTGCCAGTGACATTGTTTTTATGTAATTCCGAGTAACACCAATGCAAATACAACTTTTTAAAAGGAAAAAAATGTACAAATCATCATGCAAATGAAAACTGATTTAAACATACCATCACGGAATCAGAGAAATTATCCCTGCTGCAGGGATTTCAAGGAGATTTGAATTTTGACACACAGGTTGCTATTTTGAGAGGATCTGGAGGACATGCAAACTTCTGTTAAAAAAATAAATCCTTGTGCATGGCTGCAAAGGAACAGCACAGGCCAGAATCATATTGGGATTTCTCCCTGTACCTAATAAGTACAGTCATGGAAGTCATTTTAAAGGTGCATGTGCTTGATACAACGTGCTTTCAGTGATAGAACTGACTCTCTTATAGGCAACAGCAAACAATTTCCTCTCTTCAGGTCACATGGCCTTCTTCTGCCTTTCTTCCTGGGACAGCTTCTCTACCTCTTTCATGAAGCGAAGGCATAATTCCTCCTGCCATGGCAAGGACACGCACTGGACTGCCACAGGGAGTCCCACAGCACCTTCTACAGCCTGCAAAAATGTACAGAAGCAGAGTTTAAAAGGAGAAAACTTGTGGAATACTTTTTGGTGGGGGAACTTTGGTTTCTAGAGTCACTGACTGAGAGATTCTGTGAAATAAAGTCTAAAAAAAAACCCTACCCTTTGCAACCTCTGCTGAGAAAACTTTGAGGAATCAAGTTTTTTGAACAGAAGAGCCTGGTCCTATGCATGGTTGCTCTGCTGAAGCACTTTTTTCGGTGGAGATTAGTCCACTGTATAGGCATGCATGTGTGCACATGCAGACACATAGGTCCACCTGCTGCCTAGGATGCTGTTTTATTTTGCTTCCTTTGGGATAGTTAAGTATGTGATGTGTCTTATTTTGCATTATAAATATATTTTGTATATTAGTTTGTTCTGACATGCACTATGTGACTGACAAGTAACATGTGCGCCAGGAATGACAGTTAACACAACCGAGAGGTGTGGAATAATGCTTGTGAATGTAACTAGGAGCTCATTGGGTGGCATGATTCCTGGGTGGAGACTGTTATGTAGATAATATGTGTGAGTAGAGATGGGCACGACTCAGAAAAATTGTTCATTTTCGTTTTCGTTTAGGGGTCTGTTTCGGCTCGTTTCCGTTTTCGTGAGCTAATTTTCAAAATTTTTCATTTTTGTTTCGTTGCGTAACGAAAACGACAAACAAAACAAAAATGAAAAATTTTTCGTTTCTTCCCATTTAGCTCCATTAAGTGCTTTTCCAGTAACGAAAAACGAAAATTGGCTTGAAATTAGTCATTTCGTTTCCGTTTCCGTTCCAGTTTTGAGCCGTTTTTCGTTTTTTGTTTCGTTACATAACGGAAACGAAAAACAAAAACGGAAACGAAAATTCCGCTAAGTCGTGCCCATCTCTATGTGTGAGCATCATATGTGACATGGAATGTTAGCATGAAGAAGGAACATGTCTGACCCCACTATCTGTTTGGCCACCAAAATAAAACTGTTGCCTAAACAAGTCCTTGGATTGTTACGCACACCCCAAAAACCTTTCTGACTCAAGACAGATTCAGACAACCATTTGTGTTGCAACATTAATTTCAAAGATATTGAAACTCTGTTACTTTTCTGTGATCCTGACTTTTGCAATGACTGTACACTTCTTTCTCAAATTCTATGGATGTGAGCAACATGGTTTTGGTTATACGTGGGGTTTTACCTCCACCCCATCCCAATAAATTCATAAATATTTTTCTCCACAAAGTGGTCTCTGAAAGGTGGGTCTCAGGCTTCCCTAAAGCCCTGTGGTTAGCAATGCAGTGGGCCCTGGTATGATGACAGCAAACATCCCCCCACCCCAAGGCAGCCCCTGTCATGTGGTGGTGGCTCCACACTGCAGCTGGGAAAGGTGCTGAGGCATGGCAGAAGACTGGTGTGGGTTGAGGGGGTGGTCTCTGTTTATCAACTGTTTGTGCTTTGGGGGAGTATGGATTTTGAACTATACAGGAGTCTGGCACTGCTAACCTCTGTATTGTTGAAGGGAGGAGTGTTGATCTACAAATGTCCCTTCCAATTTCCTTTCGGCACAAGAATTTACTTTAAAAAAGCAGAGAAACAAAGGTATTCAACAAAAAATTGAGAGCAGTTGCCATGATTTACTTCAACAAACATTTTTCTTTGGAATTGTTCACGTATTTGCAAATACTTGTTATTTGGTGTTACTGGATGTCTGCACAAGCAGTAACTATTTGACATTTATTTACAATTCTCAGGTAGATGTATAAATGCTCTATATTGACTCTCTTAATGCATAGCAGTCACTATTTGTCCCATGCAACTCAAACTAAATGTTACCTGAACAGCATCCTTATCAGCAAACTTTGTGTCCATTCAAGTGCAGACATGCAAGAGCATTCCATATTTGACAATATGATTAGTCTTGCAGCAGCATTTAGTAAATTTTACATTACCTTAATTCACTGGTCCAATAAAATGCTATCCAAGGCAATGTTCAAATTCTGATGTCACATTTTGAACATGACATCAAATGGAGTCATATATCTTTGACATCAAAACCTGAGTTTTCAAAAGAACCAAAGATTAAGATTTCCACCTCTAACTTCAGTGACCAATCCAAGCAAACCTCTTTCAGTTTCTTATCCCAGAGGTCACCACAGAATCCTCCGTAATGCCTTAGCTCCTCTTCATCAGCCTCTGTAACTGTAGTGACTGGCACAACTCCAGCGGGGAAGTTTAAAACGTTGTACAGCATGGTGCAGGAGATAGCCGCTGGGAAGAGATAGAAGCACAAGAAGAAGACAGTTGGTAAAATCCAGACCATTTCCTTCCTTCCTTTCTTCCCTCCCTTCCCTTCCTGGATGGAAAGTCATCTCCCGACAGTTCTCATTTTCTGTGTATTCTACCATCACAAGCAGAAATGGCATGATCTAGAGCAAGGGTGAGCAATATGTACCTGTGTGGTTGGCATACACATAATCCCAGGGGTCTTAATGTAGCTCCCCCAGTATCCATAACACCCATTGCACTCTTATACCCTCAGTAAATTGGCTGAGAAAGTTCCTTCTGGCGTCCAAGAGAGCCTTCACCATATTTTGATGGGACTCCAGGATATGCGCACTAAAAGCAAATGGCCACTAGAATGCTTGGGTGTGTATGTTTCATTTGAAGACACACATGCACACACAGATAAAATTCTGGTAAGAAAAATGGGGAGGGGAAGGTATGCTGAAGATCAGAGGGTAATCTAGGGGTGGCCATGCGTGGCGCCCAGACCTCTGTATATTTCCCACCCTTAGTCTAGAGAGTCCCCCAACTCTTTCAGTATCCTTCATGAAGCCCAGATATTTTATCCAAGACCTGAATCAACCTGGGCACCAGCTCATATTTGTTTGCATAAATTCCTTTGCATCAACCATGTTTGTTCATTTTCTTTATATTTACACTCTTTTTCTTTCAGCCTTGTTCTTCTGCTCCCTTCCCTGTAATCTTTCCTTCTGCCCACTTATCCACCCATCCTCAGAATCTGGCTTCCATGGGATCACACACAATGACATCCTCAGGGAGAAAGCATCCCCGGTTGTAATTTGGCCAACACTGTTGTTGTTCAGCTTTAACTCCCCTCAATCCTGGCCATTCCATAGTAAAGGAATGGAAATCCAGCAGCATCTTCTGGACCACAAGTTACTCGACCCTGTTATACTCTTATCAGTGCATATACAGTAAATAGCAATGTGCAGCTGAATTATTTCCATTAAGCATATTATAGAAATTATAACCAACAGTTTGTGAATATTCATCACAAATGTTGCTAATGGACACAAAAATTATTTGTTCTAGTGCCTGTTTCGGAAAACACTTGTAAAGGTTGTAGAGGAGCACAGATTGGAAATGAAGAAGTACAAGTTATGCAGACACCATAACTAGCTACTTAGGGAATTTTTTTAAAAAAGTGTCAAGTTTTATGCTGTTCACGTACCATTCTCAAGTGTTCCATCCATCCATAGTAACACATAGTAACAGCCAGAATTGCAAGTAAGCAAGCAAGTTATTTTTTTTCAGCATTGCACAAGGACCGTCCAAACTAAGGACTGTCTTTAAGTAGGTGACAGAAATATTTGATTGGGTCCACAGTTGTTCAGACCAAAGAATAAGCTTTAAAGAGTTAGACTGGAACCTAGTTCTCAGTAAAGAAGCAACCTTTGTTGTCTGTACCATTCCAGATTGCTGGGGAGGCTCCCATAATGGAATGAAGAGATGGAATGAGCTACATACCAAAACTGAGCATGTGTGAGAATAGGCCTGGCTGAAGACTCCACCTAGAGAGTAGGTTGACATAGGTCAAATACACATTAACTACCTCATGGAAGATCAGGGCAGGTTATTGTGAGAAACAACTGTTCTGTCTGACTAATGCTATTTTTCTTCTTGGTTTGCAACAGAGAATGGCGGAAACAAATTTCAATCTGACAACGGCCTGATATCAAATCCTAGTGGAGGACAAATGCAGGCAGTTCTATTCAGGACTAGAATGTAGTTGGGTGTTCTCAAAATGCAACAATAGTATTTGACTGGACTGAAAGGTACTCCTTCTCAAAATACGAGACTTACGGATTAATTTTGCAGGATAGCCAAGGAGAAAGGCAGGGCCCAGGACTGGGCAGAGGACAACATCAAGTTGCCATTTCCTCCATTCATCCATAAACTTCTTACGATAAGCCTGAGGGTGGAAGGCAACTGTAGTTTAAAGGTGACAGGAATGCTAGGAAGGATGCTGAAAGTAACAAAACAGTTGCTGTCTGAAAGAGTGAGTTGCGCTAATGGGGTGGGTGGGTTGGTTGGTTGGTTGGTTGGATGGATGGATAAATCTGTCTCCACATGAACAACTGTGAGCAAGTATTACTGCTCTGACATGAATTCATCTTTGCTTTTATGAGGGCATGTATGATGTATGCCTTGAATGAGGTACATATGGCCTTCCAGAACTTTTTAGACTGATCCTTCATCTCTAGCTATCCAGGCTAGGGTTGATAGTGGTATCCATTCCAAAACATATGAAGAATCAAATAATCCTCATTCCTATTGTATCCACACAATCCCCATCTTTTGCCTGGATGCTGGCAAGTAGACTCCTATGACGGTCTCATAGATAGACCAAGTCTAAGCAACTTTATTATATTTTTCTTCCTCCCACTGATTGGCTGTTGAGCTGATCTCCAATCTCTACATGCAACAGCTAGCCCTTAGGTTTCCTGCTTGTTTATGAAACAAAACAAAATGCTATACAGTATTTCTGTTTTGTCCCCATCTCTAGTCATAGCTATAGCCTTTACAGCACATCTGAGAGACTGAATGAACTGCATACTGTACATATGTGACACAGAAAATTCAACTAGCTTTGAAATGGAGAGAAGTGAAAAGTGGTGTGCCCCAGGGATCTGTCCTGGGACCGGTGCTTTTCAATCTGTTCATAAATGACCTGGAGACAGGGATAAGCAGTGAGGTGGCCAAGTTTGCAGATGACACAAAACTTTTCCATGTGATAAAAACCAGAGAAGATTGTGAAGAGCTCCAGAAGGATCTCTCCAAACTGGGGGAATGGGCTGCGAAATGGCAAATGTGTTTTAATGTAGCCAAATGTAAAGTAATACATTTTGGGGCAAAAAAATCCAAACTTTATCTATCAACTCATGGCCTCTGACCTATCCATGGTGGATCAGGAAAGAGATCTTGGTGTGTTGGTGGACAGCTCCCAATGTATGGAAGCAGTGAAGAAGGCCAATTCCATGCTAGGGATTATCAAAATGGGCACTGAAAATAAAACAGCCAACATTATAATGCCATTATACAAAATGATAGTAAGGCCGCACTTGGAGTATTGTGTACAGTTCTGGTCACCGCATCTCAAGAAAGATATAGTGGGACTGGAAAAGGTGCAAAAGAGAGCAACTAAAATGATTACTGGGTTGGGGCACCTCCCTTATGAGGAAAGCCTCAAACATTTGGGGCTCTTTAGTCTGGAAAAAAGGTGCCTGAGGGGGATATGATTGAGACATACAAAATAATGCAGGACATGAGTAAAGTGGATAGATGGAGGCTCTTCTCCCTCTCACAAAATACCAGAACTAGGGGACATACACTCAGATTGAGGGCTGGGAGATTAAGGACAAATGAAAGTATTTTTTTCACCCAGTGCGTTGTTAGTCTGTGGAACTCCCTGCCACAGGATGTGGTGATGGCATCTAGCCTGGATGCCTTCAAAAGGGGACTGGACAGATTCCTGGAGGAAAACTCCATCACAGGTTACAAACCATGATGGATATGTGTAATCTCCAGGCTTAAAAACAGGGTCTTTCAAGGGCCAGAGGCAGGGGAGTGGAATCAGGAGACAGATCTCTAGTCTCGTGCGCTCCCAGATGCATCTGGTGGGGCCCCTGTGAGATACAGGAAGCTGGACTAGATGGGCCATTGGCCTGACCCAGCATGATGGTTCTTCTTAGGTTCTTATGAAAATGCATATTGTGCTATATAGTGGCACCTGTATATCTTTTTGGTTCTTCTGCATGAAGCAGTATCATGGACTTGACACAGGCTTTTTTTTCTATTTTAAAAAAGTCCGCTAACTTGTTGGATAGAGGAGGTGATCAGAGAAACAGTTCTAAGAAAAAGAAAAATCAAGGCAAAGAAATTAGAAAACACATTAAATATAGATAGGTGGAATAGTCCAGTCATTTAATGAAAAGTATGCATTGTTGCAACTATGAACATGCAGGTAGGTAATCTTGTGGTTTCCTTTCATTTTAGGGACTTTCTGGGGGTCCCTTTGCCACCTCAGGACATTTACAGTAGCAGGCTTTTCAGTAAGCCTGAAACACCTGAATCTTTCTATTTCAAAGAGCCTAAACTAAGAAAAGAGTGAACAAGCATGGAGAGAATAGAGGTTGTACCTGTGGAAAAATGAATTTCATCTCTATGAGAGAAAGACATATACCTTATTTCCAATACTGTTTCTAATTTTGCAGCACAGATTAAGCTACAGATTCCTACTTGCACTAAACTAAACAAAAATTACCATCACTTTTCCATGGTGTTCCCAAACATCTTTAACAGACCTAAAACATAATAAAACACAATCAGTTGGGCATATTAAAAGCAGAGAGGATTGCTACATTGCTGAATAGGCAGCCTTTGAAGTGTCTTTGAAAATGATTAAGCAATTGTAGGGCTCTGGATATTGTTGGACTACAATTCCTGTCATCTGTCACCACTAACTTTAATATCAAAAGCTGACGAAAGTTGTATGTCATGATCCTCTAAAGGACTGCAGTTCCCTCTCCTGGACATTATTTATTTTACAAAGCTTTCTACATTTTGCAACAGTATGCTATTTAACAAAAGAGATGGCCTTTATTTTTAAGGTACATATGTTCTTCAAAAATGTTACCATTGTTCAGAATGTTGTCTGTCAACTTTAATTGATTCTTACTGCACACCACACAGGGCATTCAGATGACTGGCCAGTCGTGGGAACTGGAATAGAAACAAAACTGAGTGAGAATCTAGATTCCTTAATACTATTTTGTTTGTTTGTTTTTTGCTTTGGGGTTGTTTTTTTTTGCCAGAAAATCCAATTGAGGTTGAAGGTGTTCAAGTACATTATTTTCAGTGTCTGCAAACTGGTTAAACTGTAGAACCATATGCATATCTACAGTTTGCAAGTCTATCAACTTAACACAGATGATTAAGTAGACACGGCTCCCAGGTTTACCAGACCTGGTACTTTGATATTTTTAAAGTTCCTCAGGCCACAGAACTCAATGAATTAACAGTTGTGGCATACCATATAGGGCAGAAGCAACAGTGTGATATATAGACTTAGTATCTGCAGTTCTCTTTTTGCAACAGCTGAGTTCCACTTTATTCCTAAAAAGCATTTGAAATGGAGACGTTTCACTGCATTATTTACAGGTATTAAGAGCATCCATTCCCATCACTTTAAAGAACCCACAAAGTTGCCTGTTGTATGTACCAAATTTCTGTACCCATAGCTTCTCCTATATGTCCCTATTTCTTTTAGGCTGATCAATGCCTTTTTTCACAACTAGTGAAACAAAACTTGTAATGATTACCATTTTACTAAAGAGTGAAGTCAGGTCCTGCAATTTCTCAGAATAAACTAACTCAAAGGAATCTGTGTGTAGTGAAATAAACACAGAAAGCTGAAACATGGTGATTTTTCATTTTACACATGAAAATATACATATAAATTTTTAAAAAGCTTTTTGTTTGAGAAGATTAATGGTATAAAGACCTAAAGAGGTGCAAGTCTCACCCAAGGTTTGACAATCTTGGCCAAAACCTTTTTCACTGTCTTTTGGATTCTTAACCAAGTCACCTGAGGCTTCAAACTAGGATCCACAATGTCTTTTTCTCTGGGAAGAAGAAGAGAAAGAATACAAACAACTGGAAAGACCAATTCATTTGTGCACAAAGCAAATATATACAGTGCATATGCTGAGCACTAGATTAGCAGCTGCAGATTTACTCTTCCACTGCCTAAAAGTACTAAATAAACTGCCTCAGAAATACGTACTTAATTATACATACTTCCATGCTGTAGTTACCAGAGCTAGCCACCAGAGGAAGCCAGAAACAATCCAGCATGCACTGCTTATAGCTGGTGCTGTGCAGATATGGAGGTTCTACTGAATATGGATTTCTCACCATTATTAACACCCACATAGAAAAGAGTAAAATGTGGAGGGAACTCTGCCCTGGTCCAACACAGAGATGATGGCTGCTACCTGTTTGTTGAACAGACCCACCCCACCCCACATTAGCAGGTAAACAGTTTAGATATTCCTAACTTCATATTTGACCACTCTCCCTACTTGACTAGCCTTCTTCTCCTGCCACTTCCATGAAATGCTCCTTTAAGGTTCATAATTACTTACAACAAGGACAACAGAATTGAGCCGCCATCTGCAAAAACACCTTTGAGAAAAAGTTCATCCATGGCATAATCCACTGCAGGAGGTGTAAAGGGAATGAGCTGTAAATAAGGCACCAGGTGGCAATGGTCAGGTGAGAATGAATGGCCATACAAGAGGTGAAGAGCCAGGGGGACACAAAATAGAGGCAGGTTGGATCAAATCTGTTTTGTGCCAAAGGACTTTTATATGAGTCTGGGGAAGCTGCAGTGTTTGCAGAAATGAGAAGGTTTCTTTTTGCTGTGAGATAAGAGGAAGCTGGATTTGGTTGTGCAGAAATAAAAGGGAAGTGTCTGGTGGAGGAATGAGGCAGCAGGGCTAACAGACTGTTTCAGAGGAAACAGCCACATGGGTGTGGGAGTCTAGCCCAAAACCAACATGGGTTCGGGAGTCCACCCCAGTACCGTCCTAGCATCAGGGTGGTCTATATGAAAAAGATGGAGATGGACATAGGGTGTGCCTGGATCCCGTCAGCTGCTGTGACCAGGCATCCACCCCTTTGACAAAGGATTGTCCATTCTTTGAGCAAAGTGTCCCCTGGAAAGTATGTATGTCTTGAGTGAATGGTGGAGAGAATCCCTTTCTTTAGTTCATTAGGATTGTATTCGGTAGGCAATAAAAATGAAATCTTACTCCAGTACAGATCTCCTTGGCTTTCTTGTGTGTATAATGGCCTATCACTATTTGGTGTCCAAAGAATCCCCATGATTGGTCATACAACCGATTGTTGACAAATGCTGCTTTGCAAACATATCCCTGCTCTTTGTCCCCCAAAGGGGTGTGCCTTAAAACATGGGTATTTTTTGCTCAAAGAACTCACCTATATCAAATGCTGCCTTGTCAAAGAAAGAGATAGGGGTTCGAGAAGCTATGTAAATTTGTAATAGCATTGAAAACAACATTGTTGCAGACTCAAGGTTCAAAGGGTTCACAAGGTCAAAGCACCAGGATGACAACATGAGGGATTTGCCCTCTTCAGATTGTTTCCTCTTAGTTTAGCTGCAAGAACGGGCTTTTCCCATTATTGTGGCTGAGCTCTCACCATTAAAATGCACTGTATTTGGTTTTAAATGAGGTTACTTTGGTCTTAAATGAGGGATTAAGACCTGTTAGATCCATGGAGGAGTCATTCCTGGTTGAGAGGAAACTGCTAGAACTGGTTTCTCAGTGGAAAAAAAAACACTGACACAATTATTTGGAAGTTGAGTCCTGGCAACTGGACTTCTTTTCCTTGAGAGATTAAAACGTTTCACTGTTGATCCAAACAGATTTATCAGTATAACGAAGCTGTCTGGATGAGCAGTGAAATGTTTCAATCTCTCAAGAAAATGAAGTCCAGTTGCCAGGACTCAACTTCCAGATGAACTCACCTGGATGACTGAGAATCTTCACAGACACATCGACACAGTTGTTTGCTTGTTTGGACCATCTGATGCTGGCTTCCAAACTCTCCCCAAGATTGTGGGTGCTGGATTTATGATTATATGATGGGTTTATGGGAACTATCACAATGAATCTTTACGCTGCAATTTTTTCACCACAATACTAGCTATAAAGCCCTCCCCACCATCACCCTTTACTAACACCAGAAGGGAATCAATCCTTCATAGAGCTTGCAAAAATTGTTTCTTTGACAACAGCTTCCAGAATTTCAAAGTTATCCCAGACAACATGCTTCATATGTACTCTAAGGATTGAGGACAAATGAGTTTTTCACCTTTCTCATATTTGACCCTTTGTGCTTAATGGCTATTTCTAGACACCTTCAAATGGCGCACTGAATGCATGGAATACATCTAGCATCTTTCTTCCTTGAGATATGTAGAGGCAATACCCTGTATAAGTAGTAGCAGCAGTTCCAAAGATACATACCGTATGACCAACTTCTTGGAGAAGTGCTCTGGTTTTCTGCACAGCTCTCCTGACACAGGGAGGGAGCAGGAAATAATCGTCAGTGTCATAATACCCAATGCGGAGTGGTTCAGAGCTAGCATACACCTAGAAAGGAAGAGAAGCCTGTCAGATGCTACTGTCAGGGGAAGTACTGTCATGGAATCAATTCAAGGTAGTCAAATCCCACAATGGGTGAAGACAGAACATGAATGATACACTTGTGAAAATCAATGTCACCTGAAAATAAGTATACTGTAGATTTAAGCATGGTAGGGATAGTTTCACGTGTGTAAGTTACATGTTCAGCATCCCCCAGTCTCATGGCTAATAATGATCATGCCTACAGCTAGCTGTTTAGATCTTTCTGCTGAACATCTGAAAGTGTGCATGACTATTAATGACGACATTGGGAAAGAACCAACTTATGTCCCTGTAGCCCCAAGTGCACTTAAAGCCTTTCATAGTTTTAGATGATAATACCTGAACAGGGCCTAACCTATCTCAGAAATGATAAATCCAGAAGGGAGTGCCACATACGCTGCCCAAATACCTGGTTGGAAGACTGGCATACACATGTGAAAATAAAGGAAATCAGGCACCTGCTGCTTTGATGACAATATATATACACTATGATCACAATGCATTTTTATGGACCTGTTCCCTGTAAATTATCTGTATTGGGTGTGGGTATAATAGGATGCCACCAAACAATATGCTTGTATAGATCCAAATTCTAAATGAAAGTGGGGTTTGACATGGAAGTTGTTATGTTTAAGTGGAGCAGCACACTCAAATGAGTGAGTGTGGAAGAATGCAGATGGTCCAGTTTCAATATTCAGTGTTTCCCATCAGGGCTGGGGTGGTGGGATCCTGAACCCTTTGATTGCTGCTGCCACACAATGTTATCTAAGTTGGACACACTGCTCTCATCTCAAACTGAAAATTAAAGCACAGATAGTCTCCTAGTCTGTTACAGTTTCTAGTTCTATTCTTATTGGTTGCATGACTGCCATGGAAGCCATTGCCGTTTCGGTCCTGACAGGTACCCAGCTTCGCATCCTCATTGGGGCTATGACAGCTCACCAATTAAATCTGTGCCAATTACTCTCTCAACTGGACTGATTTCAGAAGGTTGTTGTGAGGCCACAATGGGAAAGAAGAGTGACAGTTCCCTCTCCTGAGCTCATGAAAAGAATCCAGTCTATGCCGTAAATGTAAAGAATCCAATCACTCCATCTGCCTAGCTTTCCCAGCCTTTAATACTACTAGTTTACACCAGAATGCGAAGATCCATATTCTGTGACAAAATTAGTAAGAAAATCTGAAGAGAAAATTCCCAATACACTAAAGCAGTCCTGCCCAACCGGTAGACCGCGGGCTACTGGTAGCCCGCGAAGGGTTCAAAAGTAGCCCGCCGGCCATCAATTTAAAAAGTGAGGGGATAAGTTCTCCACCCCTCCCTCTCCCATCCCAAGGACCACCACTGCCCCAGCAAAGTTCTGGGTCTGCCAGCCCACTGTCTCAGCCGAGTGGGGCAGTTCAAGGTCCATGGTGCATTGAAATCTGTTCCCTCCAGAACGGATTGACTGGTTTTCAATGCATTCCTATGGGAAACCGCTGCTCTACTTAACAAATTTTTTTACTTATGAGCAGTGTTCGGAACAGATAAAAATTGTAAGTAGAGGTTTTAGTGTAGTAGTCCTCAGGCACTTTGAGCCGAAAAAAGTAGACTTTGGCCTGTTCAAAGCTGAACAGCCCTGCACTAAAGCCAAAGAGTCATAACATTTTCACCTTAAATCTGAATCTTCAGCTTCCATCAGGAAACTGCAAATTTAAACCAGAAAATGTCATTTAATTAAAAAATAAAACTTGCTAAGATTTTATTTCCCAAGCCATATTATTTGTCATACAAGATACAAAGGAACAATGCAATAATGACATACTATGAAGCTGCATAGTTTCAGATATATTGTATGTAAAGAGTATCCTTCATTGGATGTGATTTATAGTAAAGCATGGTGGGGCTGGGTTGAATTCTGCAACCATACAGTACAGAATGAGACATCCACTTTCGGTGTTCTGTGCAGGAACATTCTCAATGATTATCAAATTCAGCCGCTGTGTATGTATGCAGATGGTGAAGTGGCCACTGCAACAGAATAATTACTTTTTGATCCTTCATTTACCTCCTCCTTGAATGGCATAGGCGGTACAGTGGGATCCAGTTGGAACATGTCCTCACATAAGAGAGCCTTCATGCAGAACGCTAGACTGTCCACATCCCTGGCCATGGGCCCCACGGTTGCTGCAACTGTAATGGAAATGAGAAGGTGGACTGAATGGCAAAAATAAAGCTGATGAGACAGACTAACACGGCTACTTTTTTGGAAAAGTATAATGGCTGTAACACAATGCATGGGAAAGATGATGATGATGATGATGATAGTGATGATGATTAAATATTAAATTAATAATAATAATAATAATAATAATAATAATAATAATAATAATAATA
>JAHTLZ010000129.1:48271190-48284788 GCA_023846285.1 Phrynocephalus versicolor
ATTATTATTATTATTATTATTATTATTATTATTATTATTATTTGGATGTCTGGGCTTCCCCCCTGCCTCTCAGCTGTAGGGTGGCTGGCAGTTTGTTTTTGTTTTTGTTTTGTTTTTTGTTTTGTGGCTGCTGGAGTTCCAAGTGAGGAGGCTGGTGGTGACTTGACAAGTTAAGAGACACAGGAGGAAGGAAAAACAAAATGAAACAAAATGGAAATTTCCATTTCATTTCATTTTGTTTTCCTTTGATGGGTTGATTTGTTATTCATTTTGTTAGCTAACGAAATGAATAATGAATAACAAAACTAATTAAAAATTTGTTTCGTGCCCATCTCTATAGGGTAATGATCTTCAGCATTCTCAACTCCACACACACACACACACACACACACACACACACACACACACACACACCTTACCCATGCTGAGGGTACAATTTTGGTAATTTCTTCAGAAGCAAAAATGAGATTCTTCCCCATTTGTAGCAGCTAAACAGGGCCTGCTGTTCTCAGTGCAGGGAAGAGGAGTATGAAGAAGTACCACATACCGTATATACTTGAGTATAAGTCGACCCGAGTATAAGTCAAGGCCCCTAATTTAACCCCCCAAAATTGGGGAAATGTCTTGACTCGAGTATAAGCCGAGGGTGGGAAATGCAGCAGGGCCTGGCAGCTCCTCCTTTGTAAGCTGGGGGAGTGGTGTGTGATGTTTAAAATGACTTTTAGCCACTGACCCAAGCACTTGCCAGGCCCTGCAGCATTTCCCACCCTAGACTCCCCTGTGATGCAGAGGGGGGTCATGAGAAGCGGCACACAATGTTTAAAATGACTTTTAGCCACCAACCCAAGCACTTGCCTCAGTGGCTAAAAGTATTGACCCACATATAAGTCGAGGGGCCCTTTTTTCAGCCCAAAATTGGGGCTGAAAAACTAGGCTTATATTCGAGTATATACAGTGATTACCAAAGTTCAGCCACACGTCGATTAAAGATGAGCCCATCCATCTATCTCAAAGAGGGAGGGAGGGAGAGATGAAAACATTCAGCACTAAAATACTTGAATGCATACAGATTAAGTCCCAGGCTTTTAAGAGTTATACCAAACACCCTAGCCTTGGATTGCCAAATCTTGCCAGTTTTTATCCATCCCATTTTCATTAAACAATAACGTTTGACCTCTTTCTAGTAAATAAAGATATTCATTAATTTAGTTGACCATCCAGTCTGACATCTTCCTAGTACACTGAAAAAAGAGATCATTTACCTGCAAGTATTCCATCAACAGGACCTTTGACTCCTGAATTGCTGTGAAAATTAAAAGTAACTTTAAAACACACAGCAAACCTGAAATCTTTACCTGAAGAGAACTAACCAGATTACTGCCGAAGTTACACACATATTTTTTTCAATGGTGTATTGAACTGGGCATGTTTATTTTGAGAACAAGGCAGAGGCCTGTTGCTGTCCTCATACCAGTTTCTTACCAAATACTGCCTAAAGTTACTACATGATCCCTAAAACAATGCTGGAATGGTTTAGTCCAGGCCTTTTGGATCAAAAAAGATTCTCAGTCATCCAGGTGGGGTCATCAGGAAGGTGAGTTATGGCAACTGGACTTCTTTTCTTGAGAGATCAAAATGCTTCACTATTCATCCAAGCAGCTTTGTCAGTCTGAAGAAATTTAGTGGTGAGTCCTTTAATTTATAGTTCACCTTGATTTCACATCACTCTGTTATGAATAGGCTCGTAAGTCAGGAAATGGCCTGAATAGGCTTGTAGGTGAACAGTGTCCTGAATAGGCTCATTAGGTGGACAATGGCCTGGGGTGCATGAAAGTCTCTCCTATGCAACCTTCCCAGCTCCCATTAAGTATGAGTTGTTAGTTGTTGCCTTGCTGCTGGAGGTGTGAAGTGCTTCTGATTTGTTTGGAAATTGATGAAAGGGCAGCTTGATAAGTAGCAGACAGATTGTGCCTGGGTCCCCCACCTCTGTTGAGAGAGGGGTTTCCAATACACACATGGATGGCTTCCCTGACCTCTCTCTCGAACCACCCAGCTTCTCTGTCTAATATGTGAACATCTTCATCTTTGAATGAGTGCCTTTTGTCCTTCAAATGGAGGTATACTTCTGAGTCTGGTCCTGAGCTGTTGGCCTTCCTATGATGGGACACCCTCCTGTTTAATGGCTGTTCAATTTCTCCAGTGTAGAGGTCTGCACACTGCTCACTACATTGGACTGCATATACTATATTGCTCAAGAGCAGCAATAAATTGGAAGACTCACCACTAACTTTCATCAGAATGATGAAGCTGCTTGGATTAGTAGCAAAACATTTTAGTCTCTCAAGAAAAGAAGTCTAATTGCCATGACTCAACTTCCAGACTCACACACAAATGTTTGCTACTGAAATAGGAAATAGCCAACCTAACTTTGTAACAAAAGAGTCATACATTGGTGCCTGGACATTGATCTCAACTGCTAAGCTAAATGAAAAACCATCACAGCTATTAAGGCAACAGCACACACATCACTGCAAAATGATTCCAAATCTCTTAAATAGACTTGGCTTTAAACTTCATAGTCTAATGCTAAGAATCTCACTAGATGGGACACCAATTCTTAACTTGGGACTAGTGGACCCTAAAGAGACTAAAAATGATGTTTCATTATCAATAATTAGGTGGCTACATGAATTTCTTTGCATATCTGATGTTTCAGACACTGTAGTATGGAAAGATTTGTGCCACCTGCAGGGACAGCAATTAGTGTAATGTGTGATTTGATCCTTGGCTTGATTCTGGATGGCTTAAAAATGAAATTTTCCTGGAACAGGAAATGTTTTAGGATAAACAATAGTTGGATCAGGTTTGAATCATTTCCTCCATATATGGGAGTGGCTGGGTGTACATGTGCTGGAAAACTAACATAACAAAGAGTAATTTAGTGGGCAGACATTTTCTTTGCTAAGATTGGAGAGCCATCCAACTGGTCACTCCATTATCTAACTAAATGAGATGACACTATTTCCAACATGAAGAAATTCTTGGGGTCTTAAAACAGAGGCTGACACGTAAACTAGCAAGGATGCTTGCAAATGTAAATCTTCTGCAATTATGAGCAATTTCAGCTAATCATGTGCTCACCCCTGTTTTGATTTGTTTCGTTTCTTACGAAAAATTTTAAAATTTTCATACAAAACGAAATGGCTCTCTTGAGTCCTAGAAGCACCAGATTTGGTGCCCGGGTCTCTGGGAGCCATTTTTAAAGGGCTCCTGCCAAGCTGTCAATGGCTGGAGCCCTTTCAACCTGGCCCAGTCGGGACCAGGGAGACCACCAGTCATTGACAGCTCGGCAGGAACCCAAAAACAATGGAACAAAATGGTTCATTACAATGGGAAAATGGCCATTTCGTTTCATCTATAACAAAATGCTGCTTGCTCAGTTCATTTCATTTCGTTTCGTTTCATTTCTTTATGTAACAAAACAATGAAACAGCATTTTGTTTTTCATTTCCTGCCCATCCCTAGTTCAGAACAACTGGACCAGATGACCTTGAGATCCCTCTCATCAGTTGGACTCAATGCTTTAGGACAGGCATGTCCAAACCTCGGCCCTCCAGATGTTTTGGACTACAACTCCCACAGTCCTTTGCCATTGGAAACACAAGCTTGGAATTCTGGGAATTGTGGTCCAAAACATCAGGAGGGCTGAAGTTTGGACATGCCTGCTTTGGGACCTCAATTTGCAAAGTGGAACAGACATTTCAGTACATACCTCAGCCTTCCTGCCGTTGGCTTCAGCCCACAAATGCCACAAAAGCTGGAGGGTAGGCGAATACTTCCACCTATATCAGAGCCAAATCCCAAAATGGATCCTCCTCCAGCAATTAGAGCTCCTTCACCTCCAGATGAACCACCAGGGCTTCTTTTATGATCAAGAGGATTCACTGTCTGGCCAAATATTGGATTGCTGCAGTCATAGCTATCAGGTGAAAGCAGAGGAACCAGTTTATTTTTCTCCTGACTACTGGGACAATATATGTAAAACAGAAAAACAGTTAGCAAAATTGATTTTTAAAAAGGAATTATTTGTCATTACAACTCTTGGAGACTATATTTTACAAAGTAGGAGTAAATGAAGAGTTACTGAGTGTAGCAGCTGAATGAAGTGAAGTAATCAGGTCAGGGAGACATGGAGGCACACCCAGGTGCTTTGGGATAAAAGCAAGCTGGCAGCTACAATGAAGAACGGAAAACCTCTGCAGTAGCTACAACAAAGAAGGGTAACTCTCAGAGAAGCCACAACAAGAAGCCTGGAAAAAGAGGTTCTGCTCTGCTTTAGGAACTGCCTGGTGCTAATAAGAAGGGCGAGAGACTTGGAAATTACTGAAGGAATAGTGCACTTTATTTTGTAAGGCAGTGAAGTGAACTGTTCTCAAACCTATTTGTAAATAAGTTCTGTCTTCTCAAGGTAAACAACTGCTGCAACTCTGTCAAAAATCTCCAACTGGGGTTATGGGTCCAAGGCCAAAATTAAAATTGTTGTCTTGAGCAAAACTTTATGTGCATTGTGCAAAGTTGATCTGTATTCATACTGAAAAGGAAAAAAAATACATGTGTTGCATTACTTACATTAACTTACTTGAATAAGGATTGTGGCACATTGGTAAAGACAAATGGAATTGCTCCTTGCCTCTTTAACACGTTGACCAACACACTGTCCTCTTCTGGCAGAACACCAAGAAAATGAGCTAACCCACATGTTAATAAGTGCCCCTGAATGGAAAAGGAACTAGTTAAATGCTTGGAATTTTCCCCCCTCATCCAAGCCCAAATCTATGAGGAAATGTTAAGCAAAAGCTTCAGGAAATGCTAAATTAAACACTTTAAACTAGGGATGGCATGAAACAGAAAAGTAAAGTTTTGTTTCATTTCATTTTGTTTCTACTAGCAGTATGTTTTGATTTGCTTTTAAACAAATTTTCATATATTCATAATGAAGTGAAATAATAACAAAACAATTCATTACGCCCTGGGTCCTAGAGGCACCACATTTGGTAGGTAGCTTTTTACTTTCATTTTCAAAGGGAAAAAGAAGTGTTTCATTTCATTTTGTAATGAAACTCTATTTCCTGTTTTGTTACGTTTCAAAAGATTATGAAACAACAACACAGCATGCCATTTTTCATAAGGTGCCCATCTCTGCTTTAAACTATTTCTGCATTTCAACAGGTAGCTATTATAAACCCTTCTGCTTCCTCCAGCAATGCCTTACCCTGCCATTTTGGGCCAACTGTCCAGTAAAGAGTTTTGCCCCACTTAAAAATATGCATAAACAATACAGCAGGAAGAGACACATTACCCATTTCCCCATTTTCTTGGTTTTGTGGATCAAAAGCCATTTTCTTAGACAACAGAGTGAAAATCCATGATCCAGCACAACCAGGTGAGAATGCAAGGGAACAGACAAGTGGTTTATTAACACAGAAATAGGACTGTGAAGCTGCTAAGTATTTCAGCTAACAGATCCTGGCCAGGGCAGTAAGTGTAAGCTTTTATTGTTTCCCTTTATATTGCTAGCCATACATTCCTCCAAGTCTTTCTTTGCCTCTCTTATCATCTTCATACATTTCTTTTGCCAGAGTTTGTGTTCCTTTTTATTTTCCTCATTTGGGGAGGATTTCCATTTATGGAAAGACCTCTCCTTGTGCTTTAGAGCCTCTCTAACTTCACTCATTAATCATGCCGGTGCCCTCTTGGACTTAGATGAGCTCTTCTTTCTTTGCAGTATGCACTTGTGCTGGGCCTTTAAAACAACAGTATCAATTCTCTTTCAAGATAAGCAATTTTTCAGTATATTTGATATGTTTTAAGTCTCCAAGCAGAAAAGAACACCAGTGTCTGCTGCGTGGCATATATTTTCTTTTAAAAACTCATAACTCAAGATCTATTTGCCTCCAAACCCCCAGATTTGTCAAGAGCAGACTGTCTGCTACAACTGTGTAAAATGTGGTGCTGAGCCAAGGTCAAGTTTCAAAGTTATAATTTTTGTTTGGGGTGTCCCTATTTTTAACTGCCTTATGTAATGCTGAATTGTTCTGTTGCACAAGAATATAGCAATAATAACAGTTGGCAAAAGAATTATAGCCCATGTGTAATCTCTGTGTTTCACAGAAAAGGAATCACCTTATAGCCAATGTGTTCCTTTATACTGACAGGTATGCCATGCAGTAAGCCCTTTGTCTTCCGCTTTTTCATTTCTTGAAGCTGTTGTTCACATTCTGGAATAAAATGGCAGACACAGTTTGTCTCCTGGGTGATAGTTAAAGCCTTTTCAGTGAGGAGAAAAAAAGAAAGCATGGATAAGAATTAATTGGCTGAACAAACAAACAACATATGCATCTGTTTGATATACCATTTTGTACAGTACTTGTAGAACACTGAATCTACAGTAACTTATCTATGATCAGCAACTGCTGGTTACCCATAATTTCTAGAATCATTCCCCCAACACTTCTCTCTCTCTCTCTCTCTCTCACACACACACACACACACACACACACACACACACACACACAAATTATATGCAGATGTACAGCCGCTCCTCACTTAACAACCAATCTGTTTAATGACCACTCAGATTTACAACCAACACCAATACCACTTAATTGCTGCCTCAGGAAGAACCTGCTATTCCAATCTACAGGGCCTGGGTGGGTGCACAGAACACTGTTACGTTCCCACCAAAATGGTACTCATTTATCTACTTGCATTTTGCATTTTTTCAAACTGCTAGGTTGATAGGAGTTGGAATAGGAGCTCACCCTGTCAAGCAGATTCAAACTGCTGACCTTTCAATCCCCAAGTCCAGTGGCTCAGCGGTTTAACCCACAGTTCACCCATGTCCCTTGTATATAATCTATCCTTGTGCAATAGGAGCAAAACTAGATCCAAGGGTTAGAAATAAAGGGGAATTAGCCCAACTCTCATTCTGCCTCAATCTATCCAAGAATAATCAAGCATTGTGGTGTAAGGTTAAAATCACTATCCTATTTCTTCTCAGAACTGCTACATTTATCAAAATCATGTGTGTCCATCACCTATTTATTTATTTATTTATTTATTTACCATGCATCTGGCTGCAGGACCACTCTACTGTACAAGCAACTTGCAAAAAAGTAATGAAGCTTAAAGTTGAAGAGTTCTCTAAGACAGAGGGTCGGGGGTTGTGAGTTAGATCTGTTAACAAACTGGCAAAATTATGCTTTCGGCCGAGAACTACACAATGAAAAATTCAAGAGGCAGGACTCATATTCCTGATTTTGGAAAGAGCTGCCTCTAAATTAGGCAATCTAACTTTAAACATATATATATGCATGTTAGGGTGGATTCGGGTTTCTTCCCGTGTAGAAATCTGGTTGTTTTGGCGACGTTTCGACGAGGTCTCACTCGTCATCTTCAGGCTGGTGTTCTGGCTTCTTTCTTCTTGAAGCAAAGCGTGATCTCAGTTGAAGTCCTTCTATAAATACTGCTGGGGGTGTGTGGTTTGCTTGCTCTGTTGCTGATTGTAGGTTCGTTTGTTCTTTTGTGATCTGCTGTGTGGCTGAGGCGATCGTTAAGGGATTAACTGCTGGTGGGTTAGCTGGCTGTTTAGAGACATCCTGTGTGGGTGAGGTGCTGGATGTGTGTCTATCAGCCTTTTGTTTCTTAACGACCTTGGTGATGGGCGTTCTGGCAGCATCCTGGGCTTTGGTGGAGTGGGGTCCTGTGTCTTGTGAATTCATTTTAGTCTGGCTACGTGTCTGTGGTCTCCCAATGTTTTTTTGGCGTGTGTAAGTGTGCTCCATGTGGTGACTGGAGTGGGGTGCAGCAGTAGATGGTGCAGTCGTGGTCTTGTTATTGGATGGTGGTTTCGTTTCATCTGTGGGAAGGGTCTGGGTTTGTGTTTGGTGTGGATGGAAAGTGGTGGCATCTTGTGTCCTTTTGGACCTGGTGTCAGTCTTTGTGACAGACACCATATATATAGTAATCACATTACATAGTATGATCTTTCAGTCCATTGTTTAGGCTGCCTTACAGTATTTATATCTCTGCAGCAACATTTCAAGTGATACTTCATTCTTCTTACCTTCTCCATATAGGTATAAAGGACAGTTTCAGGAGACAAAGTTCCTTCCTTCAGCTTCTCAGCCAGCTCTTCCAGAGGCAGGGAAAGGATATGACCACTCTGTATGCCAGGATTCTGAAAGGACAGCAGACAGTGTATGAACTATGGCCAAGGACTCTGTGGAGCAGGAGTGAGCAGCTGGGGCCCTTCAGATAGTTTTTTTGCCTACAACTTCCACCAGCCTCAGCCTGCCCAGCCAGTGGTGAGGGATTATAGGAGTTGTTGTCCTAGGCATCTGAAAAACCACACTTGCCTACCCCTACTGTGGAGGTTAGCTGGAGTCAAAGATATATAAGTCTTGCTTCTATTCAGAATTCCACACCTCCATTTTGTTTCCATACAGCTTGTGGAAGCAATGCTCTGTGATACGACAAATCTGGCTGGTACGTGGTTTATTTTTCTGGTTCATGCCTGGAGGAGAGCCTACCTGCTCCTGCCCTTTACCACCCACTCACCCTCTTCCCGCCCACATTGTATACCTACCTGGTTCTGCAACCACCACCATCTCCTCCACTACTGCCATTGCCATCCTCACAGACAGATGGCATGCCCTCCCTTCCACCAGCTCCCTTTTGCATATGCACCTGCTGCCCAGTTCATAGTCCAAGGGCCAATTCCTCAACACAATGGGAAGGGGTTGGTGTGCATCCCCAAACAAAATGAAGCCCCAATGGGTTTTAAAAAAGGGTTGGCACTTGGTTTCATTTCAGCAAAACAAAATCTCCAAGCTGATTCGTGAAATGAACCTTGAACCAGCTTAATTCATCAGGGTTCGTGGTTTGGTTACTACCCATCTCTAATAATGACCTAATGATGTTTCCATCATATATTCTGTTGCCAGAGCGCTGCTACCACCGCTTTTCAGGTAGCCCTTTGAAGCAAACATAAGGTAACGGTCAGTTGCCCTTAGCTATTTTACATCTAACAGGAGGTTGGCATAATTCCTGAAATGAAGCAGAGAAAGGCTAGATGCTGCATCTTACAGGTGGACACAGCATCAGATTTTGATGGGCCAGCAGCAAAAAAAGAAAGAAAAGAAAAGAAAAACCCTGCTTCTTACTGAAGACATTTTCCTTTAAGACCAAGTGTGCCAGAACACTTCTATTCTAATGCAAAGCTTGACCCTCATCATATTCCTTGCTCCTAAAGGAAAAAATGGGTTTTTCAACTGTCCAAGAAAGGGATATGAACTGGTTCATGCCAGTTCATACATACAGCACCAGAGGTGCTGCCTCCCCTGCTGGATTCCCCACTCACCATCTGGCGTGATCTCCTCTCCTCCTCTTCCTCTTTGGTTGTCCCCAGCAGAAGTGCAGGCTTCCCTGCCCTGCCTCTTTGGCTGATTGCCCACTCGGATATGGAGGCAGGACAGACAAACCTGGGCTTCTGCTGGGGTGTGGTCAAACGGCTGAAGAGGAGAGGAACACACTCCAGTTGGTGAGTGGGTCATTGGCTGAGGAGTTGAGGGAATGAAACATGCAGGACCTGGCATTAAGCTCCTAAGTGAGGTTCTTCATGCCCATCTCTAGCCACATCTGTACAAATTGGCAGGCAATGGTCCTTGGGGAAATTTAAAAAAAAAAGCCATGGGGGTTTCGGTTTGCCCATGCCTAGAATAAAGGTAAGAATATCTGCTGAAAGTTCACAGGAATACCCCCTCACGGTGTTACCAAATACCCCTTTCACAGATGTCTGAGTTTTGTGCTGAGTTTTGTGCCAGGCGGGCCATATTTGAAGGGGTCCAGCTGATGGCAGGGCGGCAGGAGCCCACTGAAAATGGCCTGGTCCCCAGCGCGGAGCTCCTGCATTGGCGACTGGGCCATTTTCAGAGAGGTCCTGCTGCCCTGCCATGGGCTGGACCCCTTGTCAAATGGCCCAGTTGGCACTAGGGGCACCCCTTGGTGCCAGGCGGGCCATTTTTGAAGGGGTCCAGCCCACGGCAGGGTGGCAGGCAGCCCACTGAAAATGGCCCGGTCGCCAGCGCAGAGCTCCTGCATTGGCAACCAGGCCATTTTCAGAGTGGTCCTGCTGCCCTGCCATGAGCTGGACCCCTTGTTAAATGGCCCGCCTGGCACTAGGGGGACCCCCTACTGTCAGGCGGGCCCTTTGACAAGGGGTCCAGCCCATGGCAGGGCGGCAGCATTCCTCTCTTCAGAGGGAACCACGGGCTCGGCTGTGCAGTTAGAGCAGAGCCCTTGGTCTCCTCTCAAGGGAGGGCGGGGAGAGCGGTCTAGGACCAGCTTCCACTCGTGTAGGCTGGAACGCAGCCCCCTCCTTACCTCCCTCCACCTCCCTGCCCAGCCAGATGACAGCGCCTGACGATGTCATGACTGCCGCGGGGAAGAAGAGACCCCTGTTCTGCCTCCGCATGCAGAGGCAGAATGGGGTGTCTTTAAAGGGATCTTCCCCGCGGGGATGACATCATGCCTGGCACTCTCATCCACCGCGGGGAAGAATAACCCGAAAAACGCTAAATGGAAACAAAGTTTTTTAAAACTTTCATTTCTGAAAAATGGTAAAAGAAGGGAAATGGGCACGGAACGGAACGGAAACGAAACCCCATTTTTTCCATTTCGTGCCCATCTCTATTATAAATCCATAGGCTAAGGGGAATGTACAGTATACCTCCTGTTTAAACTTCTGGATAGCTTTTTCCATTTGTTCCAAGCCATGGTCTCTCTTTCTTCTTGCCTCTTTTATTTGTCTTTTTATTCTTTCCCGGGCCATCCATTTCAGTGCCAAGAAAGCTGCAGAAGAGCTACAGGCCAGGGCAACGATAACAGGGAGGTGCATTTTAATGTGGGACCATGGCTGCTTCAACCACTCAGGGGTCACGGTCAACATGTCTTGCAGCATAATGTAACGAAATCAGCAGATGGGGTTCACAGATTCTGAAAAGGAAAAATGTGCAAACCAAAAAATTGAGTCCCATCAAATTTAAGCTGTCCCAATTATCATGGATCATTCAAAATTTTATTTTATTTTATTTTATTTTATTTTCAATATTTCTCTCCTTCTCTCTGAAAGGATGCAAGGCAGCTTTTAAAAGTCAAAGTTGGTGCCCAGATGCATCAAGGCACACAAAAGTGCTGTGTTACAGGATGGTTCAAACAAGAATACCAACATAGATGGAAGACCAACTTTCAGCCTATATGGTAGGGGAGAGAGAGACTAATTAATAGGTTCTGTTTAGCGTGTATTCCAAGACTGGCCTTGAGCTATAAATGAAAACTATAGGAAAGATAAAATTCTATGGAAAGATCTACAGTCTATTCCAGGGATGGTGAACGTTTTTGCCACCGAATGCTCAAACTCGGCGGCGGTGACAGTGGCAGCAGTGGCGGTCGAGATCGGCGGCAACGGGGGGAAGGGGGCAAAGGCAGCAAGCATGATGGAGGGGATGGGGTCAGGGTAATCGTCATCATCAGTGGGAGGGGCAGGGATGGCAGCAGTAATGGCGGTGGAGGCAGGGTCAGGTCGGCGGCAGCAGGGGCAGGGGCAGCAAGGGCGATGGCAACGGGGCGGTGGGGGGTTGGGATCGCCATTTTCCCTTTTTTTTAAAAAATGTGAGAACAAGGGTGTGTAACTAATAGTGACGCAAGCTGAAGAAAATATGTAGTGTAGGCTAAAAGCCAGAAGCAAAACCTTCCCTGTGGCACAGTGGTTAAATGCCTGTACTGCAGGTAAAACTGTGTTCATGACCTGGGGTTCTATCCCAGGTAGCAGGCTCATAGTTGATTCAGCCTTCCATCCTTCCAAGGTCGGTAAAATGAGTACCCAGCTTGCTGGGGGGGGGCAATGTGTAGCCTGCATACTGTAATTAAAAACTGTAAAACTGCCCAGAGACTACTTGAAGTGGTTTGGGGTGGTATATAAGCAGAACCCTTTGCTTTTCCCCATCAGATTTCGCTGGGCTCATCAGGGAAGTCATGGAATGTTGATATAATAACTTTAGTTGGATGTGCTTTCTCTATTTTCAGATAAAACTGATTGCATATTGTACATTGCATTATTTGTGTTTAAACTTTGTAAATCACCCAGAGTGGCTACCAGGCCAGATGACAGTGGTATATAAGTCAAATCAATCAATCAATCAATCAATCAATCAATCAATATTAATTCACATACCATCAAGTCAGTTCTGACAGAGTCATCTCGGTACAGAATATTCAAAAGTAATTTACATTTTCTTCTTCTGATAGTGGACTTTGAACCTTATAATATACTGTAGGCTGGATTTTTTTTCTAGCAAACACAGTGGGGAACTGAATGTTTGAACCCTGTCTCCATATCCACTGATATCTATTGAATAATGTGTACAATGTACATTACAAAAGTAATGTAGACAACAATGTAGGGAAATGTAGGTCGTACACAAGCTCTACTACCTTTATCCCATCTCTCTTTCCACAGCCCTATTTAAGGAACTAAGGAGATCAACAAATATCCCTTTTCTAGCCCTCCCTTGGTTATACAACCATACAATTTCAGTTCTTTAATTTCACCCTCCCTTTCCCATCCTGTCCAGGTTTCTTCCCCCACCCCACAAAAAAGACCACACTTACCTTCTCCTCTTGTTTCCTCTCTGAACTCGAAATCACAGACTGAGCCAAGTCATTCACAGTAGGTGGGACCATATCGACTAGTTTGATGTGATCCTCAGGGGAAAAAATGGGAGGTTGGACTTTGGAATATGACCTTATTGACTTCCTACCAGTCCTGCTGGTTTGTTTTTAATTTGCTCACTTTCCTCATGCTTGGATTAGTTCAGTGCACATTTGCACTGTTCAGACTCCCAATCTACAGTTTCTAACAGCACCAGAAGGCTGGAATGAAACAAATATGTCTCTCTGCAATTAGATACTGGGAAATATTTGTATTTCTGCCAGAGAGGAAAGGAAGCAAAAAAAAAGTAATCTGTCTGTGTTTCTGTAGGGTTTCATGAAGACATGAGTATGTGGGCCATTAGTATATTAAGTTTTTTTATAAATAAAATAAAATATTTTAAATACACGATAAATTCAACACAATGAATCAGGACAGAAGTGGTGAAAGGTACAGAAAAACTTAGGAACACTCTGGCTAAGAATGTAGAGTTTATTTTTTTTCTGTCAATTGCTATTTCCATTTATGTCCTCCTCTCCCCTCGACAGCAAATAGGTTTTCAGTACAGAACAATAAACCATGCATATAACTTTGAAGAGGTAATTATTACTCCATTGCAGCAAAGACAAAGAGTCTTGTGGCAGCTTAACAACTTGTACCTGACAAAATCTTGCTGTGCTATAGCCACTCATGATGATGATGATGATGATGATGAAGAAGAAGAAGAAGAAGAAGAAGAAGAAGAAGAAGAAGAAGAAGAAGTAGTAGTAGTAGTAGTAGTGGTAGTAGTAGTAGTAGTAGTAGTAGTAGTAGTAGTAGTAGTAGTAGT
>JAHTLZ010000129.1:48284798-48355449 GCA_023846285.1 Phrynocephalus versicolor
AGTAGTAGTAGTAGTAGTAGTAGTAGTAGTAGTAGTAGTAGTAGTAGGGTCCAGTCTGCAAAAGTGACTGCTCATTAGTTATCAAAGGGACAAGACCCCATCCCCAGGAAAATGCGCTTTAGTAACTGGCTTGGGGAAATCCAATCTTTACCAAACTTTGAGATATTGTAGAGAAGTCAAGGGAATTTTCTCAGTGATTTCGAGGTCTCTAGGTCTGGGGGGGGGGCATTTTATAGGCCAACAAATCCACAGATCAAAAATCACAAATGATTCATCTATTCATCGGGATATCCATTCGTACAAACACGAATCAATAAATTGGTGATTTTTGATGAATTTTGTAATTCATTTTTTAAATTTATAACTCTGGATGAAGACATTTTATTTTGTGGTTATGGGGTGTAATAATATGGACAGAACAGTGTCAGGAAAATACAGGGTAAGTAGTCCTGCAGAGGAAAGTGCAACTGGCTTCCTATAGCGTCATATGAATGTAAAGAATCTGGATACAAAAATTGGGAACAGGATTCAAATTCAGCTACAAAGACCACGGGGGCAGCCCTGGCAACTTGCCGTCCTTCAGCCTAACCTGAGAAATGGTGTAGACTATCAATATTACTGCAAGTAAGAGTTTTCTGTCAAACTGTGCCAAAGGCTAGAAATTGCAGAGTGGATGCTCACATCTCAGTGAATGTTTGCATGCAAAAAAAGATCAGGAGCGATAATGATAACAACAGATTCCTGTTCAGAATACTCTCAACGAACCCTGTGAATTGCTTCTATGTGAAAGTTTGCCCTGCCTCTTTCTCAGAATGTTGGAGGAACTCTAGATAATATTGTAACTTTATTGATCCTGCCTGCTTTTTTCTTATCATGGGATAAAATGTGTTATGGTACTAAGACAGAACAGCCCCCTCAGTGTCTTTTGCCTTGTACCAGTAGGAGCTGCAAGAAGTTCTCACATAAGTATGGCTGTTTCTGTTACATCGATGAATGTCCAATTCTTCTACACTATAAGATGAGCCATCTACTTCCAAGTACAGTGGACCCTTGTATAACAAGCGGTTTGTTTAACAAATACACTTAAAGGAAAAAAATTCTGGAGATAGGGGAAAATTGCTTAACAGAATTGCCTATGAGGCGAATCTGTTCAACAGAAAAACAGTCACGATTAGGGATTAATCCATTTTCAATGCATTCCTATGGGAAACTTGTACAAAGGAAAATTTGCATAACAGAATTTCATTTGGAACGAATTAATTCATTTATACAAGGTACCACTGTATACTAGAACAGCTCATTGGTGGATTCAGGGCTGTGTAAATTAGCCAATGGTATGAAAATAAACCCAGAAATAAACCAAAGGACGCAATGAGACGTTTATTTGCCAATATGATAACTTCATGGTGAACTTCCTTTCACGGTGCTCAGATCTTCCTCCTGCCCCTCCTTTCAGCAGAGACTCTCTCCACTTCCTTCATGAAACGAAGGCAGAGTTCCTCCTGCCACGGCAAAGCCACACACTGGACAGCCACGGGAAGGCCCACACCACCTTCCACAGCCTGCAGGAGAGAGACAAAGCACAAGACCAAGGGGCTTCAGACACTCAGCATTCTTCCACGGATTGTTATAACAGGAAATAAGTTGGTTTGCATATTCCTGAACAAATAACACACACCCAATAATGACAATTTTACATTCAAGGGCATTAAATGTTTTTATTTGGAACGATATAGAGAAAGATCAAAGCAGACTCACAAAAGGCAGAGATATGTCAGGTTTAATGAGAATTTAATTCCATATATGCAGCAAAAAAATCTAAATCAGAGGTACTATAATTAGATATATTCAAAGAGTTTGATTGGATGGATTGGGATATATTTAAAGCTTTTGATCCAACATATGGAGTTTGATATGTAATTTAGGCAGATAATTCAACAATAATCTTCATAGAACCCTGTTAGAGTTAGCATCAATGATGGACATTGTTTCTGTGAAGATTCTCAGTCATCCAGGTGGGTTTAATTGGAAGCTGAGTCATGGCAACTGGACTTCTTTTTCTTGAGAGATAGAAATGTTTCGCTGTTCATCCAAACAGCTTCATCAATCTGAATAAAGCTAGTTGCGAGTCCTCCATCTTATAGTCCACATTGACCTCTTGTCACTCTGATCTGAAATAGGCTCATAAGGTACCGTTGTCTACCTAACAACCCAATTCAGGCCATTGTTCATCTTATGAGTCTATTTCAGACCAAGGTGACAAGAGGTCAAAGAGGATTATAAGATGGAGGACTTGCAACTATCTTTATTCAGACAAATGAAGCTGTTTGGATGAGCAGCAAAACATTTCTATCTCTCAAGAAAAAGAAATCCAGTTGCCATGACTCAGCTTCCACATAAATGATGGAATAACAAATACAACACCTTTAGGCAGGGGTGTTCCATATCCATATTATTCACAGTGATAGTAGAATTGTAAGCTCAGGTAAATAGAAATCACAAACAAATCAAAGGAATGGAGCAAGGTAATAATAATGGTATATACCACAAAAGATGGAGGTCTCAGTACACCTAGTATTACATTATATTATACAGCAAATCAACTTAGACATATCCTAGACATCATAGCAAATTATAAAATTAATATGGGAAGATATAGCTTAAATGGAAAGGAAGAAAAATTAGGTGGTATTTTATTTAAGGAAAAGATTTGAGAAGAGATTAAAGGATAGCCAACCCTTTCCTAAAATGTTAGAAAGCTGGAAACATTACAGAGGAATATTGAGTCCACAATTTCTTTCCTTACCCAACTGGTGGAACTTATTTCCCCCCAGAAAATATTTTTTAACTTTTTTTAATGTATGAAAGGATAAAGGGGCAAATAGAATAAAAGATTGGGTGGCAAAGTTCCCTCTAAGCTGCCTCTGGTGGCCTCCACCTGAAAATTTTCCACCCTTGTGCATCTATCACAACAGTTTTTATTCCGTTTGTGTTGGAATTTGCAGTGGGGTGGGGGTTGCTCCTCTGCATGCATCTAGCTCATGCAAGCATTCATGGAAGAACACTTCATACCACAGGGACAATTAGAGGGCATTTTGCTGGATGGTAAATGGGAAAGATAGGGAAAGCATAAAACAGATATTGGAAGAAAAGGAGCTCTCTCAGTTAAATATACTTCAAATAGAAAGATGGACAATGGGATGTAGAAGGTAAGGAAGAAGAGAGTAATTAAATGACTAAGTTCAAAGAGATCATTGAAAAAAGGTCAACATCAGAAGCAAAAAAAAAAAGGAAATGTAAGTGAAATATACAATTTAATACAATTTGGTTAGGAATGGGTACAAATGGGCTGCTAAGAGATCAATGGCTGGAAACTTTTGGAAGTCAAATAAGCCGATGACATATCATGGTTCTGGGCCATAATGAGATGAAAACCCATGAGAGAAACAAGCTAGGATTTGCAAATCAACAAGAATCAATGGCTTCTGATTGTGGTTTGTTGCTGGCTAAAAGACTATTTATTTATTTATTAAACTTATATACCGCTCCATTTAGCTACATGGCTACTCTGGGAGGTTTGTTTGGGGGTGGATTTGAAAAGAAGAAATCATTAAGCACAACCTGGCTTGCAGTGATGCACAAAACAGGCCCTTCTCCTTAAGAAACATTGGGAACTAACTATGTAGATCTAGCTTCAGCTGTGTTATGGAAAACACTCAGAACAGATTTCCAACACCAAAAACCCATTAGTTATTTCAATACATGTTTATTGTAAGGACTTTCATTTTTAGAGTTTCAACTACATAGTGCAGTTATAAATAAACAAGGAAACACATTATGTCAAAAAGTATCAGGTGTTCCTCCAGATTTTAACCACTACAACCAGAGTTGAAGTCCAATATGTTCTGACAGGAATAATCCTGAATTCAGTATGCTTTATTCCAAGGAAATATACTTAGATTTAGGCTGTACAAACTGTTTTTAAAACACGGTCTTCCCTAGCAATAACATGGGATCTTCCAAGCTCAGAAACAGATGACAAATGTTTCGCTTCATCCCAATGCAACTTCAGCTTTCCATTCAATAAGTCACTGACTTTCAAGGAAAACTAGATTACGGGTAATACTACAGATTTGGATGGCAAATAGAGGGTCCCAGATACATACAGCAATAGTCAATGTTGCTGTTTACTGACCTCCTTCATTCTTTTGTCCCAGGGATCTCCATAATGTCCTTTGTAAAGCTTCAGCTCATCCTCATCTGCCTGCGTCACTGTGGTGACGGGTACAACTCCAGCAGGAAAATTCAGGACATTGTAGAGATGGGTGTAAGTGGTAGCCACTGAAAGAGACCATACGCAATGTGTGAACTTTTGGGGATGAGCAATGGAGTTTAGCGAGACACACAAATCTTTTTATTCTGTGGGGCAACAATGCCAGTGCTAGACACGGAAGTTGCCTTGCTTTACTTTATCGAGGAGCCAGGATATTTAAAACCTCAAACAAAGCAACAATTCAAAGCAGGTGGAAAACAGGACTGCACCCTGATTCAGCTGCTTTTGAGGCACTAATCTATAGGCATCTACAATGTATAAGTCATGGGCACATCTATGGAGTCATATGTCTTGCATGTTAGAGAAAATAGGTTTTGCCTGTTTTGGGCTTGTTGCTAGAATCTTGAAAGACAGGATTTGACCTGAGGCCACATACTAGGTTGTTCTCTGGTTATGAGTGCACTCTCCCCAGAAGGCAGGTTCATACCCAACCTCTTGTCATTCTACAGGGAGGCCAATCAGCTTCATTTTTCAAGAGGCCTTTAACTCACTCAGACAAAGATCAGATGCCCTTTTTTAAAGTGTGTTTTTACATGTTTTAAACAGTCATCTTTAATGTCATGATTTATTAAATTGGTTTTTAATGTTGTGTTTTTACAGTGTTTAAATGATGTTGTTTTAATTGGCTGCAAGCTGCCTTGACTCCCTTACCATGATAAATGTGTCAAATTAAATAAATACACATGTATTAGCTTTTCAGAAAGTTTACATCCCATGAGATGGCTCTGACATCACAGCTATAAACATGGGACATTTGCCAGAAGGCACAACTGTCCGAAGTGCACAGACAATTCAACATGTGAGACTTTATATTATCTCCTTCACCAGCATCATCCTTATTTTTCCATCATTGTCATTCTCATTCTCACAGGCTAAAGGGAGAGTACAATGATAGAAACACGGGGCCATACAAAATAATCTGGCATAATGAATTGAAGCATCAAGGCAAAAATACCTATTATGTACTCAAGAAGGGCCTGGGAGATTGGCTTGTGGAAGAGACCGCGACAACATTCACCTTGAAGGTACCTCCTCAGTACATCTATAGTTCTACTGATAATGCATGAGGCATTCACATAAATGTTTTGTTCGGATAGCACATGAATACCAATACAGTGTTGCCCTCTCTGGTTAAGAATCTGTCCTGCGGACAGTGGTGTGAAACATATTTCATCTGGAGGATTGATCTCAATTTAGAAAGCATCTTGAGGTCTGCATGTTAGGAATGGGTGGGGCGAAAGACACAGGGTGAGGCCAAGGACAGAAAAGGCAGGTCCAAAGCAAAGTAGGGAGTGCCAGGTGTACCACTTACTTACCAACCATTTTCTCATCAAAAATGCAAAACAATGTCCTAGATGTCTGAAGATGTGAACGCATCCATGAAAGCGTACGTGGAAGTATAGCAGTCTTCAAGGTGCTGCTGTGTTTTTGTTTGTGCGGATATATTTGCACTGATTAACACAGCAACCTGAGAAAGTAGAAGCATCACACACAACTCCACTGTGCATGGCTTCTGGACCCTTTCTCAATACCCACATGAATCCAGCCCTTTTTGCACTGAAGTGGGGACCGTGACACAAACACCAAACCACTAACAGAGCAGATGGGATTATCGAGCACTACCAAATAGTTTTCCAGCATATCCCAGATTAAAGGCTGGTCCTAAGGCAGGGCAAAGAACCACATCCAGATTCAGCTTCCTCCATTCTGCAATGAATTCATCACGGTACTCCTAGAGAAAGAGAATAAGAAAGATTGTCACCTTGAACTGATTACTCACGTTGACAAAAATGTGTTTAGACATCCCAGCATCCCAGGTACTGATCAGCATATAACAAAAAAACAAAAAACAAAAAAACCACCCAATAGAGTTCTAGGGTTCATCAATGTGAGGAGAAAATCTGAATTTTACTATAGAATGCTTTCACTTGAAAGGCTTTTATTTTAATCACCAGAAGGAGACTATGAGCATGAAGTGCAAATACATTAAAATTTTAGACAGCCATCTGCCAGTCTCCCGATGCCTTCATCATGCTTCCTGTTTTCCTTGCTTCCATTCTTACAAATGTGTTCCTCACCCAAGAATACCTTTACATCTGCCAAAGTATGACAAAATATCCCCTGAATTCAAAACTGGATCCTCTGAAATTCCCTTGAACGCTAAATTAAGCCATCGTGTGTTCAAGTTTACAAATATGGAACCTGATGCAACCACCACATGAAAATGCAACAAGATTTTTTATGTGTGCAATGTCCTATGAAAAATTGTTGTATTCTCCAGTTTAATTTAATAGTTGCTAGTAGATAGGTTTTTGTTTACTCAAAAACATGTATTTCTGTTATCTGTAGAGAAGACTGATAAGCTAGGATGCCACAAATAATTCCTTCCAACAACATTTAAACCATGCAGGTCATGATCTCCATTAACAGAGAGGAGATAGCATCTTCTTCATATCTGGAAGAGAGAAAAGACACTGCCCATTCATGCCAACAGCACTGTCCAGGTGCACCAACAGCCCGACTCTATACAAGGCAAATTCCTGTATTTCTAGAAACAGTTATTTATGCGCAGACTACACTATGCTGAAGAAAATACAGAATAACAGATCAATTTCCTTGATCAATCTCTTTGATTTTCTTTAACTTGAAACAAGGAAGCAAAATTACCATTTGGTCAACGTTGTTCTTCCAGAAGTCTTTCACTGACCTAGAAAGTTTACAGAAAATGTGCAAATTATTGTTAAACACTCTATAAAGATCCATCACCCAACACTTACTCAACTTTGAGCACATAAGTTGATTAAACTTTTTTGCAGAATTATTGTTTTTTGCTACATAGAAAGTAATACAAGCATTTGAAAATAACTCAATAAAATGTCCAAGACAGCCTGTCATGAGATCTCATCAGTCACTACAAATCGTGCAACTCTAGTACTGTATAAATTCCTCAAGAATGTTGAGGCCCATGTTATGCATGTCTTACAACCAAATTATATAAATTTTCAAATGCATATTTGTCTCTCCATCAGGAAAGCCTTTAGCAATGATAATTATAGATTAGTAATCTGTTCCAGTGTCACAGTTTGTATCATCAGGCAACTGAAAAAAGGGGGTCCAAAACTTGGTTTTCCATATTTACATGTTCTTCAGAAAACCTCCTGTTAGTTTGACATGATGTAAATATCCCATATTGTTCCAAGAATTTCAGAGTAATGAGAATTGTAAATATTTCCCTGCTTTCAAATTTCTTTGCAAAATATCTGAACGGCAGCACTGGCCACATATTTTACTGCTCCCTAGTGGATTGAATTCAACACAGCAGCATTCTCAAAACGGCACAAGAGTAAAATGCAAACTACACTATTGTGGGATGTAAGAGAAATTCCAAATTTCAGGTTGCAGTGATGCATTTACTAGATATTTACTGTGTACAGAAATTAATGCACCTTTTTATTTGGACTCATTGTTGTCCCTGCATGGATTTTGGAACAGCAATGAATCACATAGTGTTTTACCAAGAAGAAAAAAAGATGAAATGTGATATAGGCATTCACATATTGGTGCACAATACACAAAGATACTGAAGTAGTATACACATATATAGTACATACTGGTACACTAGAAGCACATAACAGCTATCTGTTTTTCTTCATGTTTCCATCTGTTACACGACACAACCCTAAACAATGGAACATGCTGCCACAGAGGGTGGTGAAGTCTCCTTCCTTGGAGGTTTTTGGGTTCCTGCATGGCTGGGGGTTGGACTGGATGGCTCTTGACGTCTCTCCCAACTCTATGATTCTATGATTCTATGAAAAACATACACCTATTCTCCCTCCTCATATATTACATTTAGCTACATTTTGTTTTGTGACTGGTTACTGGAATGTAAATGTAAGCTTACTTTGAAAGTCAGACTATTAACGCACACAATTCCCACAAAATTATGTCATTGAAGGGGAAACATGTTAATGGCAAGAAACAGGCTTTCTTCTTATTGTCTCATTTGCTCCAAACTCAAACTTTAATGGTAGCCCTCCAGATGCTGGTCAGCTGAATTCCTGCCATTCCTCAGCACTGCCCTGATGGCTAAGCTGAATGGAAGTTCCAATCCAACAACCGTCAAAGGACCACACTATGTCCACCTCTGCTTCTAACAGTATTTGACACCACTGGAGAAAAGTACTAGAGCAAGCTGCTTCAAGGCCACCTCAACCATGAGTGTCAGTTAGTGGAGGTAGTAAAGTAAAAATCCAGAAACAAAACAAAACAAAACAAAAATGCAGTAGGACCCCAGTATCCACTGGGCATTGATTCCAGGCCTTCCCATGGATAACGAAAACCACAGATAAGAGAGAATGCCAAACCTCCCCAAAAAAACTGCTGTTTTGTGACAGGAGCTTGCTTTATGGCTGCTATTTTATGACAGTAGCTTGCTTTACAGCTTCTGTTTGTGACAGTAGCTTGCTTTTTGGCTGCTGAATTATTTATTTAATTCTTTCTTCCGCCAACCATGTGGTTAATGAATCAGTGGATATGGGGGTCCTACTGTAATTGGTGGGAGAAATGAGAAGGATGCAACACATCTCAGTAGCACAGTATAATGTACCAACAATGGGCAAGGCATGACAACATGATTTACCCAATGTTTGTGGCTCTTATGACAGTAAATTATTATAACTCTTTTGGTATTGCACAATAATATTCATGATTGCACTGGGTGGTGGAGGGAAAATGTTTCTTTCTAAATGGCTAGCTATGGGTGCTACAATCAGAGATAATGTCCCATGGTTCTCTTGCTTAGTGGTTATTATCACATGCATATTTATTGTATCTTTAATAATTGTTTTAGAATTTGTGGTAATGCAGCTAAGGATTCTCATGAAGGTTGAGATGAAATCCTCTTACCCTATTCCAAGGAGGGCATGCATATGCCTGGCGATACGTGGATACTGGAAAAACAACAACGTACTGCATTAGAAATTTGGTATATGTAACTGGTAGACATGGGCACGACCAGAAAAAATGATGTTTTGAGTTTTTGTTTGTCAAAACGGGTCCGTTTCGGGTCATTTCCATTTGTCGTGAAATTTTTCAAAAATTTGTCGTTTTGTTTGTCGTTTGTCGTTTGTCGTTTCCACCGTGATTTAGCGCAATTTGACTTCCCAGAGCATAGGGGCGTCCCGCAATAAAATCAATACAACATTTTATTGCTATAGAAAAACCCACTGCTGCTACTATTAAAATTCAGGCATTTAAAATAAATAAATTTCACATTTTTCTGTGGTGATTTGGTGTGTTTTTTGACCACGATTTCAAAAGAAAAATTGTGGTCGCCATTTTGGATCCCCCCCACTTCATGGCATGGCAAGACGACGAGGATGACCCCCCCCAGCCTGGTGCAAGCAGCCCAGGACAGGAGAAGAGGGGGGGAAAGGCCGGGGATCCCCCAGAAACCACCCCACTGGTAGGTGGCAAAGCCTCAGGCAGGCATATTTTCACCTGCTTTTTTGGCCGGGAGTCGGGTTTTTTTAAAAAAACATTTAAAAACTTTTTCTGTGCTTCGCATTGCACGATCGCTGCGATGCCACAAACGAAAATGAAAAACCCAACCAAATTTTTCTTTTTTCGGTTTGAGTTTGAGTTCTGACGGCTTAATTATCGTTACCGTTTCCGTTACATAACGGAAACGAAAAACGAAAATGAAAACGAAAATTTTGCCAAGTCGTGCCCATGTCTAGTAACTGGATTATGGTGGCTAAATTCAAACACATTCATGATGGAATTCCTGATTAGATGTGATTTTGATTTAAAAGTCCCATAACCACAAAACATAGGAGGAGGAATGTGTCATACACTCTTTTCTGTGTTTAGCCACGCCTCACTCTTCCCTGGTAGGCCTATACTGGCTGTTACCAAGAGCTATAGAAGACAACTATGCATACATGTATAAATATAAGTATATTAGATCTTTAAGGGGGTTTCAATAGTAAACCGCTTTGGGAGTCAGTACTTTGAACAAGGGAACAAATATTGCATGCATACATGTATACATTTATATTTGATCTGTTTCATACCGCTCTATTGCCTAACATGAAGATTTCGCAAACATCATAGATACTGGATGAATTAATTACACTAGCCACACCAAGATGCAAATTTCACCATGAAGCTGACAATGACGTGTGGAAAAATATGCACAGGTATGCTCTAATCCTCATTGACAATGAAGAAAAATATCACTTGAAACAAACAAATGAGTTTCCATTTAGAAATTAAAAAGCAAACTATGTGAGTCCCATTGGGATAAAAATCAGGTTGTAAGCAGAGCACTAATTGCAGTCCTCCAGTTCAACTGCTGCACCACAAGGGTCCTTGTGGACTGACGTACTGGCATTTCATATCCCAGTCCTGCATCCCCTCATGCAGGTGTAACAGCCTAAACTGGGTATAGCTTGAAATGTGGTGGTGACACAGGGACACACACAAACTTGTCCCACTAAGACATTACTGAGACCTTCACACACAGAACTCAAAGATCTGAAAGAGATACCAAAAATGCATTGGAATCAATGTGCTTAGAGTGCTGATGTGACTAGGAACCATGATAAGGGAGAACCCCCCCCATCACATAAGTACTGTAAGCACATTGATCTGCTCTGCCTCAGAACTTTACATTTGTCACAAGGACTCAATGGCACCCAGATTGGGGGGGGGATGGGAGGGAGACACAAGGGCTTATGTGTTTATCCCCCATCTGCAACACTCTTATAGCCTTCTGATGGCTTCAGCATAACATCGGAATGGGGCTTAAGTTAAGGTTATGTGGAACAATAAGGGATACCACCTTGTTCTTTACCTCAAGCTGTGACTCCCCTCAAACCTTCTCTGTTATTTTTATCCATTCATTTTTATAAAGTGCTTTATTATACTGATGGGCACAACTAGATTTGATTCTAAGATCTGATTGTATTATATTTTCTGAATTTCATAACAATAAATAATAACTGTGTTCCATCAAATCAGTTCTGGCTTGTGGTGACCCTGTCCAAGCTTTTTTGGATACAGAGTCCTCAGAAGTCAATTACACATCCCTTCTTCCATAGGGAATCTGTGAAAACTCCATGGACACGGGGTCACGGAGAGTCAGTCACGACTTTAACCACACACACACACACACACACACATATGGGGGGGTTATCCTGGGAAGGACAGTAGGGAGTCAAATACCTGACCTCTAGCTCTTGCTGCTTAAAACATCATCAAGGTAATAAACACTGATTTAGAGAATCTACACAATTAATTCTCATAGTGAAGTTAACAGGACTTGATGTTTTTTTGAAATGTAGAGCATGCCTCCTTTCTTTCTTTTTCTTTTCCCCCTTTCTTTTGGCAAATGGTGAGGAGTTTTCTTGACAGTAACGGATCTGTTGTGACTTTGTAGCAATAAGGAAGGGGGGGCTGTTGTTACAGGGAAAGATCATGATTTGTGGCAATACTGTATTTTCTATGCTTTCGAGCTCATCATTTTTGAAAGAATGGGATCGTCAAAAAAAAAACCAAAAAAAAAAAACAGCATATGAAAACCAGGGACCGGCTGTAGCAAGATCATTATTCCTATATTATTATTTTCTGCCTTGGTTTTTCCGCTTTACAAAGAAGGCAGCTAGAACTTTCAGTTTACAAAATAGAATGAGGCGACTAGACCCTAAATGAAACAATCATTCTGAAACAGCGTAGCTCCAAAGCCATCAAATACATGTCTATATTACGATTCAGTTTTGGCTTCAAAGAAAATGGAAAATGTTTTCCTCTAAAGATCCAGAGTCACTTTCTGATTTAAATATAACAATGGCAATCAATGCAAACAGGGAGGAATAAGCTTCCCATAAGAACATGCATTTAGAGAATGGGCAAAGCATTCTCATTTTCTGATGTGTGACAAAGGATTCAGCATATTTCCAGAGAGCAGCAATGAAGTTTCAGTCCTGGCAACCAAAGCATTGGACATTTGGGTATTTTAGGACAATTGTGCAAACTATAAAAATAATGAATTTTTCTGAATTTTATCTTAGGAAATCTTGACCAAACAGTCACTGCATTACAATCAGTCTCTACAGCACAGTTTTATTAATGTCTACTTAGCCCTTGTGTGTTCAAGATAACTTACTACGAGGTAAATTTATTTATTTATTTTTATTTATTATTGAATTTATACCCCACCCATCTTCCCAAGGGAACTCTGGGCGGCTATTTGTATAGGATTGCAAAACCTAACTCGGATGTGCAACACAAATCCCTTCTGCCAACAGAACCCTCTTCTTCTGCCAATTTAGCTTGGTGATCTGTTGGCAGAGCCATTTACTGGTGGAACAGTTCGGCTGGTAAAGGTGTGCAAGGAGAAGATCCAAAAGCAAGGAGCGGAGAAACAATGTGGTAAGGCAAGATTCAAGTTAAACAACATCCAAATCTCTTCTCTGAGCTGATGCAAAGTTAGGTGATTGTGAGGGTAGTGCTAGTTTCCATCATCTTTAGATCCTGTAGATATACCATATTTTTCACTCTATAAGAATCAATCCCTTCCCCACCACCACCACCAGTAAGGAGAAATGTCTGTGCTTCTTATAGAGTGAATGCACCTCTGCTGGGAGCTTCCAGGGCAGCTGCTATGGAGGCCTCTGGACCCGTGGTGAGGTCAGGCAAGGAATATAAGGTGACCCAAAAAAAAACCCTCAACTTATCCCAGAGTCAATAAGTTTTACCAGTTTTTTGTGTTAATAAAAACACCCTTGACCTATATTTGGGTCGACCTATACTCAAGTATCTATGGTACTCATTACTTAATTACATCCATGTCCCATTTCTCCTTCAATGAGTTGATGGGGTGCATTTGGTTTTCTTCTTCCCTGCTTTATCCTCACAACAACACTGGGGCTGACAAACAGTGCCTATCCAAGGTCACCCAATGACTGTTATGGCTCAGTGAGGACCACACCCAGCATCCCCTTCATCCCAGTCCACCACTCATACCATAACACCATGAGGGCTGCTGCATACCACGTGGGCATATGTGCTTTTAAAAGACAAAACAATCTCTGGCTTTAGTTGTGCCTAGGAGACTTGCCACAGGTATAAAGATGAGAGACAGGATCCTCTTCAGCAGATTTGGCATTCTGCAACAGCGCAACTGGTTTGTCCAAGTGGAATCCACAAACTCTCCATCACTGAAAAAGGGTCAAGAGAAAGAAATCAGATAATTCCACAGAGGCCTGAGCCCTTTTGGTAGTCCCATCAAATCTACTGCTGAATAGTGGACCAGGACATGCTGTATATATGTTCTCAATGGATCTACTTCAATTAGAATTACCAGTTAAATGTAGGCCAGAGTCTCTAGAGTGTACAGTACACATTAATTCATCTTCTCTAATTTTAGGAGGGAGGAAAAAGAAGTGAACACCCTTTTAGCTGCGGACAGCAGCCATTTATTACTTAAACATTGAACTTTATATAAAGCTCAAAAGCTTTAGATTTCAGATTCAGGATGCAACTATACCCTGGAAAAATATGAATGGATTCACTGTGAAGTCACAGCCAGAAAGTAAGATTGTTTATTTGTTTGTTTATAAAAATGTAGCCCCGGGGGAACAAGATGGCCGCGAACAGCAGAAGACGTAGCTGAAAGCAGTCCCGGCTAACGTCGATGTATCCCAGGTCCCAAGAGGGTGTTTCCACTCCAAGACGACCCTTCTGGGAGCAGAATCCATCCCAGAACCGATCCAGGGCACCCAGGCGTGGTTCCTTCTCCCTCGGGAGAGGTCTAGAAACCCCTGGTGGAATTCCCGTGCGGCTGAGACCTTGGGAGATCCTGACGGAAGTTTGAGCTGCCTCTATTCCTCCAGAACCGTGAGTGGCTTTTCCCATCTGAAAGCCCCTTCAAGAATATAAATCAGCAACTTACCGAAAAGAATCTGCCTCTTTCTAGTCATCTTTCCTGTTTTATTTGTTAATATCTGCCTCTCGGAGGACTGCAATCCCTGCTTTCACTTTCATATTCATCTAACGGCAGATTTTAACCCTAAAGCTCCCATCTCACTTTACACTATATTCTTCAGACTCTGTTGGCAAAAGTGGGTACAGCACGCCATCTACTGGATTTTTCCATGTTTGCAACTTCACATATATTCCTTGAAAGCAGCAAACTGATTAGAATAAGACTAATCCCTTAAAGATTTTGTAATTCTCCTGAGAAGAGGTAATCGATTCCTTTACCACCACAAAATAAATCTTCAGTATGAGCAGGACCCCAACTATACAAAAGAAATCTGCTTTTGTTCCTTTGGCCCATCCAGCAACCATGACTCAACAATCAAGTCAATTAAGCCAACCTGACCAAATCCTAGATGTATTAAAGCAGTTGAACCTTACCCAGGTGAAAATGCTCTCAGATCAAAGCACTGGGTTTTCCAACTTAAGAGCAGAAATGAAAGAGGGTTTTTCTAATGTGGACGCCAAACTAGAAACCTTTGGTGGTCGTTTACAAGCGTTGGAAGAGAATATGAATGTCACTGATTTTCGTCCTGGAGAAATTGAAGCCTCAATGGAATCAACAAGCAAACTGGTTCTTACACATGAAATCGAAGCCTCTTCCAAAATTCTAAGAATTCAAAACCTTACTATGGACAAAGACGAAAATCTCTACACCATAGTTGGAGACAGCCTGGCCACCCTACTCGAGGCACCCGTTGAAGAATTTCTTCGTGAGGTAGACGTGATTTACCGTCAACCAACGGCTTATACCAGAAGAAATAAACTCCCTCCTGAGGTAATAGTTAAATTGGTTAGAAGATACACCCGTGATTGCATCCTCAAGGCTACCCAAGATAAGGAGGTGGAAATCAATAAATCCAAAGTGACAATTCTGAAAGATGTCCCTTGGGAGGTTCGCTAACTACGGAAAGAATATATATTCCTTACCAAACTCCTGCTCAAGCATGACATAAGATACAAGTGGCTCTATCCCCAAGGTTTGTCCTTCCAATGGGAAGGCAAATTACAGAAAATTGAATCCCACCAGAAAGCTAGAGCCTTTGCTGAAAAAAATGCAAAGAAGCTGGGCTACTCCCCCTCCTCTTCTTCACCATCCTCCTCTGAAGGTGAGGACATGACCGGAACTCAAACCACTACCAAAGATGACAGCCGTGATGACCAGACTTCGAAACAAGAGTCTTCAAAGCACGTCCAAGTTTCTAGTGGCGCAGTGGGAGGTGCCAGGCCGAAAAACTACCTCAGGCCAAAATCAGGGAAGAAAAAATATTATTGGAAGTAGCAAGATGGCTCAAAAAATTCTAACATGGAATATTAATGGTATGAACACGCCCCAGAAACGTCGGAAAACTTTCAATTTTCTCCAAAAACAACAATGCTCCATCATCTGTTTACAGGAAACCCATATATTGAGAAAACATGAACAATATTTAATACAAAATAAATTGGGAAATCTATTTTCCACATCAAACAAAGAAAAGAAGCAAAATGGGGTGGCACTGTATATTAAACCAGAACTTTCCCCAATCCTTCTGGAAAAAGATGAATCAGGCAGATGGATTCTTGTCCAAGCAAAAATCCAATCCAAAGAAACAATTATTGCTGGTATATATGCTCCTAATGATAATCATGGAAGACAAGCCTTCTTTGAACAACTGGCCCAGAAACTGTTGCAATATGGGAATCACCAGCTTATAATATTGGGAGACTTTAATGCTGTACACATTCCCTCAGTAGACAGGAAAACACCAAAAAGGGAAAAAACTCAAGACTTCGTCTTCCACACTGCCCAAATCGTTTCTGGACATGTCCGACATTTTAGAACTTCATGACATTTGGAGAAGGAAAAATCCACTAAAAGATGGTTACACCTTCTATTCAAGACAATATGCTTCCTTCTCCCGTATAGATATGTGTTGGGCTACATCTGATCTTCTACTAAATACAAGGGATATAGAAACTTTACCTCGAATGTTATCTGACCACAATGCCATCTTATGGACACTGAAATCTTCAGGTATGCCTAGGCACTGGAAAATTAACCCAACTCTTTGGACTGATAAAGAATTCATTTCAGAGGCTGCTAGAGATTTGAATTTGTATTTTGAAACTAATCTGAATAAGGGTACACCACTCAAAATGGTATGGGATGCTTTTAAGCCATACTTTAGAGGATTTGTTATCCAATTTATGGCAAGACGGAATAAAGAGAGGAAAAAGAAATATGAATCAACTCTTAATATGATGAAAAAGCTTGAAACGGACTTAACACAAGATCCCCGTAACGATAAGCTGAACAAAGACCTGGCCTCTTGTAGGCATGAACTCAATTTGATTCTGACTGCAGATATAGCTCACAAAATCAAGTTGGCCAAACTGAATTTTGTGGAAAATGCAAACAAACCAGGTAGATGGTTAGCGTATAGGTTAAAAAAGGTACAATCACAAAAACTCATACTTTCACTCAAAGACAAAACTGGGGAAAATCAGACAGAGCAATTACAAATCCAAAAAATCATAGAGGAATATTACCAAAGATTATTCAAGCCGGAGATGATTGACAATGATGCTATCTTCCAATACCTTGAACAAGCCAATCTTCCAAAACTTACTGAGGAACAGAGAGCCCAGACGAATGCCCCTATCACAATGATGGAAATAACAGAGGCTATCAATCATCAAAAATTGAATAAAGCGCCTGGACCTGACCAAATACCAGCCATATTTTATAAAAAAATTTCAGAGACAATTTCTGGAAATATGAAAAACCTCTTTACATCTATATTTGAAGGCGAAGATATACCAGATTCCTGGAAATCATCACATACGACACTGATTCCCAAAGAAGGGAAATCCAAAGATTTGATACAGAACTACAGGCCAATTGCCCTCCTAAATGTGGATTACAAAATTTTTGCAACCATCCTGGCCAATAGATGGCGAATGATTTTACCTTCTTTGATATCACATGACCAGACCGGCTTCCTCCCGAAAAGGCACCTCCAATCCAATATTAGAACTTTTCTCAACGTGTTGGAATATTATGAATCCCACCCCGAGAAGCAAGTAGCTTTTGCATTCATTGATGCTGAGAAAGCCTTTGACAATGTATCCTGATCTTTACTCAAAACTCAATTAGATTACCTTCAGTGTGGCCACAGAATGTTGCGAGCTATTGAACAAATCTATTCTACCCAAAATACCAGGATTGTAGTGAACGGTCACCTCACAGATAAAGTTAATATACACAAAGGTACCAGGCAAGGATGTCCCCTCTCCCCTCTTTTGTTTATATCCACCCTGGAAATTCTTCTTCATGTAATAAGGGAAAACTCAGACATTCAAGGCTTACAAAATAAGGGAGAAGTTTACAAGGTACAAGCCTTTGCAGATGACCTGATGGTTATCATGGAGAACCCTCAGACCTCCTCCGTAGAACTTCTAAAGACCCTGGAGGCATACTCTAAAATCTCCGGATTAAAGGTGAATAGAGAAAAAACATTGGTTCTAACTAAAAATATGACCCCACCCATGATCGAAAAACTGGTAAATCAATCTGGTTTTCAACATTCTAATAGGGTAAAATACTTGGGTATTACTGTATCTAACCGATGTAACTCTTTACTCAAAGACAATTATGTTAATGTTATTAAAACAATCAAAGCTGATCTCGAAACTTGGTCAAGACTTCAGCTATCTTTAATGGGTAGAATTGCTGCAGTCAAAATGAATGTCTTACCTAAACTGCTTTTCCTATTTCAATCTCTGCCTATATTACCAAACTTTAAGATCATTTCAGATCTGGAAAAAAGTATACGTATATTTATTTGGCAAAAGAAAAAAGCAAGGATTAAAAATATTTATTTGCAGGATAGAACCAAATTTGGAGGCTTTGCCCTTCCCAATTTGGTACTATACTACAAGGCTGCCGCCATGACTTGGATTAAAGACTGGATCTTGATGACAAATAAAAGAATATTACAGCTCGAGAGTTATGGCCTTGATAAGGGCTGGCATCACTATATGTGGTATAAGGGAAATTTACCTACCCTCTTTAAAAAGCACTGGATAAGGAATGCCTTAATCAAAATATGGTCATTGATTCAAAAACAATTTTATCTCAAAGCACCTATGTGGTTATCCCCACTGGGAGCAATTTATAGCTCCCAGGCGAGTGAAATCTCAAAAGTTATAACTTACAGACACCTTCTGAATGCGGACCTCTCATTGAAACCATTAGGGAAATTAGTATCAGAAGGTTACAATCTGGATTGGTGGAAATATCAACAAATACATTCACACTTCAAAGAGCTTTCCAAAGAGGGTGGCTTTATGACTACTGATACCCCATTTGATAAAATACTTTCTTCTGGTGACTCAAAGCTTCTTAGCAAATTTTATAATATACTGTTAAATGAAAAAATGATTGATATATTGGTCAAAGACTCTATGATTAGATGGGCTGAAAACTTTGGTTATACTATTCATTTAAATAAATGGGACTCTCTGTGGAATACAGTTAAAATCTTCAAATCTATTTCGTTTAAGGAAAATTGTTATAAAATGTTTTATAGATGGCATTTTGCACCTCATCGTTTATCCAAGATGTATAATTGTTCACCTAAATGTTGGAAATGTAACTATGACTGTGGAACTTTTTATCATATGTGGTGGACTTGTAAAGAAGCAAAGGCGTATTGGAACATGGTAAAACTTTTCTTAGAAAGATCTTTGAAAATTAAGATAGAGCTTAGACCAGAACTATTCTTGTTAAATATAGTAGATATAAATAATTCCTATGACCAGAGATATGTACTTCACCATGTAATTGTTGCTGCAAGAATACTGTATGCGAAACTCTGGAAACAACCTAACACGCCAACAGAGAAGGATTTCCACGGAAAGATAAGAGAATGTACCGAAATTGATAAACTCTCTGGTTATCTAAAGGGAGACTACGACGAGATCTTTCGGGAAAGATGGCAAGAAATTTATTAGTATTGTGATAATATTTGGCAATCTTAGTAATATGTTAAATTACTATTTCTATTTTGCTTGATATACTCAATGTAAATTTTAAAAATTGTACCCCCCCTTTTTTCCTCCCTCACCCATACTCTTTTTTCCTGTCCCCCCCTTAAAAATCCAATAAACATCTATTTTAAAAAAAATGTAGCCCCCCCACTACCAAGAGGTCTCTGGGTGGCTTACAATAATATATTAAAACTATAATACATCATTATTAAAATAGTAAAAAACAAAACAATTTAAAACATTCAATATATGGTACAAATAATAAAATCCTGCTGCTCACGAGCCCAGTGAAAAAGATTGCTATCTAATTAAAATGCTGGCTGAACAACAAGATCTTTGCCTGGCACTGAAAAGCTAAAAGTGTTGGAGCCAGGCGGATCTCTGTTGGGAGGGCAATCCAAAGTTGGGGAGCAATTGCTGAGATGGCCTTGCTTCAACATGCCATCCCCCTCATCTCTTTGAGGGATGGCACCTTCTACAAGGCCTCCTAGCCTGATCTTAAAGTATGGGCAGGGTCGTATGAAAGCTGAGTTCCCTCTTATTAATTGACTTCAGCACGCCAGGAGTCAACTGAAAGAGGGGAGGAAATCAGCCTTGTTTGCAGCTTGCTAACAATTTCAATTCTCTCCTGTCCACACCTGGTGGCTAGGTCTGCTTGCTTCCCTCTTCCCTTCCCATTCAGTTTCTCTTTTCCTTCCACCCATCCTTCTTTCCAAGGCATGTTGTTCTACTGCTAGGACACCAAGGTGACCAAATGGATGGGGGGCTGTGAGGAATCAGTAGAAAAGTAGGAGGAAAATTGCACTTAAGCCTAATTTCCATCTGGTTAAGAAAAAAAATATGTGAGGGTTTGTCAGAGAGACTGGAAGAAAATTTACGGTAGCTGGCCACCCAAGTATGCAGGAGCCACAATTAGAGCACAGCTACCTTAAAACTTTCTTCTTGTTCTCTACCCATCTTGCTGTCACCCAGCTGCCTGTATGCCGAAGTAAGTGCTATAAGAGACAGAGACCTTTCTTCACCTTAAGGGGTCACTTCTTCCAAGCCATGTTAAATGTTTCACCCATGTGCATAGTGTTGCAATCCTGAAAGCCTGTAAATGTTTCACTATATTTGCCTTGTTCCTTTATACCGTTTTAGGAATTTACTTTTAAACTGGATTTAGAAATGCACATTTTTAAAAAAGTTTGGATATAAAGTGAGTAACATTTCCTAATCAATAAATTTGTTTTACATTATTTGATGATCTGAGTAAAATATGTCTTGAGTTCGCTTCTCACATACACCTTGTATAAAGGAATTAATTCGTTCCAAATGAAATTATGTTAAGCAAATTTTCCTTTATACGAATTCCCATAGGAATGCATTGAAAACAGAGTAATCCCATTTTTATGTTGTACGGATTTTCCCCATAGGCGGTTATGTTAAGCAAATTTCCCCTATCTCCGGAATATTTTATGTTCTACAGATTTTATGTTATACAAGATGTTTGTTATACAAGGGTCCACTGTATTCTGTAGCTTGGTGCTTGCTCTTTGCCCCACTGCTGCATGAATTATTTCCTAGGCCTTTGGAAAGCCTCTGCATTATCTTGGCTGCAAAGGCTAAGCAAAACAGGATAGTTTCAAGGATACCACTTTGCTCTCTAGGGCAGCTGGGCTCCTCCAGTGTGTGTGGGGGGGAGGTAAGGAGTGAGTTTCAGGGCCTTTCCACCTTGTGTTCATCTTATTGTAGGTAGTCACTGGGCTGTTGAGGCATAACCAGTGCTGAATAGAGGAAGACTGCCACCTCACGGAATTTGAAAATTATACTTCTGCTAATGCAGCCTAATATAGCATATGTATTTTTGTAGCCACATCACACGGTTGGCTCGTATTCAGCTTATGATCTACAAGAATACCAAGATCCTTCTCACTTGCTGTATTGCTGAGCCAGGTGTCCCCCATTTTGTAAATGTGCATTAGGTTTCTTCGTCCTGAGTGCAGTACTTTGCACATATCCCTGTTAAATTTCATCCTGTTGATTTCAGCCCAGTGCTCCAGTCCAGCCTATCAAGATCATCTTTTCTTATTTCTGATTTCTTTTCTTTGTTTTGTGCTTCCCATATATCTGAAGAATGTCTTTTTCTAGCTAATCTCAGCTCATTCTCTGCTTTTGCTCTCCTAATGCCATGCCTGCATTTCCTTGTTACTTGTCTGTACTCTTTCTCGTCAGATAGTGCACTGTGGAGACCCTCCTTGTGCTTTCAAATTCACACTTTCTGAATGCCTGAATGAGACTTGAGACTCAAACCAGAAGATACAGACATCGTACTGTCAAAACAGGAAAATTTCTTAAACTCTTGGTAGACGTCTCTTTGTCATTGGAGATGCTTTTTCCCTTATTTATGTTTTAAATTAGCTTCCTTTGTTTTAAAGTTCATTATCAGAAGGTAAACAGACTTCATTTGCATGTATAGTTGCTCAGTTTTGAAGTGCATCAGAGCAACTCGGCTTCTTTATGTAATATCGTAGCCTCTAACAACCCTTAAGACGATGGAGCAGTTTTCTTTCAGATGCTGTTGCTCATTCAAAAGGTCTCCTGGACTTTTTCTTGCAGTGTAGAAGCATTAGCAGAACCAATTTTGCACTTTGCCTCGACACATTGGACTTGCTCCTGACATGATATTAGGTACCTTCACATTGTAAGCAACGGGGTGGACATGCTGACATGTTCTCTAAATTCACCTTAATCCCTGGGACACAGGCAAGGATTAAGAGTGCTATGGATCTGCAGTAGAGATGGGCACAAATTTTAAAAAAGGCATTTCGTTTGTCGTTTGTTGTTTGGAGGGTCCATTTCGATTCGTTTCCGTTTTTCGCGAATTTTTGCAAAAAATTCATTTTCGTTTTCGTTTGTTTCGTTACCATTTCGTTACCATTTATTTCAATTTTTGTGATTTTTTAGGATTTTAAGCAATTCACTCAAAATTTCCGGTGTTTCTGTTCGTTTCGTTTCATTTTAGAGACAAAATTTGTTTGTCGTTTAGTTACGTAACGAAACGAAAAAACAAAAATGGAAACGAAAAATTGTTCGTTTTGTGCCCATCTCTAATCTGCAGCACTAAATCTGAATTATCTGTCTCACACCCATCCCTACCCCCTACACACACACACACACACACACACAACATTCCCTCTATTTTGTTTTCTAAGCTCAGAAGAAATCTAGCTAGAATGGAAAACAGAGCAGGGTGGCAGAATCCCAGATCAGATCTACCTCTCTGATCTACACTCTCAAATGGGAATTTCAGATTCATTCTGTAGTTTTAAATTAGCAAAGAAAGACAGACAAAAGCTTTTGGAAACTTACTACAATCACCCCATTGCTCTTTGCTAAAATGTTTTGGGGTTTACTTACAATTTTTCAACTAATGTGGAACTTCCATCGGCATACAGTGCTTTGGTGAAGAGCTCGTCCACCAGAAAATCAATTCGAGGCGGAGTGAAGGGTATAAGCTGAGTGAAAAATGCAAAGTCAATATTTAAAGGCAGCATTTCTTATTTACCAACAACTAGTAATCTACAAATTTCTCTTCCTGGATGATGCAGCAATGCCCTTGATAATAATCCGCACTGATTGTGCATGATGGGTTTTTTTTCTTATTATGCATCTATGTGTTATAAAATCCTTGATCAAATAAAAGCAGTATAAATAAATTAAATGCATTCATTATAAATTAAAAAGAAGACAACAGAAGAAACAAACTTCACAACTACAGAGCTTACCGTATGCCCTGCGTCCTGTAAGAATTTTCTGGTTTCCTGCACAGCCCGTCTCATGCTGGGAGATGGCTCAAAATAACCATCTCCATCATAATATCCAATCCTAAGGGGCCTGGAACTTGAGTAAATCTGCAATGAATTCAATCTTCATTTAGTGCCAGTCCCCAGGTCAAGAACTTAAAAAGAAAATCTTGAGATGTGCTTATTTTTCACAGCTCAATCAGGAATGACACATGAGAGGTCTCCCCATAGAGAAGCTCATATATATTTTAGAGTTCCCAAACTGTGATTCAAAATCCACTAATTTTTTGCAAAGTGCCAATACAGTAGGACCCCTGTATCCACTGATTCAGTTATCCACGGTTGGCAGAGGAAAAAAATTAAATAATTCAGCAGCCACAAAGCAAGCTGTAAAGCAAGCTGTTGTCACAAATAGCATCTGTAAAGCAAGCTTCTGTCACAAACAGTGTCCATAAAGCAAGCTACTGTCTCAAAACAGCAGTCATAAAGCAAGCTAAGCTACTGTCAGGAAACAGCAGTTTGGGGATGGGTGGGGAGGCATTCTCTCTTATCCATGGTTTTCATTATCCATGGGAAGGCCTGGAACCAATCCCCAGTGGATACTGGGGTCCTACTGTACAGCAATTTAATCTGAATACAGGTGGCTGTGAAAGGCCAATGTCAGGTGATGAAAGAAAGGGCTCTGAGTGGTACCTTTGCACCATGCCAGAGGTTTGCCAACACTGCACTAAGGTCTTCAGAAGAGGCCGTTCTCAGTATCACCACCATTTGAAGTATGAAATGGCCTTTTGAACACTGGTCAACCAAGTTTGGGAATGCTGTTTTTAAGGATACTCTGCTGAAGTCTATAGAGGGGCCCACTTATACATAATGGAAACAGGAAGACAAAAGCAAACACCAATTTGCATAAGCACAACACTTTGGATTGTCCATGAAACAAGTGACATTACCTCCTCATTAAAAGGGAGTGGAGGCACTGCAGAATCCAACATAAACATCTCATCACACAGAAGGGCCTTCATGCAGAGAACAAGACTGTCCACATCTTTTGCTATTGGACCTGTCACAGAGGTGACTGGAACAAAAGAGAAAAACTTCTGAATGTGAGGAAGCAAGCAGCAGTGTGTGTTACATGGGAAGGAACTACTAAAACTTCTAGAACTACTACTATAAGAAGGAGTGTGATCCGGCAGCAACTTTAAGAAAGATGAGTTCCAAATCTTCAGTTCTCCTGTATGGACATTTAAAAGAATTATCTTACAGTACACTGTGAGACCGTAACAACCAGAATTTTATTAGTGATTGCTAGAGATTGCTGTCATGATTTGTAATTTGACAGGGTTGATGAATAGCAAACTAGAAATTTACAAATTATTTGATTTTTCAATTTTTCAATTCTACACTGAAAATTCATCAGTTCATCGATTCATTCATTTATCAGCCCTGATAAATCACAAATCATGACAAATCACAATTTTTGAATTATTCCCATCTCTGTTTACGATTACATCAGACCTATACAACAAATCTAAAATACCAGTTCAAAGACGGTATCTTCAACCTGAATTCTGCTACACCTTGAAAAACTAAGTTTCATATTTGATACCTGCATCATGCTACAAATTGTTCTCAAGCAGTGTTAGTGGCTATGACTGTGGTGAGTCTGGGAAGAATAGAGCTTTAAAGCTATTGAACAGAACTGCCTGACTGTACATGATAAATCATTCAAGAAGGAGTTAAACAGACACATGCAGCTGTTCCCAATGACACATCATGGTGAATGAGGCTCATTCTCAGATGCCCCCAGATAAAATTTGACCTTAAAATTAAGAACTCGCTGGGTACCTGCATGATACTCAATTTCATCCATAGAAAAATTACTTTTTTAATATTCCAATTCCTAGAACTCTCAGCCAGGTTACTTTAGGAGTTGACATCAAAACTAATTTTTAAAAAAGTTTTTCTGACATGTGCTGTTATGCATCCCTAAAATGTGAAATAATAATGTTGGCCTTCCTTGCAAGCTATTGTAAGATTAGTAAGCTCATATAAGAAAAGTGCTTTTGAGCATGTTTCTGTTATTACTTCTGTTTGTGTGTAACAGATTGCCTCTGTGAGCATATGCATATCTGTATGTGAAAACATGCATTATTTCACCTGATCTTCAGTCTTTTATGCCAAACACACTTGCACATTTTAGGACTAACGGTTGCCTAGGCACAAATGAAATGAAATGTCTGAAACAGCATGCATAGCAAAGATCCTAGTTATTGAAAAACAAAAGCACAATTTTTTTCCTTTCAGTTTTAGTATTAGCATTAGTTTTAGTTTTAGGTTTTTGTTTGTTTCTTGCAAATTTTCCATAGTTCTTGAATGCTTTACAATTATGGCTAGAATTCATGGTGGAGGGGTAACAATCACAAAGAGAATAAGATTGAAAGTTGGTCTTCTCATAAAAGGGTATTTAGGATTGAGAGAGAGAGAGAGAGAGAGAGAGAGAGAGAGCAATTTCTGAAGATTGCTTATCAGGAGACCATGATATTCATCAAAGGACTCGGTACTTGTTTTGAACTTTCCCATGACTGAGTAACAGTTTCAGCCCTAGCTTGTTTTTTTTTTTTTTATCAGCAAGAGACTTGCTCACCTGAGTTCATTCCAGCTACTGGAGAGGTAGCACCTTTGTCGCTGCAGAAAAGCCAATGAGAAAAGTAAATTAATGATGGAGAAAAGCCAAATGATAGTGAGAGCCAAAGACACCAAGCCATGAAATGCAAGTGACATGTGTCAAAGGATGTTACTAATAGCTGCAAGCTATTGGAAAACCATCGGAAATTCAGTACAGAGAACCTTCTGTTTATTTTTTATTCTTCTCCATATGCAAATGTTACAAGCACTTTTCGATATTTTTAATTAATTATCTCCCTCACTTCTATAGAGGTATAAACATTAGGGAAATATTTGATATCCTCCCTGACTGGAGGAGATCATGGATATTTTAACTATGCAGCTTGCATACACTGGGGATTCAAACAATTTCACTTCCTTCTTAGAATTTAGACCAGAACTAACAACAATTTCCAGAGAGATTTGAGCTTTAAGTGAAAACAGGCTCTGGACCTTCTCCGTGTTTAATACTTTCAGTGGCACAGCCCACTTTTTTAGTCCAGAAGTTAAGAGTTATGCTACTAATACAGTTCTTCTCCTTCGTCTCCATCCGCTCCTCAGTCATCTTCTACTTATATAACCAAATTTCCTGGAAGAGTTGTGTATCCCTCTAAGAACTCAGAAAGTTTAACTAATACTAGCAAAAGAGTTAGCATTCTCCTCCATTCACCCAAGGTGAGAAGACCTTATAGTTATCTCCTTGAGGAGTGTACTGTTTGGAATTTTTGCAGAGCCAAGGGTCAATTGATCACAGGCCAGCACTCTGTTCTGATGCCAAAACCACACCAATGGAATCTATTTCTTCACAAGTTAGTAGAGATGGGCACGAAATGAAAAAAAAAAATTCATTCCATTATTCGTTGTTTGTTTTATTACATAACGAAATGAATAACAAAAATGGCGATGAAATTGGAACAAACCGAACAGAACCACAAAAATTAGGTTTGTTACATTTTGTTTTCATTAATGGTGACACACGATGAAATGAGCTGTTTTAAATGTTAAAAAACATTCTGAATATCCATAAAAACCCAGCAATAATCATTTGTTGTGCTTGATAATACCTACCGGGGGGTCCTTAAAAGTGCATTTATGTCTTTTCTCAGATCGCTCTATTTTTTTCCTTTAGGGGGAGTTAGGGGACATCGACCCAAAATGGCTCCCAGATGCCTAATATGATTTCTTGGGTATTAAAATGCCCTGGACATCCGTAAAAATGCAGTGATAATTATCTATTACCTACCAGGGGGTTGGGGTCCTTAAAACATTTATTTTTGTCTTTCTCCCATTGTGATATATTTTTCTTTTCCCTTTAAGGATGACACAAAATGGATGCCAGCCACAAAATGGATGCAAGCCATGTGGTGGGGTCATGTAAATTCTTGGACAATTTCAACCAATAGCATGCCCAGGTTGCAGACTGGGTAGGTGTGGCAGCCACAGAGGGCATAAAAAGCTTTGGCAGCTCCCGTCTTCCTTGCAGTCTGCGGTGGGAGTTAGGGTGGGGTTGCTGTCTCTGTGACTCGTTACTTTAGGCCAGCCAGGCAGGTGTGTGTCTCTGTATTCCTGCTGGCTGCAGCCTGGCTGTTAGGGGAGAGAAAGAAGAGATTTCTCTTGCAGCCTCCCTGTGTGCGTGCATACCTCTCGGTGAGTACCCTCCCCTGCCCTGCAGTGCAGTCACTCTGCGGCTGCCTTAGGCCCTGGGCAATGCCTGCCACTGCTTTTGCAGCCTCCCTGCATACCTAGTCTATACTGTGTCTCTGCCAGCATAATTCTTTTAGTGTCTTCCCTTTGGTCTGGGGCGTTGGGGGGTGCCTGCACGTGGAAATGCTTTAAATCGTGCAAAAAGTGGGTAAAAACGAAAAATGAAAAACAAACCAATGAAACAATTTTTTTTCAAAAAAATCACGAAAAAAAACGAACTGAAATGGGACCCACAATGAAAAATGAAAGACCAAAACATCATTTTTTCAATTCGTGCCCATCCCTACAAGTGAGAAATCACAACACTTCCTTGTGGCTTACACAAAAGTCTGGGATGTGGAGAAGGAAAAGATGGAATTTAAAGGAAAAATGAATCAAGATGACTCTGTCCCCTGGAAGAGGGGAACCATATTGGAAACCAACAGGCAATAGTATGTTAAAGTAGCTCATATTCCAGCAGCCATGTTTATGCACCTTAATCCTTTGGAGACAGGTACGTGTGCTCTGAAACCACACTTGTGTAATATTAACACCATGTGGAAGATATGCGTATTTCCCTGTGTGGATGTGTAAGTACTGTACATTTTTGTGTGTAAGGGTGCACTGCACATTCAAATGTGTACAGATAAATGGGATGCGCAGGCTGGTTGCTTGTTATCTGTGCATGTTAGAAGGAACATAGAGAAATACTAAGAGCAAATGGCATTTGGATGAGGTTGTAGTGTGCATGAGCGGGGTTATGTATGTCTCAACAAGAAGACAGTGATGTAGAAGAAGGGGTAGCAGGATGTGGATTTGTCCCCACCCACTTTGGTCTCCATCACCACCCGCTATGAGATCAGGCCCATCACACTTTTGCTAAGGAAATGTGACCTCCATTTTCAAAATAGGTTTGCCATCTCTATATCTGTGAAGATTCTCAGTCATCCAGGTGAGTTTATTTGGAAGTTGAGTCATGGCAACTGGGCTCCTTCTTTTTTTGAGGGGTAGAAATATTTCACTGCTCATCCAAACAGCTTCATCAGACTGATGAAGCTGTTTGGGTGAGCAGCGAAACATTTCTCTCTCTCTCTCTCTCTCTCTCTCTCTCTCTCTCTCAAAAGGAAGAAGTCCAGTTGCCATGACTCAACTTCCAGGTTTATATCTCTAGTTTAGCAGCTTCTGGGCCTTGCCAAATAGCATATTATGTTAATTAGCAGGAGTCGTGTTTACAATCCAAAGAGCTGGTTAACTATGGCTTTTTGAAATAACAGGTTGATACAGGTTGTAGAAAACCTGCATCAAGAAATTCTGAATGCTTGCATTTTTGTTTTTAAAATACAGTCCTTTGCTTTTATTCAGTTGACTGTACACGATTGATGTAGCTTAGTGAGCAGGAATACCTGGCTATGGAGAAGAGCCACCCTGTGTAGCCTTGGACAAGCTGTAGAACTTCAGGGCAAAGGTCATAGTAAATGCTGAGTACTGCATAAGGCCCTGGAAAGTGAGTTGTGCGCATGCAATATTATTCATGTACTCCAAACCTGTGACACCTACCTAATCCTATAGCCTGTTGGTTTGAACCCACAGACTCCACAAAATCCACATGGTACACGGATACTTGCGGCCACGTCTGTCCCAATCCCAAGAACTGAGCCTCCTGCTCCGACGAGTGCTGCTTCTCCTCCGCTGGAGCCTCCCGAGCTTTTTTTGTGGTTGAAAGGATTCAAGGTTTGTCCAAAGAGTGTATTGCCACAATCAATGCTGAGTAGGGTGGGAAAGGACTTGTTAGTTAAGGTTCTTTCTAGCAGATGCTATACTTTGATCAGGCATGCAGTTCACAAAGAGAAAGGCAACAGCTTCCTTAAGGAACTTCCTACACAAATTTGAGACCAGCAATGAACAAGATGGTGACAAACAAATTCCAGGAATCACAAGAACAATGATGGGAAGCTCCACCTGCTCTTCACATGAGTGTGAAAGTTATTCAAGTGTTAAGTGACATGAGCTTCAAATAATGAACTGTCCATTTATATTGATGAAAGGTATATTTACTAGACAGAGACTAATCAGTACAGTATCACTGTACTTCTTACTTTAAGCTTAGGTAAATATAAATACATTTTGTCCCTTTTTCACTTCTGTTTGTGAATTTTAAAAAAGTACCTATTTATTTACGTACGTACTTACTTATTAGATTTTTATACTGCCCAACTGGTAGCAAGGGCACTCTAAAGTCATTCACCTGGTGGTCTCGAGGGTCGACTATTGCAATGCCCTCTACGTGGGGTTGCCCTTGGACCTGGTCTGGAGGTTACAGCGGGTGCAAAATGTGGTGGCCAGGCTGGTGGTGGGTGCCCATAGATACGAGCACATCACCCCAGTCCTGGCTCGCCTGCATTGGCTCCCCGTTGTCCTCCAGATCAGGTTCAAGGTCCTGGTTTTGATTTTCAAAGCCCTCCACGGCTTGGGACCAGAGTACTTGGCGGAGCGTATCTCCCAAAGGGCAACCGGGTCCAGACCCACGAGACTGGCGCAGGCGTGCTCACTGAGGGTGGCCACACCCAGAGAGGCGTGGAAATCACGCACGCGAGACTGAGCCTTCTCTGTGGTGGGCCCCTCGCTTTGGAATCATCTCTCCAGTGAGCTGCGCCTGCTGGAGTCCCTGTCCGCCTTTAAGAAGGCCTTGAAGACCTACCTCTTTAGAAAAGCTTTTGGTGACCTTTTCAGTTAGTCTGTTTTTGTTTGTTTGTTTGTTTGTTTGCCCGGGCCCCACCACCATCTTGCCTCATCGCCTTTGTTTTTTCTTATTTTGTCCTTTATTACTTGTTTTTATTGCTGTAAGCCGCCCAGAGTTCCCATTGGGAAGATGGGCGGGATACAAGTTTAACAAATAAATAAATAATAAATAAATAAATTTATTACATTATTATTTATTTATATATTTCTATAGTGCCTATCTTACCGAAGGAACTCCTGGTGGTTAACAGGAACAATAACAAACAAAAAGAAACACAAAATACAACAAATGAAAAATAGATAAAAATACTTGGCAAGATGGTGGAACAGAATTTAAAAAAAAAAACTAAAAAAACCCTAAAGGTTGCCAAATGCCTCTCTAAAAAGCAGGGTCTTAAGCACAACTCACTTGGCAGATGGTTCCAGAGCAAGGGGCCAACCACAGAGAAGACTCGGTTTCAGGTGACCAATGTCCTAGCCTCCCTATGCATGGCCACCCAAAGTGAGAGTGCCTGCGACATTCTGGTGGGTCGGGCTTCAGTTGACCTTTGGAAGATCTGCTCTGCCAGGTATTCAGCTCCCAAGCCATGGAGGGTTTTGTAAATTAAAACCAATACCTTGAACCCTATTCAAGACACAATGGGCAGCTAATGCAAGTGAGCCAGAACTGGGGTGATGCAGTCATATCTGCCTGCACCAACCACCAGTCTGGCTGCTGCATTTTGTACCTGCTGAAGTCTTCAAATAAAGGTCAAGGGCAACCGCACGTAGAGAGTGTTGCAACAATCTATTCTTGAGATCACGAGCGCCTGCACAACTGCCCTCAGGGAAACCTCAACCAGGTACGGGCGAATGTGGGCAATCTGCTGAAGATGGAAAAAGGCAGTCCTGGAAACGGCCATCACCTGGACTTCTAGGGATAAAGCCAGATCCAAGACCATCTGCATATGTGGAACTGCACAACAGTATCTCAGCCAATGTGACAGAAAAAGCTCTACCTCCTTTTAATTTCTGTGGGTCAAGTAGTTGTATCTTACTACTAAAGATACTACTATTACAGCCTCTCCAAAGGGCAAACTTACTGGGACAGATGAGGCCCAGTTTATGTCTTTAAGAACTGCACATTTTCAATAAAAGAACGAACACTTACTTTAATATGGCCTGTGATGTGTTGGTCTTCACGAATGGTATTGCCCCTTGTTTTTTTAACACTTTCACTATTACAGAGTCCTCTTGTTCAGGACAGTCTAGAAATTTCACCAAACCAAGTGTGTTGGGGTAGCCCTTAAACAAGAGAAATAGACTTGTTGATTTCCCTTTAATTCTATTGTCCACTTCTCACCCACCTGACAAAATGTAGTGTGTTTATATATACTACACAGAAATTTGATGCCAATTTAACTGTCATGGCTCCCATCCTATAAAATCATGTAATTTGCAGTTTTGTAAGATGTTTGGAATTGTCTGTTGGAAAGCTCTCCTGCATTCATATGAACTACTGAAGATAATTCTAAATTTCTTTCTAGACTACAAATTCATTAGAATCAAGTCATGGGAGCCATTGAACTGCTATAAGTACAGTATGTAATAGATGCCCTTTACATAGCATAACATTTCAGCAATTAAGAGTGACTTCAGACATATATTTAAGAAAAGTTTGTTCCTACTGGAAATTCTATTTGTTTTTGCAGAAACTTTCTTAAATATATGTCTGAAGTCACTCTTAATTGCAGATATCCATTCTGAAATCAAATAAGATCACATGGTGGAAGAAGAGCAGAGCTGAAGCTGGTCATCAGAGCATGGCAAATGGTTACAGTGGTCGACCTTAAAAAATCTGATTTAGTTGTGTGATCTAAACCAGTGTTGCCCAACCAGGTGTTCTTGGATTGCAACTCCAAAAAGCCTTCACCATCACCACTATCTGTACTGGACTAGTCTTTCTAGGAGTTGCAGTCCAAGATTGGGAACTATTGATTTTAAGCAAATGAAGATACTAGCCTTCTGGCACAGTAGCTAAACTAGTAGCCAAACTCTGCTCATGATGACCCAGGGTTCAGTCTTAGCTACAGTGGTACCTCTACTTACAAGCAGTTCTACGTATGAGCAATTTGACTTAAGAATGGGAAACCACTGGTGTTTTAACTGCTGCCTTACAAATTTTAGATGTGGTCAGCTCTACTTACATTTTTTAAATTTATGCTTTAATTTATTTTTATTTTTAGATATGGCTGCTCTGCTTATGAGTTGTTCGGCTTATGGGCATGCATTCGGAATGGATTAAACTCGTAAGCAGAGGTACCACTGTAGTTGGGTCAAGGTTCACTCAGCCTTCCAAGGTCAATAAAATGAGTACCCAGGTCACAGGGGTGGGGGGGGAGGAATAATGTGTAGAGCACATAATCTGTAAACTGCCCAGATAATGCTTTAAGGCTATGAGACAGTATATAAACAGCACACTTTTACTAATACTTTTCTTGATTCATTCACTCATTTCGATGTGTCATTTCCTCTCTGATGCACGAGGAATAATGGTAAAAGCTACCTTGCAAGCAACATTTTCCTTGATGCTGACAGGGACTCCATAAAGCAAACCCTTCTCCCTTTTTTTCACTTCTTGGAGCTGTTCTTCACACTCTGGAAGGAAGTCTGTCACGCAGTTGATTTGGCGGGTGACTTCTAAGGCCTTTGTGTGAGCAAAACACAGATTAGAAAAGTGAGTTAGTGCGTTCACTTTTAAGTGTCAGGGCAATGATTCCATCTGTTCACAGAAGGACATTGTGGGGGTCTCTTTTCCGCACTGCATATGTCATGTTTAATTTTGATTAACATACAGGATATAAGCTTGCTGAATCACAGTACTTAGGGAATTTCCAAGATGAAAACCAATAATGATGTATTCTGACTTGGTATCAGACAAGATGGCCATCCACTATGCAGCAACTTCTAACTGTAGAAAACAAAGCTGGTTCCTTTGCTCATGATGATCAGGGCACCACGTGCAGAATTGTGTTCAGAAGCAACACTGTAAATACCACAGTGAAATGCTTTATTAGCTAAATATGCCTGTGGAAGAGAAAGTGTACAGAGCAATAAGCATATTGTGGATTATAACTGCAGACTTCCCTTCAGTTTTAGAAATGATTTCCACATAACTGGTTGGGAGACCAATTTGTAATACCACAGTAATTTTCTAAGCAGTTTGACAGCCAGGTTGAAGAATGAAGAGCTGTTTTGGCATCTGTAAACCAGTTGGCTGAACTGCTCGACTTCACTGGATAATTATCTTCTACTGGAAGATTCCCTCAGTGAAAAATCAGGAAATGGCTTACATCACTGGCTAGGCTATCTTGCCTCCCCTTCTCTCTCTCTCTCTCTCTCTCTCTCTCTCACACACACACACACACACACACACACACACAAAGATTCCTTGAGTGATTAACCTTCACCTTTCCTCCCAGCACCAGATGAAGGCCCATACTTTTGTGCTCTTAAGCCTGTGCTTTACAGCTGCCAAGCAAACACTCCACTCATTTGATTCACAGCCCCTGCGCCTCTCAAGTCTGAAAACCAAGGAGGTCCAAAAATGGAAGTCCTTGTAGCTTAGCTGTTGGGAGCTATAATAAATTGATCACAGCTGAAAATAACTCTCTGAATCACATGGTGCTTCAATGGCACCAGTCCATTACATGTGCCACATACAGGAAGAGAGATGAGAATGGGGGGTTCCCATTAACTCCACAACTAGGGCAATTCTGAAACTATAATGAGATAATTAATGCAAACTGCAGACTGCAGTTAGTTATTCCAAATTCTAAACAGAAATTCTAGATTGGCATATGATGCATAGCCACTATCTTCTCCTCTATTGATTCAGGCCTATCGACAGTAACTGGCTATATCCACATGAAGTCCCTAAAGTGAGCCATTTAACATTCCCAGTATCACACTTTGTAGTTTATAAAGAGTTTGTGATTCCACAGAGACAAAGAGCTGAGGCTTTAAAAGCAATACATATCCTGCATTAGGACTGTAAACTGAAATTAGATTTACCTTTTCGATATAGGTGTACAGGACACTTTCTGGAGTCAAGCTGCCATCTTTCAACTTGGCACTCAGTTCCACAAGAGAAAGAGACAGAATAGAAGCTGCTTTCACTCCTGGGTTCTGCAACACAGAGGAAACACAGTGCAGTCATACTCCTGCATTATTTGTATTTGCTAGACTGCAAGGGAAGAACCTTCGGGGTTCCAAAGGTTTGATGAACTGCTACTCCTATTATATCTCTCCATTGGCCCAGCTGGCTTGGCCTGATGTAATTCGCCAGTGTTTGGAATGCCCACCTATCCCATATGAGCATTAGACAACACTGCCATCTTGGTTTACTGAGACAATGTGCTTTTACATAAGCCCTCTAGGTCTGAGGTGGACTAGCTATTCCTTCTTATGATGGAATGGTGAGTGGATTGATGGCAACATCTTCAGAAAGCTTCTCCTGTCTATTTATTGATTGAATGTGTTTCTGAATTATTTTAACCTACCATTAAATACATACTTGAGGGAGTTTACAATTGTATTATCTGCCAGCAGGTCACAACTGACCTACTGCAGTCCTAACAGACTTTCAAGGTAAAGGGGAAATACCTAAGGAATGATTTTACCACTTGCACTACCAGCGTGACCCAGTGATTTTCTTTCACTGAATCTTAGTTCATCACTCTTATCTAGAGATGGACATGAAACAAACCAAAAATGAAATAAAAATAATGACCCTAGGGGTAAATGTAAAACAAACTGAACTGAACTGAGAAAAATTGGCTCGGTTAGCTTCATTTCATTAATTGGGGGGGGGGGAGATGTCTCTTACCTGGTGCTGGTCCAGAGGTCTTTCAGGGATGGTGACCGGGGGGGAGAGCTGACCGCCGTGCTACAGCTGTCACGCAGCCATGTGGTCAGCAGTTAAAAAAAAACATTAAAATAAAATTTAAATTTAAAAAAAGGAGTGCTGACCAGGCCCTAGGGGTAGCCTGGTCGGCATCCTAACATCAATAAAATAAAATAAAATAAAATAAAATAAAATAAAATAAAATAACAGCGCCCACTGGGCCCCAGGGGTGCACAATGGGCGCTGAAAGAAAAGAAAAAACAAAAAACAAAAACAAAAGCCGGCCGCACTACAGCTGTAGAGCGTCCGGAACCCGGAAGTAAAAATAAAATAAAATAAAATAAAGGAGCACCAACCCGGACCCAGGGGTGGCCAGGCCGTTGGTCTAAAATTAAGAAAAAAAATAAAAGAAGCACCAACCTGGCCCCAAGGGCCGCACAGTGGACGCTTGGAAAAAAAGAGGCACTGGCTCCATACCAGTGCCCCCAAAAGCCCCTGCCCCAGAGGCCAGGATCCACTGCTGCCGCCGCCAAGGAGCTGCTGCTGCTGCCACCGCTATCACTACCACCAGTAAGAACCCAAACCCGAACCAGTTCAGGTTCATACAGTTTTTTAAAAAACATTCGTACAAACCTGAACCCAAATCAAACCAAGGGTGGGCCCAAACCAGATGAACCTGAACCATGGGTTTTCTGGTTTGTGCCCATCTCTACTCTTATCCACTATGCCACACTGGATATGTATATAATAAAACCACAACATTAGCAATATTCGTGCTAAAACTTATTTAAAAGCCAGTAAAAGGAAATCAAGGAAGAGTTCTGCAAATCGTGTATGGCTACCAGAGATGGCAAAAGGCAGTTATATTGTTGTTTTGCTCCAGCTGTCAGGTATTTTTATGTCTTAAATTGCTACCCACTAGTATTCCTTATTTTGATTCCTTATGCACTCCAGGTACTGGGAACATGCAGGAGTGTAGCAGACTTTTTAAAGCTTTAGAAAGGTTTACTGCATACAGAAGAAAATGGTTTTCCAAACTTTTGACCCCAAACCATTTAAATTTTTATAGGTATTCACCATTTCTTTTCTTTTCTCATTCTATCCTGCCATCTTGCTGAAATATTTTATTTTATCTTATATTTTTCTGGTATTGTTAATTTTTCTTATGTATTCCTTGTTTTTATTAATGATTGTTATTATATTCTTGGATCGTCCGATTACCACTTGACCGGTTGTTGTAAACCACCCGAACTTCCTTTGGAAGACAGGTGGTATATAAATAAATAAATAAATAAATAAATAAATAAATAAAATCTTGGATTGGGCCCAGAAGCACATCAGAAGCTAATGAGAATGTTTTAAATCTGGGATCATGGCGTCTGTACAACACATACCAGCCCAAAGTCTCAGTACTATGTTTTGCATTAGCCATGGCTTAATCATCTTAACTAGCTAGTTACACAAGCTTGCTGTACAGCAAGAAGTCTTGAATCATTTCAGCTTACTCCATGAGCACCGGTCTCTGAGCAGAATTTTTTCCTGCCCTGTTAAGCAAGTAATGATAGCTCAAGAAAAAAGCAGATATGAGTATGCTGGTGTACAAAAGAACCGGGGCCTTGTTTAGAATAAAAAGCAGCTGAAAGGAAAAGGAGAACATGGAATGTTTTTCTCTGCAACAAGGAAAGTTCTGGACTGCATTTCCAAAACCTGAGCATGAACAGGAAGTTAATCTGATTAGAGATGGGCACAAAACGAAAAAATTTTTGTTTCTGTTTTTGTTTTTTGTTTCGTTACGCAAAAAACAACAAACGAATTTTGTCTCTAAAATGAACCGAACCGAACAGAAACACCGGAAATTTTGTCGTGCATTTCGTTTTAGTTACGGCAATACAAGCGATCTGCTTTAAATACTAAAAAAAATCACAAAAAATTTGAAATAAATGGTAACGAAATGATAACAAAACAAACAAAACGAAAACAATTTTTTTGCAAAAATTCCCAAAAAAACGGAAACGAACCGAAACGGACCCCCTAAATGACAAACGACAAACGAAACGCCATTTTTTTGATTCGTGCCCATCTCTAAATCTGATAAATGGGCATTTCAAACACTCACTCAAACAGCCCAGTGGTATTCCTCACTCCTGCTCACAGAGCAAGAAGAAGCTGCTCCTTGTATCAACTCGTAGCAGAAACTAGCATGAAACTAAATCTTAATGAGAACCAAAAGGCACAGATTGTTACAGCTGAACATTCAAGGAAAAAAATGAGTGGGGAGCCCAGTGCAGCAAGGAGAAAGACTTGATGGGTGTAAAGGCCTTGGAGAATGATTTGAAAGCAGAGAAGTGTATTGCCCAGAGTTGCTGCCTTCAGGTTCTGTGTGGCCATGATTTTATTTATGTATTTATATATCTATTTATTCATTTTTCTATACTGCCCCCTTAGTGCACACTGCAATACCCAGGGCAGTTTACAAAATAGTCAATCATAAAATACAGGGGAAAGGCATAAACACATTTCAAAACAATCTTTAACAGAATCTATAAGGTGGCAAATGCCTTTCCCTGGCCATAAGAACAGTGGGGTCTGATCGCCAATAGGCAAGGAACAAGCAGCAGAAGGAGACGCATAAAATTGCCATGGAGAACTAGCACCCACCAGTAGTTGTCAACTCAAATACCATATCTGTCACGATGGATTCTTGGTCACCAGCCAGCCAAGACCAGAGCCCAAGACAGCTGCATTGCATTCCCATTGCCAGTTTGAATGCAACTGGGATGGGGGTGTAGGGAAGCAACATTATACCCTCCTCTCCATGACACAAAGAATGCCTTAGTGTCAACAAGCTCCTAAAGTTAGATGGGGCATCTAGGTCAAGACAAACTTTCTAAAATAATCTTAACTGGGAGGGGAAAATATAATATGTCTTGTGCTGCCCTAGTAGATATACAACTATAACAAAGCAGGATCTTTGAAGCCAAAGGAGAAAGCTATAGATTTTATGGGGCAAGGTCACTGTAAAATGACATGGGGTGGGTGGAAAATCACCACACTTCATAGCTGCATTTTGGGGTAGGGGAACCAATGGAGCCAATCAGAAAGTACAGCCTCGTTGCTGCAGAGTTTGAGAAAATGCCTTCTTTGCACATCAGGTTCCCTTCAGCCAGCAGAGCTGATGGCCATGACAGCTGGGAAGTTCTGAAAGACGCTGCATACACACACAAAAAGGAGTTTTTAGGATCTACGGTGCAGAGATGGCAAGGCCAGTGAACGGTTGCAAGAGATACACCCTCGCTGCTTCCTAAAGTGGGGAAAGACAGACAAAAGAAGCACCCCCCTCCTCCAAGCTTGGTCAAGTGATGTGAAATCCCGCAAAGAAATTCACCTGCTGCTTAAACTGCTTTGCTGCTTTCTCCATTTGTTGGAAGCCAAGGGCTCTCTTCCTCTTGGCCTCCTCCAGTTTCTTCTGAACCCGTTGCTGGCGGACCCATTTCAGTACTAAGAAGGCAGTGGCAGAACCGCAAAGGATTCCCGAGACGATGCGGATATCAATCTCGGCCCCAGAATACAGCTCCTTTAACCTGTCTAGAGCCATGCTGAGGAAACTGCTCTCAGCTCTCAGCTAGGGGGGAGCTGCAAGAAATCCGAGTTCCTTGAATCCACTGGCAAAGGCAGCAAGGAAGAGAAAGACGGTAGAGACTCTTAGCCCCACCCTGGAGGTGGGGACCCCCAGCAACTGCTGAAGAGAGGCTGGCGCGCTCAGGGGCGAGGTACTTTTGGAAACGCATCTGTCCAGTGGAGTCCGGCAGTGATTGGCAGAGACGCTCAGATTTCACATTGTTTGCCTGCCATCAGGGAAATTCTGCCTTGACATTCCAGCATGTTTTACAGCCAGCAGTCTTCATGGCCAGAAGGGGGGCCACCTGTTCCCTTCTGCATTCCAGCAAACCCTACGTCTTGTCTTCTGAAGGGCATGTGAAGGGCATGGGTCATTCTTATTCAAAAATTATTGATCAGACACCCGGGGAGTTGGTGACCACTGCAGTTACAGCATTTTAAAAGTAATAGATTCCTGTTTCTCAAATGGAACTAAATAGCTACAACATAGTTGCTTTTAAAACATGTTTGTGTTGCAAGGCAGCAGTCTCTGGCACAAACCACACTCTCCTACCACTTGATTGATCATCACACCAATATCCACAGCTGAGCACAAAGCAGCAGTACAAGCAATAAGATGACAGATTCCTCCACCAAATTCTCATGAGGCAATAACCTCACCCCTTAGATATAAAAGTAGTTATAAATGTATAATTATGTCATAATTAAAGTTTTCCCTCATCAAATTACCATCATAAGGTAACACTGTTGTATCTTAATGACTGAATAAAAGACTAAATTGTAATCATCTAGTTGCTTGTAATTAGTCACTTCCAAGCTCTGGCTGTGTGCACATGTACCTGTACCTACCTGTGTGCATGTATTTTGCACACACAGGTGCCTTGGAAGAAAATGGCCAAGTAATCCAGGGCACTGGGCAATAAATCAGCAAATGTGTGGTAGTGGTGAAACCTTGCCAAAGTGAAATGGATAGCAGGAACAGCAGCCTGGGTTTGCTATTAGACATGGGCACGACTTGGCGAAATTTTTGTTTTCGTTTCCGTTTTTTGTTTCCGTTACGTAATGGAAACGGTAACGATAATTAAGCCGTCAGAACTCGAACTCGAACCGAAAAAAGAAAAATTTGGTCGGGTTTTTCGCTTTCGTTTGTGGCATCGCGGCGATCGCGCAATGCAAAGCACAGAAAAAGTTTTTAAAAGTTTTTTTTAAAAAAAAACCCAACTCCCAGCCAAAAAAGCAGGCGAAAATATGCCTGCCTGAGGCTTTGCCACCTACCAGAGGGGTGGTTTCTGGGGAGTCCCCGGCCTTCCCCCCCCTCTTCTCCTGTCCTGGGCTGCTTGCACCAGGCTGGGGGGGGGGTCATCCTCGTCGTCTCGCCATGCCATGCGGTGGGGGGGATCCAAAATGGTGACCACAATTTTTCTTTTGAAATCGTGGTCAAAAAACACACCAAATCACCACAGAAATATGTGAAATTTATTTATTTTTAAATGCCTGAATTTCAGTAGTAGCAGCAGTGAGTTTTTAATAGCAATAAAACGTTGTATTGATTTTATTTTATTTTATTTTATTTTATTTTATTTTATTTTTTATTTTTTTAGACCTGCCCATTTGGGCCGGCATGGGATGGGACCATGCAATTTTTTTGAACCATTCCACCAATGGCATCGCCAGGTTTTTGACTGACACTTCTGGATGTCTCGGAGGGCATATTGGATAAAGGGGGAGGTTCGACTGGGAGTGGGAGGTGTGGATTTATTTTAAAAATATATTATACACTACCATTTATTTTCTATTTTCCCAACTTCAATTTGCTTGCACACACACACATTTGGGGTGCAACCAAGAACAGAACTTCTATCCTAAGTGATATTCTAACTGCCCACTCGCTCGCCTGCCTGCGCTGCCGCCCGCCCACTCGCCCGCTCGCGGCTGTCGCCTGCCCGTGCCTCCCCCCTGCCGCTGTCGCCACCCACCCATGGCCCCCTGCCACCACCGCCTGCCCGCACCTCCCCCCACCGCCCGCCCCGCCCGCCGCCTAGGGCGCAAAAACACCTAGCGCCGGCCCTGATTGCGGGACGCCCCTATGCTCTGGGAAGTCAAATCGCGCTAAATCACAGTGGAAATGACAAACGACAAACGACAAACGACAAACGACAAACAAAATGACAAAATGACAAATTTTGAAAAATTTCGCGACAAACGGAAACGACCCGAAACGGACCCATTTCGACAAACAAAAACTCGAAACGTCAATTTTTCTGGTCGTGCCCATGTCTATTTGCTATAAGCTGTGAAGCTGAAAAATCCCCAAGGAAGATGAGGAGCAGACAACTGCTTTATATGATGTCTCACAAATCACATGATCACATCACACATGGGTTAGGAGACATGTTGGGGGAATGTGTTAAATTATCTGCCTGAGTATGTGCCTTGGGGATGGCAGGCGGTATTGTTTTATTGACGTGTTCCCATTAGGACTTGAGTTTATGTGCTTAAGGAATCAGATTCAAGCCTGATTATTCCACCTGTTCAAACAGGTGGGGATCAACTGAAGTTTCCCTGAAGAGTGGCATTCAGTGTGTGCTTAATTGCCATCTGTGCAGAAGGCACATCCCAGCATGAGAGAGCTACCTGTAAATAAAAACAAACAAATAAACCCCCCCTCCCAACAGTATTTATTTACTTTTCCCTTTTTTAAAAAAATGTGATTCATCCGGTCACAGGTGAGAGCTATATTTTTGCTTTTTGTGGAACTTTGAAGCATAGATTCTGAGGTGGATCCTCGTGTAAATAATTCAATATTTAATTGATTGATTGATTGATTCATTGATACCTAGTTGTGCGCAGTTCAGCAAGTATGATTTTCCCAGATCATTTAAAAAAGCTCCAGAGTTAATCTTTTGCTGTGTTGTTGTGCTGGGCCTTATTGCAAAGCAGTGAAATCACAGCCTTTGCCCAATCAATAGCAATAATCTTTCCAAGTCATGGAAGGTCAAGAGAGTGAGTGCAAATTCCTGCCCACAGAGACATTCTCAACCTGCCAAGCAGGTTCAGTCAAAACCATTTCCACTGATCAAGAGTCAGATTGCTGTGTTCTTTCTTCATACTAGAAAGGCCGGCAAGCCAGGAAACAGAAAACTTGTCACAAAACTGGTCTGGAAACATACCAAGACAAAAGAGATTGGAAACCACAAGGGCACAGTGTATTGACAACTGTGTTGTGTGGCTTGCACACAAATGAGGCCTGCAAATGTAAGGAAGAAGAGCTTATGCAAATGGAAGCCCAAATACCATCCACCATGGAGACAATTAGGGCATGTTTTCTTTCATTAACTGTGCCAAGGCCTATCTCCACTGTTCACAAAGGTAAGAAGAAGCCTACGGATCAGCTCTCACTTTTAAAAGAACACATTATTAAAGGTAATTCTGATCTCAGTGGAATCACTCAGAATACTTTAAGACACCTCTGATGAATTTAGGTGATGCATTTATTCAACTTGTTTTACAAACTACTCCTCCAGCTGATGAAGGACACCCATTTCCATCTTTGTCATACATTTCATCAGCTTTGTTTTGTGGTTAGTCCTTAGAGCATAAGCACCATTCGGCCCAGTGTTTTCTGGGTCACGTGAAAATATGACTACCACCCCCCACAGTGCATCCTTGTGCTTGTTCCAGAGCCCCAGGTTTATCTACGTTGGGTGGGGAGGTGAATGGCACCATTGCTATGGTCCTTTGCCATGTAGCTTGTTGGTAATCATGGTGAGTATTTAATGTGTCTGCCCCAGATTTGTTTACTTATTTGAAATGCCCCATCTATATTTTTCGTCAAAGTCGTGATCCAAACACCTTCTTTCTCAGACATTTGCTTCAGTATGCTAGCCAAGCTGCCTGGGGAGGTGATGTTGTCATCCAAAAAATTTACTTACTCAAGCTTTATCAGTGAGTTGCTAAAATTCTCTTCCAGCCCCAAAGCTGCATCACTTTGTATTGGCTGCAAATCCTTGTGGCCCATCTCTCCATTCCATCTCCCAGCATCAAGGAACTGAGGCTACATATCATCCTTCCTGATCCTGACCCATTTGCTTTAAATTGCCACCCCGACATTTTGTTTCCCTATATTAACTGAATACCGTATCATGTCTCTTCAGCCCAAGACCAGATGTAATTGGATCTGCACAATGTAACATTAAATGTTAAAGTTCGACCACAAATTATAGGATTCCTCTATTGGCAGAACAGGATCATCGTCAGGATAGCTTTGTCCACTTTAAGAAGCATTGTGCCCTGTGTGGTGACCACTAGAGATGGGCATAAATTAATTTGTGCCACTTCATACAAAGCACCTCGTGTCCCCACACACACACGCACATGCACACACACACACACACACACACACACACACACACACACACTGGCCGGCCCATTCAGTTTTTGTTGCATGTTGCCAGAATCCTCCTTCTCTGATGGAGCTCCAGCCCAGGCTGGAGCTTGGACTGCCCTTTCTTGCTTCCTCCAGCAGCTGACCACTCAACAGCTAAGTAGGGAGAATCCCTGTCCTGCCTCCTCCTTTGAGTGGTTATCTGTCAGCAAAGGCAGGGAAGGGCAACCCAAGTTGTTATCCAGAGTGGATCGCAGCTGTGGAGGTGGACCCTGGCCATGTACAGTGAAAAGTAAGCGGACCAGCTGGCTGTGAGGGTGGGGATGCAAAGCAACTCTGGTGCCACTGCCATAAGGTGTGTCTTGTACAAAGCCGCACACATTAGTTTGTGCTCATCTTTAGTGGCCACCATTCAGAGATACTTTAGGTGGCAATTCTCTGTTTGGGCAGGGAACTGGACCTGATGACATCTGGAGTCCCTTCAACCCTGCTCTCCTGTGATTCGTGTATTACAGTCCAATAATATTTGGATAGCTGCAACATCTCAGGATGCCTGGACAATATAGGATGCCTACATGTGATGTCAAGGATATGGTGTCGGCCAGAGCCTTCCTACCTTCTTTCCACTTTAATTTCTTAAAGCAGGGCTGGACAACTTGGCTGAGCCTGTGGGCTACTTTTGTCTTAGAGATTTTTATGAACAGTTTCTGCTGCACCCACTCCACTGCAAAAAAGATAAGAAAAGAAAGAAAGAATAGGAAAATGTTCAATGATAACTTCTGAAGGCCATGTTTGATCCCTGGTACACCATTTAGGCCACCCTGGGCTTTTTAAAAGCTAGGAATGACTGTTTTAACAAACAGTAAGAGTGGATGAGAGGGCAGGACCAAGAGTCCCCATTGGTCCACATACAAGTGTAAGCCATGCTTGCTTGAGGATTACAGGAGGTGTCCCCAAAAGGCAACTTGATCGACCTCTGTGTAGAAGATATAACTGGAGGGAACACCAAGGGAACACCATTAGCCAATTAGTAAGAAATGAGGAAAATATTTGTTGTGAACTTTTCAGGCTGTTTGGCAGTGTTCTGCAAGTTTTTCTTCCTGATGTTTCACCAGACTCTGTGGCTGGCATCTTCAGATGGCAAGGAGCTCAGGGAACTGAACTATCGGATCCCGGCTGTGAACGCCTTTGAGAATACATTAAAGTGAGGAAAACCTTGCACCACAGCAACTTGCAGAAATGTCTACTGCCAGTGAGTGATAAAGAGCTTGAAAAGATAGCAAAGCAGATTTTTGCACATTGACTAAAATCCAGTAGTCAGTTGCAAGTAGAGTAGGTCCATTAAATCTATGGAGCCTATTCAGGTATAAAATGATGTAAACTGCAGTGGTAATGTATGCCACTGAACTTCCATTGGCAATGGATTGATTGTTCAGTATGTTGCTGCTGCCAGTAGGAAATGTTCCAACTTAGTACTAACTCCACTGTATCTGAGGATTTCTTTGCAGTTTACCAAGATGCATGAGTGGGTGGAGCAAGCATAATGCAGGAAAGGCAAAGAGAGGGGAAAGTGTAGACCTAAGACTATACAACAGCCATTGCTCTTCCTGAACAGAATTGTTCCTGCACTGCCTACAGGACAGTACATGTTCCATAATGTCTGTCCAGGTGGGACAAGTTCTCTCTTGTCACCTCTTGCCATCTTTCATTCAAAGATGGCTGGTTGTGTGAGAATGTCCATCCTGCTTCTCACAAAGAACAGATGAAATGGTAGACCCATGGAGGAGCTGCCTGTTTATGGGTTGAGATGCAGAAGAATGCTTCTCTCTGCAAAAGCAAAATATATCAGTGATCACATTCCCGTGCATAGAAACACTTGTTGAGAATAAGGAGGCCTGGCCCAGCCTTTGCAGTAGTGAGTTCCTTTTTTCATATGAAGGGAGTAATTTGCATAGAGATACATTTGATCACCAGGCTGCACAATAAGGCTTGCTGCTTAATTTGCTCTTCATGAGAACTTAGACCTAAACAGTACAGTCAGAACATTTTTAGAAACTGAGCTTCATTAAGGAGGAAAGTGTATCTTAGCACGTACTTGCTTTATGCCCCACATCTCAAATTACCTTGTTTGGCGTTTGTGATTGGTCAGTGGAGAGTAAATACAGGCTTTATTTCCAAGTCTAATTGCTTGGCCATTGAGCTTTGAAGGAATGTGTGTCTGGATGGGAAATAGCAAAAAGTGCATTTTTTAAAAAAAATTGCAACTTGACCCTTAATAACAGGTGGACGTTTTCTGTGAACGGTATGCAATACATAAGATGTTATTGTGTCCTGTGCTGTACATTAAAATACTTAGGAGATGAGTTAGGGAGGTGCTCCAGTCGTCACTGTGCTAGATTGCTTTGTTCTTTCTATTTCCAGTGTTGGCTACACAGAGAAGAACTATAATGTATCATTTTTTTGTTTTTGTCTCATGGACAAGGGTCTCCACCTCCTTCATGAATCGAAGGCACCGCTCCTCCTGCCAAGGCAAAGCCACACACTGGACAGCCACTGGGAGACCCACAGCATCTTTAACAGCCTGCAAATGGAGGGATGAAAAGAGAGGGGGGAGGCTGTAAGCCATGCAAAGGCTATTTTCAGGGAGCAAGAGCACCGACAACAGGATATTTGCACTCAGGTGCACTAACCTCTTTCAGCCTCTTGTCCCAGGGGTCACCATAATGCCCTCTGTAATGTTTAAGCTCTTCTTCATCCGCTTTGGTGACCTTGGAGACTGGCACAATGCCAGCTGGAAAGTTTAGGACATTGTACAAATTTGTGTAGGACGTAGCCGCTAAAAGAACACAAACACAATAAAGAGGTCTCAGTTCTTCTTTGGAAGCCTCTTTGGAAAGATTGTTAATTAAAGAATGACATATGGTGTGTGTGTGTGTGTGTGTGTGTGTGTGTGTGTGTGTGTGTGTGTAAGCCTAAATACAATGATTTAAAAAAATGCTGGACAAAGCACAGCATTTTAAAAGGCAAATTAAGCCAACTGCCCATGGCTCAAAATTTGAATTGCTCAGCTTCACAAGGCTACATTGTTGGATCAATGACACAAGTCTTTTCTCTCTTTTCATTTATAGTAGCAATTTTACAATGGAACTCCTTCCCAATGTAAGTCAAATTTTGTTCTTCTGTGTTGTGTTGTGTTGTGTTGTGTTTTGTTGGTTCAGACAGACAGTAAAAATTTCCCTGTTCTGTAAGATTTTTAGGGTAGCATAATGATTGGTCACTCTTTGTTTTTTTTAATTGTAATCACGTACTATAATCTTACAAGACTGGGATGGGAGAGTACATTTCTGGACCTTTAAGATCTTGAACCAGATCATTGGCTGCATGTTATTAAGTGACTGGGGTCCCATCAAAATTTGAATGAGTGGGAAATGAGCATTTATCTCAGTACTTTCGAAAAACAAACAAAAGTAATGTCTTGTCAGAATTGACTTGGCAGCATGTTGCTGTTAAACTCAAGCTATCAATTAAGATGCACCTTAATTAACTTGAGTGGGCAAGTATTCTTAAAGTCACTGACTTATGTTGGTATTTTTGCATGAATATTTCTCCAGTAGTATACAACAGGAATAACAAAAACTACTGCTGCCTAAAAAGAAGTGATATCCAGCAACCCTCACTGATTCCAGGGGACAGTCAACCCATATTCTGTTGTGAGGGAAAAGGGGGCAGGAGGAGAACCATCTGCACTGTCTATTATTCATTGAGGTAAAGTGGCAACATAAATGAGATTTGTAGTGCTGTGGTTCAACTGCTGTACTGCAGCCAAACCATGCTCATGGCCTGGAGAACAATCTCAAGTAGCCAACTCAAGGTTTCCTCAGCCTTCCGTCCTTCTGAGCACCCAGCTTGCTGGGGGTGGAGGCAATGTTTAGCCTGCATAATTAAATTGCAAAACGGTCCCGACAGTGCTTTAAGCACTATGGAGTGGTACATAAAACAAACACTTTAAAATATGAATAATAAAAGTATGCGGGACTTTAAATGATAAATAATACACACCTGTCTATATATACAAATTTCAGTTAAGTAAGAAAATAAATAAATAAATAAATAAATAAATAAATAAATAAATAAATAAATAAGGGAGCGCCGACTGAACCACAAGGGTGACCTGCTTGGCACCCTAAAATAAAAAAAAAATTTAATTTAATTTTAAAAAACCAGCACTGACCAGGCCCCAGGGGTGGTCAGCGCTGAAAGAAGAACAAAAACAAAAACACCACGCTACAGCTGTAGCGCGGGGCAAAACCGGAAGTGAAAAAATGAAATAAAATAAAAATTTTATTTTTAAAAAAAGGAGTGCCGACTGGGCCCCAAGTGTGGCCTAGTCAACTCAGCACCCTAAAATAAAGGGGGGGAAAAAACCAGTGCCGACCGGGCCCCAGGGGCGGCACGGTGGGCACTGGGGGGAAAGGGGTAAAAATGAATAACGAATTAATGAAACAACAAAATGCATTTTTCCACAAAAATTCACAAAAATGAAACAAAACGAACCGACCTCCTTTACGAAACAAAATGAAATGATTCATGGCCATCTCTAATTTGTATCATTCAGAGTCACTGTCAGAATCTTTTACTTTTTGAGAGTAGGATTGTCTGGTTTGGATCAGTTCCAGTTCGTGTGATTGCTAGAACTGACCCAAAGCAAGGCTTCCAGTTTGAATTTGCCAGTATCACAATCTGGCTTAAACAGTGAGTCACTTCAATATATTAGTAAAGTAATCTCTTTCTCTGCTCCTAAACAGAAGGGCAGAGGAAGTGAAATTTCTCTGACTGTATAATTGACTATTGCACTGCATCAGTTTCTTTTAAAAATTAAAAATATTTTCTTTGCCTTCCCTCAAAGTTGAGAAACCACCCGCACTTACAGGCAGTTTCTCGACTGTCCCTTTATGACAAGGATATTGTTTTTCATAACTGATGTAGCACATCAGCAACAGTTCATGCACAGTAAAACAGATTCATTTCCCCTGTTCCTCTGCCAAGGAGCAGAGGAAGGGACTACTTTGCCAGCATCATGAAGTGGCTCACTTATTAGGCTACTCCATGATGCTGGCAATTTCAAACTAGAAGTCTAGCTTTGGATTGATTCTAGTGAGCACGCACACTGAAAAGCCATCCAAACCTGAGCCACCCTAAACACACCAAAAAAGTAGAATCCTCTGATAGGAGCTCAGAAGGGCACAAGAAGAGTTGCTTTGAAACTTACTGGATGGCCATGAGTCTGCTCCTCTTTAGTCTTAGCCTAGACAGAAAAAGGAACACTTCTGTTTCAACTAAGAGTAAATGCCCCCTCTTCACTATAAATTATTTATTGGTTTGTTTATTATTTTCATTTATAAACTACCTGACTTTCCCATAGGAAATTTGATTAAATTTGCTCTCTTATGAGCAATTAACATGTGACCGTTTTCCAGTAGTTTTCCAATATTTTGAATGTTACATATAATTATAATACAGATAATACCAAATAATTTCCCAGGGTAGCCTTCATTAAATGCTGGGCCCAAGACTGGACATAGGATGACATCCAGTTTCAGCTTTCTCCATTCTGCAAGGAACTCCTCACGGTAAGCCTGTAGTAGGGCAAGATTCAGATAGGAAGGGAATCAGAAAGAATGCTCCAGTATTCCTTTGGCCTTGTGTGTGTTGTGTCGTTACAGTCGTGACCAACTCTTCGTGACTCCATGTCCATGGAGTTTTCTTGGCAAGAATACTGGAGTTGCTTGCCAGTTCCTACTCCAGGCGCCTACAGCACCTGGTATTTCCTGGTGGTCTCCCATCCAAGTACTAACCAGGGCTGACCCTGCTTAGCTTCCCAAATCAGGCGAGATCGGATATACTTAAGGCATCTAGGCAGCTCTCCTTTGGCCTTACTGTTGTGTTATTATTAGGATGATTATGTGGCCATCTAGTGGCTGATTCTGAACCAAGCCCTCTATAAGCATAGCATAGCCTGCCAGCGTTTGGAATGAATGTGTGTTGTGTTGTTACAGTCGTGATTGACCCTTTGTGACCCCATGTCCATGGAGTTTTCTTGGCAGGAATACTGGAGTGGTTTGCCAGTTCCTACTCCAGGCGCTTACAGCACCAGGTATTCCCTGGTGGTCTCCCATCCAAGTACTAACCAGGGCTGACCCTGCTTAGCTTCCGAAATCAGGTGAGATCGGATATGCTTAGAGCAGGCCTGCCCAAAGTCCGGCCCGGGGGCCAAATCCGGCCCGTCAGGCCATTCTGAGTGGCCCGCAGCTGGCTGGCCCACCCCCTCCCTCCCCCTCCTTCACCCCATGTTTTTTTAAAGAAAGTAGGTGGGGCTTGCAGTGGGGTGGCAGGATTGGGGAGCAACTGGCCCCTGACACATTCTCAGCCACCAAATCTGGCCCTCCTTACAAAAAGTTTGGACACCCCTGGCTTAGGGCATATAGACAGCCCTGAAATGAATATCAGTGTGCAAATAAGTTATACAAGTTTCCACCAAGTTCGTTAGTGGTGGAATGTGTTTTAAAAGTGGCAGAAAACAGGAAATGTGCCAGCTATCCTGCATACTGAAGTAGACTTTTTTTGCTTTAAACACTCCCACCTGAATCCATCTTTACAGCTGCTATCTCCACACTACTGCTCTCATCTAGAGATCCATTTTGTGATCAAAATAGTGTCACTTAATCATAGGTGATAAAAGTGTAGCTGAGAAGGAAAAATAAAGCCCCGTTTTCATATGAAGCATTAGTGGCCGGCTGAGACGTCACCAAGGACTTAAACTCACCGCCACTGCTGCGTGATGTTTCCATAGGTTTTTTATCGACCTGCAACATTGAAATAGTTAATTAATGATGGTTCTTCCATGAAGAGAGGACTAATTAGAATTGCAGCTTAAAATGGATGTGGAAAGATTCATGGGCTAGTTGGACTTCAGCTCTGCATCAATGTGCCATTAACAGACACACAAAGAAGACTCACAGTTACCACAAGAAAACTGGAATGATATAGATCTACCCACCCTTATCCTGTAATCACACATAATCTTGGCAAACACTTGGTAGCTTTCAGATGTTGTTTAAGATGCATTTTGTCCTGTTTTGTCAATTGAAAGGAGTGGTAGGACAGCAACAAGCTCGATACAGAACAGTAATCTTAATGCTGTGGTTAGCATTTGAGGAATGCATGGCCAGTGAAAACATTCAGATTTCCATATACATAATCTGAATCTCTGTATGGTAAGTCCAGGAGAAAGGAAAGGTTTAATTAACAAGGGGGAGATAAGAATTCTATTCAGTTGGGTTTTGATACATTCACACATTTTTTTATAAACAGAATAGATGGAATTAGGAAGTGAAACCGACAAATTGGTATATCCCTACACAAAACCTGGCAGTTTTACCTATATCCTTTAAGCCTGATTGTTCACATTCTACAGAGCTGTCAGTGATGATGATTTTTAAAACTATACACTCATCCCTTACCCAACTCCACATAAGGCACTGAGGTCTCTGGCAATCCGAGGATACTGTCAAAGAAACATAATTGTATTGATTTCCATTCTGAACACAACAATCATGTCATTTTCTCTTTGGTGTTGCTCTATGATTGAGCCTATTCCCCAAATACTGACATGCACATTATGCCTCGTTTTGGCATAGTCATCTGTAAGGCACATAAGGCATATATAGGTGAAACTCAAAAAATTAGAATATCGTGCAAATGTTCATTTATTTCAGTAAGTCAACTCAAAAGGTGAAACTAATATATGAGATAGACTCATTACATGCAAAGCGAGTTATGTCTGTGTCAAGCCTTACCTTATTATAATTGTGATGATTATGGCATACAGTATATGAAAACGCCAAATTCACAATCTCAGAAAATTAAAATATTACATGACATCAGTTACACAAGGATTGGAAATATCAGACAGGAAGGGAAGTAGAACAATATTGGGCCTCTGAAAAGTATAAGCACGCATATGTACTCAGTACTTGGTTTGGACCCTTTTTGCATCAATTACTGCCTCAATGCAGCATGGCATGGATGCTATCAGCCTGTGGCACTGCTGAGGTGTTATGGAAGACCAGGATGCTTCAATAGCATCCTTCAGCTCCACTGCATTGTTTGGTCTCATGTTCCTCATCTTTCTCTTGGCAATACCCCATAGATTCTCTAAGGAGTTCAGGTCAGGTAAGTTTGATGGCCAATCAAGCAAGTAATCCCATTGTCATTGAACCAGGTTTTTTGGTACTTTTGGCAGTCTGGGCAGGTGCCAAGTCCTGCTTGAAAATGAAGTCAGTATCCCCATAAAGCTCATGTGTGGAAGGAAGCATGAAGTGTTCCAAAATCTCCTGGTAGACAGCTGTGTTGACCCTGGACTTAATGAAGCACAGTGGACCAACACCAGCAAATGACATGGCTCCCCAAATCAACACAGACTGTGGAAACTTCACACTGGACTTCAAGCATTGTGCATTATGTGCATCTCCATTCTTCCTTCTGACTCTGGGTCGTTGGTTCCCAAATGAGATGCAAAAGTTGCTCTCATCAGAAAAGAGAACTTTGGACCATTGAGCAACAATGTTCAGGAGCGGCTTGACAAGAGGAATACGAATTTTGAAGCCCATGTCCAGGATCCATCTGTGTGTGGTGGCTCTTGATGCACTAACTCTAGCCTTAGTCCACTCCTTGTGAAAGTCCCCAACACTTTTCAATGGCCTTTTCCTGACAATCCTCTCCAGGCTGTGGTCATCCCTGCTGCTTGTGCACCTTTTTCTTTCTACTGATGTGTTTCGATACAGCACTTTGGGAACATCCAACTTCTTTTGCAATATGTACCTTTTGAGGCTTTCCCTCCTTATGGAGGGTGTCAATGATAGTTTTCTGCACAATTGTCAGGTCAGCAGTCTTTCCCATGATTGTGATTCCTACTGAACCAGCCTGAGAGACCATTTAAAGGCTTAGGGACCATTTGAAGGTGTTATGGATTCATTAGCTGATTAGAGTGGGACATTTTGAGCCTAGAATATTGAACCTTTTCACACTGTTCTAATTGTCTGAGATTGTGAATTTGGGGTTTTCATAAGATGTATGCCAGAATCATTATAATTATACCAAAGTAAGGCTTGACATATCTTGCTTTGCATGTAATGAGTCTATCTCATAGATTACTTTCACCCTTTGCGTTGACTTACTGAAATAAATGAATATTTGCATGATATTCTAATTTTTGAGTTTCACCTATATTGTCTTTTGTTGAACCATGCTGCCCACCATCCCTGATTATTGACTAGAGCTTAAAAGACCAATAACATTCAGGCAGCCAAATGTTTTCTATCCTTAAGCTATACTCATACAATCTAATAAACTTATGTAATGCTTATCAGCATCTTTGTTGTCATTTAAACAGAAGAAGGAGAGCAAAATGCTTACCACAGGTTTTAGGATGAATGCCAAAATCCTCTTCACCACAATGGGAATACTGTAACAGTTTGTCTGGGATTTTAGATTTGGATCAACAATATCTCCTTTGCTGAGAAAGGGAAGGAAAAAGAAAACCCAATGCAGAATGGCCAAAGGACAAACTACTGTGGTGTCTCAGCTGGCTAGAGCACTAAAACTGTTAGCTTCAAAGTAGGCTGTTCAGCAGTTTGAATCCTGGGTGCCACACAGTGGAGTGAGCTCCCATTGTTAACCCCAGCTCCTGCCAACCTAGCAGTACGAAAGCATGTAAATGCAAGTAGATATATAGGTACCACCACAAAAAGCAGGAAGGTAAACAGTAGAGATGGGCACGAAATGAATATTTAGTTTGTTTCATTATTCGTTATTCATTTCATTAGCTAATGAAATGAATAACGAAGGGACCCATCAAAGAAAACGAAATGAAACAAAATGGAAATTTCTGTTTCATTTGCTTTGTTTTTCATTATCCCCTCCTAGTCCCACTCCTACCTTGTCCACTGCTGGAACTCCAGTGGAGGTGCTGGCCCCAAGCCAGCACCTCAAAAAGCCCCTTCTGGGGACTTTTAAAACCAAAAATAAATGAAATGTAATGAAATAAAAAAGGGCCACTGACCGGCCTCAGGAGCCACATGGTCAGCGCTTTAAAAACAAAATAATAAATAAATAAAAATAAAAGAAGCGCCGACCCGGCCCCTGGGGCCATGCGGTCGGCGCTTGAAGGAAAAAATGAGGAGCTGGCCCCAAGCCAGCCCCTCAAAGAGCCCCTGCCGCATGGGCCAGGATCTCCCCCCACCACCACCGCTGCCAATTAAGTCCACCTGAACCAGTTTGGCTCATTTTGGGTTCGTATGAATTTTTTTAAAAATTCGTATGAACCTCAACCTGAACCAAACCGAACCAAGGGTGGGCCCAAAACAGATGAACTCGAACCATGGGTTTTCTGTTTTGTGCCCACCTCTAGTAAACAGTGTTGCATGCACAGAAATGCATTCAGCTATGCTGGCCACATGGCAACAGACTTGCACAACACTGGCTCTTTGGCTTAGAAACTGAGATCAGTGCCGTCCCTAGAGTCTGACACAACTAGCAAACATGTGTGGGTGGGACCTTTCCCTTTTAATCACTAAGTAGGAGAGGGCTTTACAGCCTGCTATAATTGACCTTTACCATTAACTTGATCAGCAAAGTCATTTGAGACAAGCCATTTCTTGTTTTGTATGCTTGCTTCCATTGTCTGCTTTTGTTGATAGCCATCTTCATCCTCTCTTATCTTCCTCCAAGCAGTAGACCCACATGATCTCCCATTGGCTTGAGACTCCATTTTCTCACTATTTTCCACCATTTCCCCACACAGTACTTGCAAGTAGATATGTCTTTGTCTACCTGATATTTTTCTATAGTAATTTTATCATACAAGGCGCTAGTTAGTGTGCAAAAGAAACCAAGGGGGGCTGATGAGACTGAGCTGATCTCACCATATTCCTGGTTTTTTTTCCTACCTCATACTCTGCTAACTAAAAGAAAAAAAGCCCCAACTCCCCAATAAAGATTACTCAACCCAGAGTTGGCTTTGAAAATCCACTACCCAAAAAGTCAACCTCCCCCACCCCCAAGGAGAATCATGTTTTTGGAAATTTCCAGAAAGTTCTTATTTAAAACAAGATGAACTCTCCCAATTTCTATTTTACATGAAAACATGTTTCTTTCAAATTCAGAAGTGGAATTCCAATCACTTCTGATATTGTTTTGGAGATGATTCTGCCCACAATTGGCCCTGGGAAAGGGCCCAGTAAACTTCCCTGCCAACCTGAGTTAAATGGTTGAATAATCTGATTTTTCGTATAGGCAGAATAAATCAATAATCTGATTCATTGCTAAAGCTTGTAAGTTCTTATAGTTGCCTAGTTGGATATGTTCCATGTTTTCCAAGTGGACAGTGATTCATCTTCTTCTCTGTGTGTTTCCAAATGGTATTTTCAGTTTCATATAAAAACAGCACATCAGGGAGGCTCAGATGAAAACAAATGGTTCACTAAGCTGCTGACATCAAAAGAGCTATGCTGAGCATCAGACTTTGCCGGAGCAAGAACAGCAAAACTAGCAAGCCCCGGCCATTTTCAAATACTGTATCTCTACTTACAACTTCCCCAGTAAAGTTACAGCTCCATCAGCATATAGACCTCGAGTGAACAACTCATCAACTACATAGTTGATGCGAGGAGGATCAAAAGGGATAAGCTATGAGAAAACAAAACAAAACAAGAGTTTTGATGGTAATAGGCAAGATCATATGAGCTGTACATTATTTGTCCCACTTCCTGACCATTTTAGAAAGTTACTTGGCAGTATTTTTTAAAGAAATAAATCTTCCAGTGCTTTCTGATATGTCCATAATAGGTAGGTAGAGAAGAGGTCAAAGAAATGTACCGTATGCCCTGAGTTCTGGAGCAGATGTTTGGTTTCCCGAACAGCCCTCCTCATGCTGGGAGAGGGCTCAAAATACCCATCATCTTCATAGTATCCAATGCGGAGGGGTTTTGAACTGGTATAGATCTAGAGGAAAATGAGAATAACTGTTGTTGACTACTGTTCACTGAAGCTGTGGAGGCATTCTTAGCCTCTCATGTACATAATAGGTGGGCATTAGTCAAAGGTTGAATGAACATTGTCCAAAGGTTGAGAAGTCACATTGGCCTGGCCCTGCTTGTTAGACTGCCGTGCATGCTCTCAAATCTCCCAAATCCAAAGTTATTTTTTAGTTTTTAAATGTATTTTTAATTTTTAAAAAAATTATTTTTAATTTTTTTTAAAAAAAAAATGCACCAAGGAATAATTTTTCCATCGCTGCTCCTGATTTTCTTTCTACTTTAAAGGATGATCCCAACTGACAACAGCTCATGGACGTCAAAACATGACAGGACTGCTCCACACACAGAAATCTAAAAGGCAAACGGGGAAATAATCTCACTCATTTGCTCACCCGCATGCACACACTTAATTTTTGGAAGCTGCAGGTTGCTGGGATCAAGAATTCTTGGGGTGGTGGTTTCCAATTAGGCCTCTTGTGGTCACATATCATCTGCAAGTGACATGCTATTAACTCTTGATTTATGTATATCACCCATGTAAAATCTTGCTGAACTAGGATCATTTCTTCACTATAGGATAGGCCAACAGATTTATGACAGAATTTTAAAAAAAGGTAACCTAAAAACTGGGATTTGAAGGTGGAAGCTCTTTCTCTCTAACATGTTTTCAGGTTCCACAACTAGAAATACAAACTGATCAGTACAGTTTGATTTATCAATACACATGATATTGAAGCTGTTTGAACAGATTAGTTGAATAATGAGCTTATATCACTTGTTTGAATTACTAATAGATATGATGAAATTGATGATTTTGGCATTGAGTAGTCATGGATTCAGAATGTTATCAAGCCATGCATTCCCAACAGTAAAATATATTGTCATATAAGCTACAGTGGACCCTTGTATAACAAACGGTTTGTATAACATAACATTTGTACAACATAAAAAATTCCAGAGATAGGGGGAATTTGCTTAACATAATTGCCTATGGGGTGAATCTGTACAACATAAAAATGGGATCACTCTGTTTTCAATGCATTCTATGGGAAATTTGTATAAAGGAAAATTTGCATAACATAATTTCATTCAGAACGAATTAATTCCTTTATACAAGGTACCGCTGTATTTGAAAAGTGGAAGGGAACTAAACGATAGTGTCCAAAGCGGAGCTGCCTTGGTACTAAATTATGTTTTTCCTTGCTCACAGTTACCTCTTCTTTGAAAGGCATGGGTGGGACTGAGGGATCCAGATGGAATAACTCATCACACAAAAGAGCCTTCATGCATAGAGCCAAACTGTCCACATCTCTTGCCATTGGACCAATTGTTGCCGTGACTGCAAAGAAAACCAAGAAGACTTTTCCTTTCAATGCAATTGTATGATGTAATTTGCTAATGCTGTAAAAAGTGGGAAGGTAAAAAGAGTTCTGTGCGCAGGAATGCATTTGGCCATGCCGGCCACATGGCCACGGACTTGCACAATACTGGCTCTTTGGCTTAAAAACAGAGATGAGTAACACCCCTAGAGGGGAATAAGACTAGCACATGTGGGGGGGGGGACTCTTATCTTTTTTAAGGCAAAAAAGAGAATACAATGCAAAGCATGCTGATTTGAAGTTGTAGGCTTAAACACTGTTCGATCATACTGGCTAAAAGGAAGAAGAAACACATCCGCTGAAGCCTCTGGTACAGGGCAGTATAGCTAGACTAGTTGTTCCCAAACTTGGGTCATCAGAAGTTCTTGGACTAGAACTCCCAGAAGTGCCAATCAGGACTAAAGCAGCAAGTGCTGAAGGCTTCTGGGACTTTTAGTCCAGGATCTTCCAGGGACCCAAGCTTGGGAACCACTGAGCTAAAAAGTCTGGTACAACAAAGCCAAAGAAAGCTGAACAGTCTTTGTTCATGCATATACAAGTTACATCCCAAGTAGACTATTGTCATGTACTTCACATGGGCCTGTCTTTGAAGGTGACCCCTAAATGTCAATTACAGAAGGGATTTGATGCTCAAAACATCAATACCATTTTTCCATGTCACTACTCTATCTCTAAACGCAATGCACAGACCACCAAAGCCCTGAAACACTTGAGGGCAAATATTTAAAGGAATGCCCATGTCTGCATCAGTCTGCCCTTGCTTTAAACTTTAAGATCAATGTCAGAGGTATATGCAAAGGCTTGCTATATATACCACTTGTAGCACTTTAAGAGGGTTTTGAAAACACAGAAGTTTCAGACGGCTTTTAATTAGCATGTACACATTTTTTTAAGTATCAATTGATTTATACTGTAATATGTGGTTGGCTATTTTTTATTTTAAAGTTTCATTATATTGCATTATTTACACATACACATTAATTTTCTATTTGGTACATTTTCTCCATGGCCTTAGGTGGCCATGATCAAGAGTAAAAGGTAAAGGTTCCCCCTGCACATGCATGCTAGTTGTGTCTGGCTCTAGGGGTGGTGCTCATTCCCATTTTTAAGCCAAAGAGCCAGTGTTGAGCAAGTTGTGGCTATGTGGCTGGCATAGCTAAACACATTTCCACACACAGAACACTTTTTACCTTCCTGTTTTTTACGTCAGTACCTGTTTATCTACTTGCATTTACATGTTTGTGAACTTCTAGGTTGTCAGGAGCTTGGGTTAACAGCGGGAGCTTACTCCACTGCAGGGCACCCAGAATTTGAACTGCCAAGCTGCTGACTTTGCAGCCGACAGTTTCAGCACTCTAGCCCCTATGAGCCACCACGCCCCTATAATCAAGAGAGTCACTTATAAAATAATGCAGACATACTGCCCACATGCACACAGGAATTGATGCAAGTTGCTTACCTGATTTCATGCCTGCTATAGGGCTAGCAAGACCAAGAGTGCTGGGAAAGATGAAAGCAAGAGAAAGAAAAATTAACCAACAACATAGTATTAAGGAGAAAGGGAAACTAGCACAGAATAAAACAGCTATGTTTCAGTCACCAGCTGCACACTTTGTAGAATGAATGAAGTGCTTTAGAATGAAGTGCAACAAATGCCTGACTTTGGCAGTGTGTCATGTACTGTATTTAATGATTTTTTCTGAAATCATTAGCCTAAAAAATGAGGGCTGTTTTATACATGGAATTAAATCAAGCAGTTGCAAAACTGCCCATGCCTTGTCTCTGAGGAACAGGCTTCCTCCAATCACATGCCTTATGCAACTGATGTCAGTTGATGCTGAACCCATCAACCAAACAGTGAACACAATTAAAATGCATCCCCTTGGAGAGTGTGTAGGCCTTTTACAAATGCAGAATGTGTTATTTTATGTTTAAAATATTGATTTGTTAATTTTGGGCTCAAAAAGTGTGGGGAGGGGAATCTAATACGTGGAACAAGACATGTAAAAATGGAGAAAGAGGGGAATCCAATCATTCTCCACATGAAGCAAGTGAGGACAGAGAGGAAAGGGGCCACCAAGCTCCCCTCTTAAGGGACAGTATTTACCTTAAATATATAATATAGCACACAGGAAGACTGAAGGAAAGTCATATTCTATATTTGAATGCTTTGCAGCAGGGAATGTTACAACTATGTTGAGTACAAACCAGTGCTTCCCTGAGACAGATGGAGGGGAGGGACTGAATTACTTCCTTCCAGAAAGGGATAGAACTGGGCAAGGGAACGCAAGGCATTGCCATGGTGGACTGTGTTGGGAAGCAGGGGTTGGAGGTCTTAAAGATCCTCCTTGATACAATGGAGGCTCTTTCTTTGTACTCAGACCACCCACCTCCTCTGTGAATCCAGAGTGAGTTTTGCTGGTTGCCAAAGAGCCATAGTGGAATTCTTTGGCTGGGGTTCTCTGATTAGTATATTGAACAAAAAGAATCCTCCCCCCTTTCCTATTTCATTTTGATTACCCAGAGAATATATGCCCTTACCTAGGGGCAGTAGCTGACTTAAATAAGTGGGAAACAGTGGTTGGTAGAAGACGGGGTATGCATATCAGGGCACCTTGAATCATCAGATTCAGGAGCTGCAAGGTGGGATGCCCTCTGAGGCTAACTCAAGTCACAACCAACTGGAAGCCAATGGGACTTGGGTGGGAAATGGATGTGGGAAGAACTCCCCAAGTCATTGTCATAGTCAGCATCTTAGAATTGCAGAGCTCAAAGGAACCCTATGGGTCAATGAACCCAGCCTGTGTCAAGGAGGCACCCTGGAGAATCACTGAGCTATCCAGCAGTTCATGTCAATCCAGCCCATGCCACACTATAAATTACAGAAGGTCGTCAGGATAGGATTTCACTCTTCTTGATTGGGAGAGAAGGCCATGGTGGACACTTCCTCCTTGACCAAGATTTCACAATACTGGGAGGATGCTCTGCAGGTTAAGGAAACTGAAATTGTTAAGATCTGTCCCCTTCCATCCCATCACCTGCCATCTCATCACATTCTTTCTTGGGTGGAGAACCATGAAAAGGGACATTTCATTTTACAAATCTTGAATTCAAAATTTTAGAGGGTAGTTGTTTTTGAAAACCAAATTTGGATTCAGTGCAAGTGAGATGTTTCTTGTCATTTTAGAGCTATGAAGATCATGTACCTCTTCTAACAACAACAGTAAGTTATGGACTAAGTCTAAATTGAATCAGTGGATCTACTTTAGCTGGAACTGGCAATTAGATTTAACTCAATAACAGTAAAATCAGTCAAAACTTAAGAGTTGATTTCAAATTTATTGACCGCAGCTAGATTAATAATTGCTAGAAACTGGAAATGTAAATATGAACTATGCTTAGATGAACAGTACAATGAAATATGGAATATTGTGTTAAATGATAAATTGACATGTACTTTAAAGATTTAAAAAGGAGAGTTGAAAAGAGATATTTTTTATGATATATGGGGTAGATTTATTGAATATGTGCTTGTAAGAGATAAGGGTAAGGCTCCCGCGCAACAATTAATTTTGTTCTGGAGGGGAAGTTAATGAATGTAAATAAGAAGAGTGGTCCTGTTGGTAAAGGGGTGCACTGTTGTTGATGTTTTGTCTTTTTTGTAATTTGTATTTTGTATATTTTGTATTTTTTATAAAATAAAAGGCATTTTGGACCTTAAAAAAGTAAAACCAGTCATTATTTAGTGAACTAAAGAACTGTAAATTGTAGTTTTTATGGATTGGGTATGAATGTTACCAGGTGAAAGAGTGTAGGGCTGTGTGTGTGTGTTTGGTTTTTATGTCAGTTTTAAATGAGTGTAAGTGATGTTCGGCATGTGAATGTTGGAGTATGTGTATAGATGGTTTGTTCTTAAATTGTAGATTTTATGTCTTGGATTTTTATGCTGGGTTGTGTGAATGACTGACTGGATGGCACTTTTAATCTTGTTGTATTTATACAATGACAATAAATTGCATTCCAATTCCAATTCCAAAGCACTGTCATTTGATGTTTGCATTCCAAAGGAACTTTTCATATCAATTCAGTTGAAAAAGTTCACACTAAGGACTAAATGAATCCTATTAGTGTTCAGCTATCTGCCTATCCACTGACTCCAGGACGCACCTCAGCCGAGAGCCAGTGGGCTTGAGTCCACAAATCCCACAAAAACTGGACGGCAGGCGGATGCTTCCAGCGACGTCAGTCCCAAAGCCCAAAAGGGACCCTCCTGCTGCAATCAGTGCTCCTTCGCCTCCAGAGGAGCCTCCGGGACTTTTCTTGTGATTCAGGGGATTTACTGTCGGACCGAAAATTAAGTTGCTGCAATCATAGCTGGTAGGGACAAAAAGTAGGGTGGTTGTTAGTAGCCACATATCAGGAATGTGTCTAAGGTCAGCAATTCCCACCTTTAGCCCCAAATACAGGAACACACCTCTCTTGGGCATTATAGCTAGGGATTCTAATAGTTGCAAGCCAGCAGCAGCTGCAGACCTAAAGTTGGGCAGCCCTGCTTCAAATCCAAACATAATATAGAATCACAGGGCAAGAATGAAATGACATGGGAAAAAGTATCCATTAACCCACAAGGGAGGGGGGAAGCACTGAGAGAACATCAAAATAAATGACCAGGACTGTGGCCGGTTCAAGATATTTTGCTCCCTGAAAGAACAAACCAAATGGCACCACCTTGTTGCAAATGCAGAAACTAACCACAGTGACAACAGGACAGCATCCTGCACCATGCCTGGGCTTTATGCATGCTTAAATCTTGGTGGTGCCCTGCTATCATTTTCACCAGTTAGTGAAAGCAAAAAATGTAAGAAGGTTGCACCTATTTGTGATTAGGGAACAGGGGGACAATTGCTATGTCATGAAAAATTATACAAAGCCTGAGTACCTTGACTGACTTTGATCAAGATCCTATCATAATATTTGACATAAATCTAGATCCTGAAAGGTGCTACATAAGGTCCATATAGATCTATAAGGTCATCTGTCAATGTTCTTCTGCTCTCTAGTTTAGCGATGGGCACAAAACAGAAATATAGTCTTTTATTTCATTTTGTTTCTTTAGTAGTGTTGTTTCATTTTGTTACTAATAAATTTTTAAAGTAGTTTTGTAACAAAACACTATGCATACCTGGGTCCTAGGGGCACCAAAATGGCATGGGAGCTTCCTCAATATCTTCCCTGAAAGCCCATGAAATCTGGAGAAGTTTGGGGGTCTGGGGGCTGAGTTATTAAACTCCACAGGGGGTGCTCCTATGGGAACAATCATTCTTATTGTATTGGGAAGCCACAAAACCCGCCACCACGGGTAAGAGATTAATGGCTTGGCTTCTTTCAGTTAGAATTATTTTCTCCTAGGTGGATCCCCTTTGGAGTTTAATAACACAGTCCCCTGATCCCCGAACCTCTCCAAATCTCAGGGCTTACATGGAAGAGTCCAATGATGTTACGCTGCGATTTCCATGCTGATACATGGCTGCGATCCCTATTTTCAATTACATAAACATAACTAAACATTGTGTACTTGAAAATACAGATCACAGGCATGTTTTGGCTTGGAAATTGCAGGGTAGCTTCCCTGTAAGCCCCCCAATTTTGGAGAGGTTTGGGTTTCAGGGGGCTGAGTTTCATTTCATGTTGTGATAAAATGCATCCCACCGTTTTGATATATAACAAAATGATGAAACAGTGTTTGTTTTTCATTTTGTGCCCATCTCTACTCTATCTTTTTATTGCTCATGCCGTCTGCTTTACAGTTTCTTTAATAACATTTCAGCTTTCTCCAATTTTTCTGTTCTTTGATTTCAAATCCAAAAATAATTTCTTGTCAGCCCTGGCAAAAGAGTTTCTCACACTCTTTCTTATCTACATGAAGAGCTCAGGTGTCTTCTTGTACATACATTTGGAAAGAGAGAGAGCAATAGCAGTATGTAACTGAATGAAAGCCAAAGCTTACTTGATCATGCTCTGAGGGATGTTGGTTTTCACAAATGGGATGGCCCCCTGTTTCTTCAATACTTTCACTATCACACTGTCATCTGCCTCCACTCTGCTGAGAAATTGCACCAAGCCCCCTGTAGAAATGTGGCCCTTTCCAGAGGGGGAAAAGAAAAACATAAGCAGCTTGATATAATAGGATCATTGGGTCTCATGCTGGGAAAGTCTGCCCTCCAAGAACACCACAATGAAGTCTCGTTCACAAAATATACACAAACAGTTTAACCAACTACCAACCCCCAAAACATTCCTTGATGATTAACCTGGACAAATCAGTGTTCCATCCTATAAAATAGCTTAAATAGCTGGAGAACCATGTCCCTTTAGGTGCTAGTTGGAACCCACCTATCAAGAGAAATGAAACTTGAAACCTGCCACCTTTGAAGTAAATTTGCAGTTACCATTTTGAAATTTACCCTTTGAAAAAAAGGGAACCTGCTACATGCCCTGGTCCATGAATTCTGAACTTTTATGTTTCTTCTGTCCCTACTAGAGATGGGCACAAATCAAAAAAATGGCATTTTGTTTGTCGTTTAGGGGGTCCGTTTCGGTTCGTTTCCGTTTTTTGTGAAGTTTTGCCAAAAAAAAATTATTTTCATTTTCGTTTGTTTTGTTAACGTTTTGTTACCATTTATTTCAATTTTTGTGATTTTTTTTTAGCATTTAAAGCAGTTCAATGTATTGCCGTAACGGAAACAAATCGGACGACAAAATTTCTGGTGTTTCTGTTCGTTTCGTTTCATTTTAGAGACAAAATTCATTTGTCGTTTCGTTACATAACGAAATGAAAAAACAGAAACGGAAACGAAAAATTGTTCATTTCGTGCCCATCTCTAGTCCCTACCCAAGCTCTGTGATGCCCAGCCTGGTGAAGATTCCTGAAGAAATTGAAGGTTAGCTTCTGTTTGTGAGATTTTAGTGGGTCTAATAAACTTACCACCCACCCTTGGCTATGGATTGTGCATTTGAGAACAGTTAACTGAGGGAGACAGTTCTGCTGAATATATGTCAGCCTCTGGCACAGAGGACAAAATGTCTGTGTGTAGAATAATCCAAGGGAAAAAAGTACAAGCATTCTGATGCATTTGTAGTTCTTGAGATGTTTCTGCTTATTTCTACCTTATTTGGTAAACGGACTAAATTTTAATTGATTGATTGATTGATTGATTGATTTATAAAACTTATTAATAATAACAGCAAAGTACACTAATTATATAAATCAAGACAAGAGTGCAAAAACTATTAATTGATATGGTAACAGACGGAGGCATGGAGTATAATTATAGAAGTACAAGGATATAAACACTAGAAATATGATGAACTACACTAAGGGAATTCTTGCTTAAGCAGCCAGGTCTTTTGGGTGTGTTTAACAGTACCCAGCATAGGGGCTAGATAATATCTGGGATTAAAGAATTCCACAGGCTAGGGGCCACCACTGAGGAGGCCCAGGTCCTGCTTTTAGTTTTCTAGGGCTCCTTTGATGCCAGGGCACTCAGTTGCTCTGCCTGGGAAGAATGGTGGCACTCTGTCAGGTATTTTAATAACTATTTATTTGTGCATGATGGCACAACATATGTATATGACATTGAACTTTTTATTTAAAAAAAACATATTCACACACACACACACACACACACACACACACACAATTTTCCTGATTCTGACTTGGCAAAAAAACCAAACATGAAGGTACTTTTTCTCACAGGTAGCTTGCCTTTTTGCTTTCAAGGAGCAGATTAACACTTTTGAATAATAAAAATAATACTTTCTCTTCCATATTAGTACCAGAATACAACCAGCTCAACAATGAAATGCATGGCTGAAAAACATCTGCAATGAAGAAACATGCTGGGTGTGTACACCAAAAAAATGGAATTAACTAGCTGTAAATAACTTGGCATCGACAATTAATTTATTTCTCCCAATAGTTGTGATATAAATAATTTGGATTATGATTTCATTTAAGAAGGGCCAGTGGACTTTAACCCTGTTCCAGTGCAACTGTAGACTCTCTGTTACTGTCCAAAATACTGTTCCACAGCCAGAGGAAGGGCATGGTGTACCTCAGAATATAACTGCTACTAATGAGAGAGGCTTCCTCATTGCTTGCCAGTCAGGTAGTTTGTGATTCAACCAAGAAGCCAAGTAGGGGTTCATTACCTAGTGACAACTGACAATGATATGTTACACCATTTCCCTTATGCTCTGCCTGGGAAGAATGGTGGCACTCTGTCAGGTATTTTAATAACTATTTATTTGTGCATGATGGCACAACATATGTATATGACATTGAACTTTTTATTTAAAAAAAACATATTCACACACACACACACACACACACACACACACACAATTTTCCTGATTCTGACTTGGCAAAAAACCAAACACGGAACAGGATCTTTAAAATAATTAATACAGTACTACACTATGGAGATTTAGTCTCACTAAATTGTATTGGAGTTGGGATATCACATGGCCTGAAAGAAAAGCTTTCAGATGTAGAAGTTGTTTTGTTTTGAAATAAAATTAAATAATCTTTAATGTTGTAACTCTTGCCAGCAGCTTTTAGTGTGTGTCCCTTGAAACAGTAAATACAATTCATTATTTTTTAAAGACAGATAAAGGGCCAAAGGTTCAATAGTGAGTGTGAGCTTCCTGAAAGACAAAGAGGGAAGCACCTTGCATCCAATGTGATCCTTGATGCTGACAGGAACTCCATAGAGCAAACCTTTTTCCTTTTGTCTCTTCACCTCCTGGAGCTGTTCCTCACAGTTGTGAATAAAATCTGTCACACAGTTCACCTCCTGGGTCACTTCAAGAGCCTGGGCACAGAAATGGCAACATCCCATTGAAAGAAAGGAGGCAGATGGGAAGAGAGAAACCAAAGGGGGCAAGAAGGAGAGGAAACTCGTACCGTACCCATAAAAAGAAAAAGAATTCTGGACAATATACTGTTTAGATCTACTTCTTTGGTTTAACTAACAATTGGTTCATTGTGAAGTTAGCAATAAATTATGGTCCTTCCGATTCAGTCTAGAAAAGTTATGGACTATACCTCACAGAATCCCTTAGCCAGATAGCTGGGGAATTCTTAAGATTTTTTAACCCAAAAATATAATTTTTCTGATCTATGCTTTTACTAGACCTAGCTCACATTTAAGTGCTCTGGATTTTGGGTTCACTTCAATCTGGACTGATTCCAAATGGCACTGTCTGCAGTTGCTTGGTCCCTCTTGTGCACCTGTTGGCATGGCTCTCTAAGCCCTATTGCATTTAATTTATAATGGGACAGCTGGGCCTTTGTTTCTAGACATGGGTTCCATCTCCCCTTCAGAAACCAATTCATAGTTCTTAAAACTGCCCTTTCTGAAATCACAAGTGACAAGGGTGCAATGTTTACCTGCAGTTGTCTAGAGAATTTGAACAGTCTGATTTATTATTTCTCTGAGTATATATACCTCAGACATTATCAGGGTGGTATTTACACAGTAGAGAAGACTATATTATTGCTCTTGGATTTTGTAATTGAAAAGTGATGACAATATTATGGATTGCATGTCAGACTCATTACACTGCAGTAAAAAAAGATGTTGCCTTGCTGCACAAGGGCACTTTTGTCTGCATGGCAGAATATTAAGGCTGCTACTGCCAAGTAATTTTTACCCTAAGCTTCCCCAAATAATATACCAAGCAATTCTTTTTTGGTAGCAGACTTCCAAAGAATACCACATGCTGAAAGTTGAATCTTTCTGTGGTTACATTCTTAAACTTAATGCCATTGCCATTTCTCACTATTGCCTTATGGCAAATGTTTTGGAAAAGGCTTGCTACACAAAATGGTTGGCAATCACTTTGCAAATGTTTTCTGCTTTAAATAGAGTGACTGCACGTGCACTCTTACACTGCACTAGGGCAGGAGCACAGTAATCTAGAAGGGGTGTATAACTGGAAAACATGCACCTGCACATTTGCCACAATCCTATTGGTGATTCACTACAGTGCAAGTGCAATTGCATAAACCGCAGGGTACTTGCCACAAATTATCTAGCTGCCGTTCTCATCACTAGTCATATGCCAGTCATACAAATGAACACAAGATCAGGAATGCAGTTAGCAATGTGTTAAATGGACATGATAGATACAGTTACATTTAGCTGGCAAAAATCCACAATAGGATTCCGGCCACTATGATGCTCCCAGAACAAGACACTGCTATTTGCCAGTTTTGTTGGAGATAGCGCTCCAACAAAGAAGCTAGGTTGATTAACATGTGTGATGAGTAGCTAGCTAGGTTGGCTCTCACTTAGCATATGAAAAGTATCAATTATCTGGCAATCCATTTAGATGAAAAGAAGTAAAGCAGCCAGGTTCCCTCTTGAACCAGTTTCTCCCATTGCACTCACCTTCTTTATGTAAGCATACAGAACACTCTCTGGAGAAAGTGACTCTTCCTTAAGTTTCATGGCCAGTTCTGTTAATGGCAGGGAGAGGATGAATTCAGATTGAACCCCAGGATTCTGCAAAAAAAAAAAAAAAAAAAATGGAGGTCAGAGAATTTAACCTTTGTATCCTGAATGCAAGGTCCTAATTATAAAACTGACTTACCCACAAGCTCAAATGGAGGAATCAAAATAAAACTTCATCTGATCACTATCTGAAATTCCTATCCTTCCCTCCTCTGAAGCATAAGAAAATAGACACAGTCCCTACAGAACTCAAGGAAGGAAACAAGCAGTTTCCATTCCCTCTACTCGCAAAGCGAGATGGTTAAAGTGATGGTTATTTTGGAAATCATTCCTAAATAAGGCAGTGCTTTCTATAACCTCCCTTGGCATGTGTTTAAATGCCCACTTTCCCCCTAGAATAACAGCCCTCTTGCCAAGGAACCAGGAGTCCAAAATGCAATACCATGTCAAAACCAGCCCTTTTTCATTCTCCTTCCCTAGCCTCCTGCCTACCTCCAGGCTGGAAAAGGACTACCACAGCATTTCTTTTCCATCCTGAGCAAGAACACTCCTTGTATCTGAAACATTTTATCTCTGGTCCAATTAGCATTTCACCTTAGAAGGGTGTGGTGGCTCAGCGGGCTAGAGCACGGAAAACTGTTGGCTACAAAATCGGCAGCTCAGCTGTTCGAATCCCAGGTGCCACGCAGCGGAGTGAGCTCCTGCTGTTAACCCCAGCTCCTGCCCACCTAGCAGTTCAAAAGCATGTAAATGCAAGCAGATAAATAGGTACCAATGTAAAAAGCGCGAAGGTAAAACAGTGTTTCCTTGCAGTCATGCTGGCCACATGGCCACGGACTTGCACAACACTGGCTCTTTGGCTTGACTATGTAGATGAGCACCGCCCCTAGAGTGAGACAGGACTAGCACGCATGTGCTGGGGGAACCTTTACCTTTACCTTTACCATAGAGGATGAACTAGTGGTTTGCAGGATGTGCTCCTACAGTCCCATTCAGATTTCTAGTTAGAGCAATGAGACAGCAAAGGCTATATTTTCAAAGACATGTTCGTGTGGTAGGCAGTACAATTGTACTGAAGTACTAAACATTTGCCATTGCTCCCCCCGCACAGGCATGCTAGTCATGTCCAACTCTAGGGGCGGTGCTCATCTCCATTTCCAAGCCAAATAACCAGTGTTGTGCAAATCCGTGGCCATGTGGATGGCACGGTTGAACAAATTTCTATGCACAGAATAGAGATGGGCACGACCAGGAAAAATGACGTTTCGAGTTGTCGTGTGTCGGAGCTGGCCCGTTTCAGCTCGTTTCCGTTTGTCGCGAAATTTTTCAAAAAAATTGTCGTTTTGTTTGTCGTTTTTTTGTCTGTCGTTAGTACTGGTTTAGGGGGGAGGGTAGCGGGCTCCTGGAGGCACCTCTCTGGGGTGGGTGCCTCCTCTGGCCCGCTAAGAAGGGAGGGCATTTAGCGGGCTCCTGGAGGCACCTCTCTGGGGTGGGTGCCTCCTCTGGCCCGCTACAAAGGGGAAAGTATGGTAGCCATTGCATTTGCGTATGCGTACCAAGTGGCACTGGCAGAGGCACCTCTATTTTGGGTGCCTCTACTCTGACTCACTAAGAAGGACAGCATACTGGCATACTGGCATACTGGTGTACTGGCGTATGGTGCACTTGGGCTGGGGAGCGAAGTGAGAGAGGACCCCTATGGTCGCCCTACGGCTCACTAAGAAGGGAAGTGTACTTGCGTAGTAGTGCAATGCGAGTACAGATCTGGCTTAGGGTTAGGGTTAGGGCAAGGGCTAGGCTTAGGGTTACGGGTAAGGTTAGGGTGAGTTAGTGGGCTGCACCTCTGGGTGCCTCTGACCCACTAAGAAGGACAGTGTACTGGCGTATGGGTTAGGCTTAGGGTTAGGCTTAGGGTTAGGGCTAGGGTTAGTGGGCTTTTTATGCCCGACTGGCACATCCCAGAAGTCTCAGTCAAAACCTGGCCAAGTGGCCATGCGATTGGTGGAATGGCTCCAAAAATTTGCATGGTCCCATCCCATGGCCAGCCCATCATTGCGCACTGCGCAGGTGTAAAAAAATAAAAATAAAATAATATAAAATCAATGGAGATGTTTTATTGCAAGACAAACCCACTGTTGCTACTGTAAAAATTCAGGCAGTTAAAATAGCTAATTTTTGCATGTTTCTGTGGTGCTTTGGTGTGTTTTTGGACCACGATTTCAAAATAAATATTGCGGTCGCCATTTTGGATCCCCCGCCCGCACCCCATGGCATGGCGAGTTGGCGAGATGACGAGGATGCCCCCCACCAGAGCAGCCCAGGACAGGAGGGGGGGAGGCTGCCCCCCCTGAAACCACCCCTCTGGTAGGTGCCCTCACTCAGGAAGGCATATTTTCGCCTGCTTTTTTGGCCGGGAATCGTTTTTTTTTAAAACTTTTTTTCTGTGCCGCTTGGCATCGCACGATCGCCGCGATGGCATGAACGACAACGACAAATCAGACCCAATTTTTCTTTTATCAGTTCGAGTTCGAGTTCTGGCGGAGTAATTGTCGTTACTGTTTCCGTTACGTAACGGAAACGAGGAACGGAAACGGAAACGAGAATTTCGCCAAGTCGTGCCCATGTCTAGCACAGAACACTGTTTTACCTTCCCACTTTTCATGGTGGTACCTATTTATCTGCTTGCATTTACATGCTTTCGAAGTCGAACTGCTAGGTGGGCAGGAGCTGGGCTTAACAGCGGGAGCTCACTCAGCTGCATGGCACCCGGGATTCAAACCGCTGAGCTGCTGACTTTGCAGCTGACAGTGCTCTAGTACACTGAGCCACCACGCCCCTCAATCTTATCAGAAGTGTTAAAGAGCAAATTTGCTCCTCAAGGATCTAACTGCTGATGGCAAGGGAATGCTTAGCACTATCCCAACTTATGCAGTCGAGTTATGTCCAGCTTCATATGCTGTTATGCTGTCTAAACTGCCCATTATACCACACTGGAATCCTTTGGGGGGGTAGTTTAAGTACAGAATTTTATTGTAATGGTAAAGACAAAAAATGTGGTATCTATTTGTCATTGTTCTTTTAAAAGTCTCCAATGCTTTTAGGAGTCAGCCAATAAGGATGGAAAGGGGGGGAGATGAGGGATTATATTATTATAACACATATAACTTAACCCTATTTAAATGCTGCCCCCATCATAGGAGGGTGAACACTCCCGTTACTACCTGCTGCCTATAATCCCAGAGGTTAGATTTAATCAAGGCTAGTTTGACAATGGATGTGGCAATTCCATACAAAGATATTGCACTGATATTTGTCCCCAAGGTTCCTGAGCTGAAGTCCATGACTTCATGGAAAAATACACACCATCGTATCGTATGCAAGAAAAATCAGTTTTCGGCTATCTATCTATCTATCTATCTATCTATCTATCTATCTATCTATCTATCTATCTATCTATCTATCTATCTATCTATCTATCTATCTATCTATCT
>JAHTLZ010000129.1:48355459-48393598 GCA_023846285.1 Phrynocephalus versicolor
TCTGTCTGTCTGTCTGTCTGTCTGTCTATTGTACCTTACATTCCTTACCTTAAGAAAGCTGTTCCAGGCCATTCCAATTTTGACTCTTTTTACATGCCTATGCTATCACTATCTATGCAACCAAATTTACATTCATGAACAGACTCTACACTTTCATTGGGGACCTTTAGCTGTTTTTCATGGGCTGCTAACTTTAAAGTGACTACTGACTAGTCTGAAGTCATTTTCTTAACTTTCACTTTCATGCTGATTTCTCATTTCATTGACTCCGAGCAAAGGCCATCAGGAATATTGCACTATGACATTGTTGAGAAGGCCCATTATGTTGCCATGATTGTAATCAGCAAGTGCTTCTCTAAAAATATCTTCAAGAGAGGCTAGTCACTCTTTCTTGGCCTGCCTGAGTCAAATGGGGGAGGCTACCATGTACAAAACACCTGGAAGAAAGGTGAGCTATAAAGGTAATTAGGTAGATAACTAAGTTCTTCAATTGTTGAATTATTTTTACACTTAGACTATGCCTGCTGTATATGTAAGCCATTGAAGACTGGGGGCTCACATCAGACTTCTTGAATGGACCATACCTGAAACCAAGCCAGGTAACTGTCTCCTCCAAACAGAAGCAAAGGCTGATTTCATACACAAGGGCAGCACACATGTAACCAACAAATAATAGAGTGGCACCTTGTATAAAGGAATTAATTCGTTCCAAATGAAATGTTAAGCAAACTTTCCTTTATACAAATTCCCATAGGAATGCATTGAAAACAGAGTTTTATGTTGTACGGATTCTCCCCATAGGTGATTATGTTAAGCAAATTTCCCCTATCTCCAGAATTTTTTATGCTTTACAGATTTTATGTTATATAAGCTGTTTGTTATGCAAGGTTCCACTGTACAACACAAATACATAGAACACCATATTGAGCTCTGACCTTCATGGTACTGACAAGGGATGTTTAGTTGGGAACTTCCCGTGTTCAGTTTATTTCCTGAGTGTCTGAGGAATTAGGCTTTATCCACAAATGCTCAGCCTAAATAAAGTATAACTTCTAGTCTTTAAGGCGCCAAAATGTTTTTGGTTTTTTTGTTTCATGCTCTAATTTTTGTTTGTTTGTTTTGAAATGTGGTATTTTTATACAGATAAACATGGCCAGTAGAGATGGGCACGACCAGGAATTTTTTTTTTTGAGTTGTCGTTTGTCGGGACGGGTCCGTTTCGGGTTGTTTCCGTTTGTCACGATAATTTTTAAAAATTTGTCGTTTCGTCGTGTCGTTTGTCATTACCACCGCGACTTCGTGCGATTTGACGTCCCATTGGCGTCCCGCAATCAGGGCCGGCGCCAGGTGTTTTTTGGCCCTAGGCGGCGGGCGAGGTGCGGGGGCGGGGAGGTGCGGGTGGGGTGCGGTGGCGGGGGCATGGGCGGGCGGTGGCTGCGGGTCCCGCAATGACCCAGAGCAGGCGGAAAACACTTTAAACTGGGTGATTGCTGCTGCACAAGACTGCATGCATCCTATCAAAGCAAACAAAGTGGGCAGAATGCAATATTTTTTTTTCTCTTGGCCTTGGTCAATGATGAACCGGCCAGCCACCAAATGTAATTGAGTGCACTAGTGCACTGGAAGCAAGCTAATTACTTGTTGGGAAAATATAAAATATACTGTTGTTGTAGTATATTTCTTAAATAATCAGACCAGTCATCTCCCCTCCCTCCAGGCAAACTTCCCCTTTGAACGGAACAAAAATCCTCACAAACTGCAAGAGGAATAAAAACTGCTTACTGCTATTCCCCCCACAGCAGACAGAACTGCAAAGAATAAAAGGAATTATTTTCTATTTAATTCAATTGAATAAATTCCCTGACTCCCTGCCTGCCTAAGAGAAATTACAGCCTCTCCGGCGCTTCCGTCCCTCCCTATCGCGAAATCGAAACTAGCACGAGCCACCAGCTACACGCAGACAGACAGCCCTCCACCCTCCACAATCCCAAACCGACTGCGATTTCTGGAAGGTGTCTCGCCTTTTTATATCTTCTGGCACATCCAGAAGTGTCAGTCAAAACCTGGCCATGCGATTGGTGGAATGGATCCAAAAATTTGCATGGTCCCATCCCATGGCCAGCCCATCATTGCGCCAGTGCAGGTATAAAAAAATAAAAATAAAATAAAATAAAATCAATGGAAACGTTTTGTTGCAAGAAAAACCCACTGCTGCTACTATAAAAATCAGGCATTTAAAATACCTAATTTTCACATGTTTCTGTTGTGCTTTGGTGGGTTTTTGGACCACGATTTAAAAAAAAATGTGGTCGCCATTTTGGATCCCCCTCCCACCGCATGGCAAATGGAAGCGACGATGCCCCCCCCCAGCCTGGTACCAGCAGCCCAGGACAGGGGGGGAAGCCGGGACCCCCCCCCCAGAAACCACCCCTCAGTAGGTGCCCCCAGGCAGGCATATTTTCGCCTGCTTTTATGACCGGGAATCGGGTTTTTTTTTTATTTTTATAACTTTTTTCCTGTGCTGCGCCGCTTGGCATCGCGCGATCTCCGGCGCCGCGATGCCATGAACGACAACAACAAATCAGACCCAATTTATCATTTATCGGTTAGAGTTCGAGTTCTGACGGCTTAATTGTCGTTTCCGTTCTCGTTACGTAACGGAAACGACAACCGAAAACGGAAACGACAATTTCGCTGAGTCGTGCCCATCTCTAATGACCACATCTTTGAAAACACCACATTCTGTGGCATAACGCTAACAAGAGTTGAGAAGCTTGGGATCCCCCACCCCAAGGTAAAATAGCAGCATGCAGTATATAAATAAGTTATGGACGCTAGATGTTTTGAGGTATCAGTAGAGATAGTTTTGAGATATCCCTGGAAGCACAACTGGAATTTAAAGGTCTGCTATTTTAGAAGACATTGTTCCCTTTGAGATTAACACTTTTAAAAAAATTACCTTCTGTTTTAATTTCCAAATCACTTTTTCCATTTGCTCCAGGCTATCGTCTCTCCATCGTCTGGCCTCCTCCATCTTCTTCTGGATACTTCTGTGTGCCACCCATTTCCACAGCACAATCGTGGCAGCTGAGGTACAGGCGAGAGCAAGAACAGCTGGAGGATTTATTTTCTCCAGGGGTAGGAGCTCCCCAAGTGTCTGCTGCATCATGACAACTCACGTCTCTGCCTATTGATGTCTGCTCTGACTTCTGAAATTCCGCAAAAGCTGGGGTGGGGGAGGGGAGGGTTGGTTAGGCCTATTTAAGCATTAACTGCTGACCTTCTTCAGAGCATAGGAGATTCTCAAGAGTCAGGTTGTCAAACTCCCCCAAAGCCATTGCAGAATATGACCTTTGATCTGGTATGGAGTAGCTTGATTGGGAACTTCTTAAGATTGGTTGGAGCATAATTCCTTTAAAACTGCCTTAATGCAAACACCGCACAGCATGCAGCAACTACACCAAGGGACACCTTTTGATTTTAATAGCTTTCATTATTTCAATATCATTATTGAAAAGCTTGGGACCCAATCTGCATAGCTTGCTTCTTTGTATTAGGAAGCTTTTCTCCACTCAAACTGAGAATTGGGAGAGTGAGTACAGAACAAAAGAAAATATTTTTTTACCCAGTGTGTTGTTAGTCTGTGGAACTCCCTGCCACAGGATATGGTAATGGAATCTGGCCCTGATATCTTCAAAAGGGGGTTGGACGGATTCCTGGAGGAAAAGTCCATCACAGGTTACAAACCATGATGGAGATATGTCATCTCCAGGCTTAAAACCAGGGTACTTCAAGGGCCAGATGCAGGGAGTGGCATCAGTAGATAGATATCTAGTCTTGTGCTCTCCCAGACGCATTTGGTGGGGCCACTGTGAGATACAGGAAGCTGAACTAGATGGACCTTTGGCCTGATCCAGCATGGCTCTTCTTATGTTCTCCGTAGGTGCGCACAGGCAGAGAAGGTGCACTATAACCTGTATAATGTGTAAATGGAAGCCAAGCTGCAAAGCTTCAAGGGACACATTTACCAGACCCCTTTTGCACATGCATACAATACATACAGTGGTTGAGCAAATTCTCTCTGCCTATAAGAAAAGCCTTGAACAAGTTTTATGAACTGCTCCCCCTAACCTCCCAGCTCCTGCTTGTAGCCGTTGAGCACTCTTTAGTAAGGCTATATGGAATTTTCATTTAAATAAATAAATGAAAATACCTACCAGTCAAAGGATCAAGGTATGGAAGAGAAAATTAGGAGTTACACTTTGTGTTTTTGTTTTATTTATATTTATACTGATCAGTATCCTATTGAGCTTTGACTAAGCCAAGAATCCTGACAGCATGGGAATGTGACACTGCACCACTTCCACACGTGTTTGCCACTAGCAAGTGATGGTTGATTTTCTTCATGGAGATCACTGTTTCCTCAGTGCTTCCACAAGTGGCTGAATCTTGGGTGCTACACTGGTGGGACTATATGCAGAGGGAAAACTAAATAGGATTCTGGATGGTATGTTTAGGATTTCCTCCAAAACTCTGTTGCTTGGCCAGAGGCAACTCATGTGAGTAAAACATGGCAGACAGGATCACTCAGACAGGCAGGATGTGGGGAACATTAAAATGACACTCTGGATCCAGGTTGGAATGCAGTGCTTACTGTTTTATTCTTTCAGACAGAAGAGAGAAAGAGATGTTGGCAACTATTGCATGTGGTGGAAAACAGGAATATTCACCACATCAGCATGGTTACTAAATTTGCTTTCCGGCCCTGGGGTCCCTGATGTGCTGCAGAATACAGAACATCTCCTGCATTTCCAACAGTTTACCGCAATTAGTTATGCTGACTGAGGATGATGAGAGCTGCAATCAACATTATTATCTTGAGAGCTAGAAGTTCCCACCTTGTTTGAGAGTACAACTACTAAGTGAAAAGCCACCATTTTGTCACACATTCCCACCACTTATACATTTACAACCATAATGCAGGTTTAGGTTCATGGTAAAATGCTAAAATATAATCTGAAATTTATTTATTTATTTATTTATTTCCAAAAAAAGTAGCCACCCCACTACCAAGAGGTCTCTGGGTGGCATACAACAATGTATTAAAACTATATAACGATAAAATTATTAAAACTATAAAATACAGTAGTTTAAAACATACAATACAAATTATAAAACCCCGCTGCTCATGAGTCCAGCCCCCCCTCCAAATATGATTAAAATGCTGGCCGAACAGGAAGGTCTTTGCCTGGTGCCGAAAAGCCAAAAGTGTCGGTGCCAGGCAGATCACCGTAAGGAGGGCATTCCAGAGTAGCGGGGCAATGGCCGAGAAGGCCCTGTTTTGACATGCCACCCCCTTATGTCTTTGAGGGATGGCACCTTTAGCTGGGCCTCCTGGCCTGATCATAGAGTACAGGCAGGCTCATATGGAAGATGGTGGCCCTTTAAGTAACCAGGTCATATTTGTTGCATTTTTATCTTCAGATGTTTCTATTTGGATAGCTACCTTCTATGCAAGATGGATCGGGATGCATTGGCTTGGTTGAGTTTGACATACAAAGTTCATCCAATCCCCTCTACATGCTCCCTAACAATGCAGAATCCACCCCCACTCCAATCTGGCAGTCTTTCTATGTCTTTGAAAACATAAGGAGAAAAGCACTACATGGAATTAACTGCCTAGTCAAAAGCAGTGATGAGCTGCAGTTCACGTCTTTCCATGTAAACCGTGTTTAAATACACTGGATTCTGCATGAACATAATGGCTACATCCTATAGAGAGAAACTCAGGTTAGTCAGAAAGATAGGTGAAAGGATGCTGGGGAACAGGGGAGTATCAGCAAAAGAGGAATCTGGAAGTTGAGTCATGGCAACTGGACCTCTTTTTCCTGAGAGACTGAAACATTTCGCTGCTCATCCAAACAGCTTCATCAGAGAATCTTCACAGACAAAAGAGGAATGGGAACATTTTGAAGTAAACAGGCTTAATATATTCTAAGTATGTAGGAATAAATGTGAAAGATTTGAGGACTGAAAGGTAAATAAAAGCAAGGTATAAAACACAAATATTTACAAAGAAAATAAAAAGCTACCTAACTGGGTATTTTTAAAAATAGGTTTACTATCTTGTTTCAAAGAAACAAAACAATAGAGCTGGGTAAAAAGGTGGGAAAACAAATATATTTAAGTTTGAACAAGCTAGTTACAGAGGGACTTCGGCCTGTCTCGATTCAGGAAAACAGTTATTCATTTCCAAACTGAAATCTGATTCCAACATTTCAAATATTAACCCACTTCAACACCACTAAATGACTTATTAATGGACTGTTGCCCCAAGTCAGTAAAGGCAAGGAAAATTACTCTTCTTTGTACAATTCTTCTCCCGCATCATCTTCAGGAACAAAGGAGGGGGGAATACCTTTGTTGGACCAGTAGTACATCAAAAATAGGTGAATGCTCAAATATGGAAGGCTTCGGGCTGCACACTGCTGTGACTCAGAAAATTAGGCATCGTGACCAGATGTTGTAATGGCAGGATCTGTGTCAATGTAATGTCACACAAGTCAGAGATGCCAGCTTTGAGGCATCAGGATCAGGCAATGTAAAACAACTTGTCCTTTTGCTATCTCTGTAGGCAAAGGGTTGCTAAGCATTTGGCACATTTTTCTTTGCACTTTGTGGAAGCATCACAAAGTGATTTGGCCAAGAGACATGGCAATCCTCTTATGAGAAGGCCTGGAGGTGACATTTACAGTAGTCAAGACACTAGGCAACAACATCAGTTAGAGGTAATTAAAAATGCTACTTAGTGATTAGACAAAGACAAAGGTCCTTAGTGACAGAGCGATGACAAATTTCCCTCCTCTAGTTATAGGTTAGTCCCATAGAGGTTATTCTGAATATTACCATAACCAAACATAAAAAATGCTGCACAGTCATCATGTGAAATCCAGAAAAGTAGATCAGGCGCAAAAACACTTGCTTTTCACAGAGAAGATCCCAAGTTCAATCCCATGAATCTGACCTAGAGTCCTGAAGAACTGCACATTAGAGGTGCCAATGCTGAGTCAGATGGGCCATCTGACTCTGTTAAGGCATTTTTCGATGTTCCTCTTTGGGGATGTTGTGTGAGAGTGCTGTATGTATCTGAGAGCCAACATGGTGTAGAGCAGTGGTTCCCAATGTTGGGTAACCCAGGTGTTCTTGAACTAAAAACTCCCAGAAGTCTTCACCATCAGCTATGCTGGCTGAGGTTTCAGGAAACCATAGTCCAAGAACACCTGGGCTATCCAAGGTAGGGAACCATTGATGCAGATGATAGAAAGGTGGACTGGAATTCTGGAAAAGGGGGCATGGAAATTCATTGAGGAGTGGTGTTGGTAAAACCACTTGTTAAGCATAGCACACATTTTGAAAACCCTATCGGAGTTTCCATAACTGAAATGTGTCTTCTGTAGTGACAACAGTGCAAGGAGTAGAACCCATCCTGTGAAAGGGTTTTACAGCCTTACCTACAAGACAGCCAGGGCACTAATATCCTGCACTGTATAGCGACACTATGAAGAATCAGCCACCAGACGCACAAAGGATTTTACATATTTAATCAAACAGGCACCCAATGGCCAAGATTACCGAAAGCCTGCTAGAGCTAAGGGCAATGTGCCAGCTTTCTGCATCTCAAGGTATCTTTGGTCCTTCCTGAGTCACCTTCTCCACTTCTCTCATGAACCGGAGGCAAAGCTCATCCTGCCATGGCAAGGCCACACACTGGACAGCCACTGGGAATCCCACGGCCCCTTCCACTGCCTGCAGGGACAAAGCACAGGAAGAGCTTTTTGTATCAAGTGTCCAAACGCATCTAAAACTCAATTCTTGCTAATGTTATGTGCAGCGGTGTAGTAGACCCAGGGATCATAAGGTCAAAGGCCCAGGACTTTCTGCATAGCAGGGACTATGACATCATCTGCCACAAGCCTCAGGCTTTCAAATGTAGCTGCAAGGAGAGGAAATTGATTTTCCCAGAAACACTATATTGTAGAAGAATAGCCTTGTAACACAAAGTGCTTGAATGGTCTTGGATGAGCAGTTAAGAACCATCCACTTGAGGAGCTGCTCTTCATTTGCTGATACAAACAGGTTCAACTGCCTACATTTTGACTCTCCTTGGAGAAGCCTGGCTACCTTGGAGAAGCCTGGCTACCAAATTTCCCATGCATCACTGGGAACATACCTTCACAAAGAGCTTGTCCCATATGTCATTGTAGTATCCCTTGTGATTTTTCAGTTCCTCCTCATCTTCCTTGGTCACTGTCGTGACAGGTACCACTCCAGCAGGAAAATCCAAATAGTTGTACAAGACAGTGTAACTTGTAGCGACTAGAGAGAGAGAGAAAGACAACAGCTTCTTCGTTTCTTTTCACAATGCGATAATGACTAACTATGAGAATAACTGCCACAAGATCTAACTTGGACAGCTCGATTACAATGTGAGTACAGAAATTCATAAATGGTGAGCCTAGATCTGGCCACCATGCTATGTGAAATGCATTTCTCCCTTGAACTGCATGGGTCTGAACAGCACAATTCTGGTTACATAGATTTCCCTCCAACTCCAACAAATAAATAATTATTCATTGAATACTGTGACCCTAGCCTCAGAACTCCATGAGTTCAACACTGAAGGCATCAAATTGGTTTACCTGCCTTCAAACACATTTCTAATTCAAACACAATTGGATACGTCTCCTGGGAACCCATGAGAGGGCCTTCTCTGCTGCTGCCCCAGACTCTGGAACTCCCTCCCACTCGAGGCCAGGAAGCCTCATCTCTGTTGTCTTTCTGGAAACAGGCAAAGACCTTTCTCTTCAGGCAAGCTTTCCCTGAATAGTGGACTACCTATTATGTGACTTTTATATGAATCTACAAGATCACATAGACTTTGTGTTTAATACTACTTATAACCTTTTGGGTTTTCATTGACACTGTTTTCAATTTTCCATCACTCATAACTTTATATGGAACTTTACTCCCCTTTAACTGCTCACGTTCTCTTGTATCTTTAATGTAGTGTTGTCTATTAATGCTGTAAGATGTCCCTCAATTCCCTGTTCTCAATACTTGGACTTGTCTTAATTGTAATGGACTGTATATTATCCCTCATTCTGCAAGCGGCCTTGGGTCCTTTTTCCAAGGAGAAAGGTGGGGGTAAAAATACTCTAAATATATAATTCACGCTCTAGATCAGGGTGGTGGTGGGGTCATATGGACCTTTAAGGAGTCTTGGTACTGTATGGAAAGGATTGTCATCACTATGGAAGAGAACTCCAACAGGGAGAACTCTTTTCTCTGAGTGTGTATGTGTGAGTATGTGTGAGCGCATCAGCTGTTTAGGCTTTGTAGATAAATTTTGGGGACATAAGAGTTAAACATGGAGTTTGAGTAAAAGTGTGGTTACACCAATATTAGATTACTGCTGCAAGTTCAACATGTTGCACACCTCTGGCTCAGAAAATCAGGATAAAATGTATCATAACATAAAAAATACTCCAAGAGGCATCAGTGTTCTCTGGATATCTGATTTCCCACAGAACATGGAAGTACCTGATAATTTTCCAGGGAATCCACTCTTAAAAGCAGGACCCAATTGAGGGCAAAGCATCACATCTAGATTCAGTTTCTTCCATTCAGCAATGAATTCCTGGCGGTATTTCTAAAGAGAGCACAGAAAAGGGTGGGCACAACAAAGGGTAGAGCAGCAGCAACAAGCAGGAACACAGCTGGGATTGCAAACATGGGGAACCCCCATTCAGACTAAGGCAGGCATGTCCAAACTTCAGTCCTCCAGATGTTTTAGACCACAACTCCCACAGTCCTTTGCCACTGAAAATACAGGCTTGGAATTCTGGGAGTTGTGGACCAAAACATTAGGAGGACCAAAGTTTGGACATGCCTGGACTAAGGGAATGAAATTATCCAGGCACTGAATTAAGTTGAGTGCAAAGTGGCAGGTGCCCCAAAGGGTGAAAACAGAGATAAAATAAGAAGAGCCAGGCAGAGGTTGAAGCAGAAAAGAATTTCTTAAAAATCCATAGGTGTCCATTTATTTATTTATGTTCTACATTTTGAAACATTATTCCTTCTATGGGCCCAAAGTGACAAACATAGGTCTTTCTGGCCATGTACCTCCCCTACAGATTCCTCAAAACAACTCTGTAAAGTATACCAGGTTGTAGGAACTACAACCTACGTTGCTTCCACCAAGTTCAATACCCCACCCACTGCTCTGTACAGGATCTCTGCAGCAATCCCTTATACTGCTGCAACCTTATAATAATAAATCATTCTCTAAGGATGACTTTGAAAGTAGCCACAGTCTTTGTTATGTAACATATACAGTACATAACAGGTGGTAGCCCTTTCCAAAATACCTTTTCCTCTTGGATCCCCTACAGTTTTGCAGCTGGAAATGTGGGAGTCTGCAGCCTGTTAAGTTCATTCAGGATCGAGTTCCATGTTAAAACAAAACACAACTCAACCCCATTTCTTCTGCTCAGACCAAGGGTGTCAGGAGCAAAATGGGTAGCCATCGTTTCCCACTTATGTTCCAAGATGGATGGAGGAACAGGAGAAAGTGTTTCACAAGCCGTGAGTCTAGCTGATGGGCAGCATTGCTCAGGGTTTCAGAACTGGCACCTTCCCAGACTTTCTTGACAATGATAGGGACTGGGTGTGTATTTTTTATAATGGATGTTTGGGTTCCTGGGAAAACTGGAATTACACAAAGCCGTGGAAATGCTGACACGGCTGTGTGTGGACTATTCATGCTCAGCAGACCACAAGGTTATTCCTGCACGACCGTCATTCAGAAAGACATGCGCACAATCGCTTCAGAGGTTCACTGAACAACAGGTATTTTAAAAGGTCAATTGAGGTTGACGCAGAACACGGGCAGGAACTGAACCTATTTGCCAAATGGGTTTTCACACGACAACTCCATCCTTTACCACAAATGCTGCTGTCCTTTCTTGAGGCAGGGAATATTTGTGGCTTGAAGCTTCCAAAAACCACAACACCGCATCCTTTGCCCTTTCCTCGACTTTTATGTAGCCATGAACAGGCATCTAAAGAACAGTCCTACAATGGTTACCTCAATTTCAGCGTGAAGTACCCAAAGCTCTTTCACGGACCTAAAATTTAAGAGAAGGTAAGTATGAATGAGCAAGAAATGGATTTGACTTTCCATTTTCATCTGTGTTTCCTTCCTCAACCTGGTACCCTGCTAGATTACAAATCCCATAATCCCTAGACAGCATGAGGAAAGGTGATGCGTGTTAATAGCAGACCTCCTTAATAGCTTGGTGAATAACCATACCTGCTGTAATTAATACAGGGACAAAACAAAACAAAATACAGTGGTACCTTGTATGTATAAAGGAATTAATTTGTTCCAAATGAAATTATATTAAGCAAATTTTGCTTTATACAAATTTCCCATAGGAATGCACTGAAAACAGAGTAATCCCTAATTGCAACCATTTTTATGTTGTACGGATTCACCCCATAGATGATTCTGTTAAACAAATGTCCTCTATCTCCGAAATTTTTTAAGTTGTACAGATTTTATGTTTGGCAATTCACAGGGAGCCATTTGCAGGGAAGACTTGCTGAAGTGCAGGCAATGAGCACAAAACTCACCCCATGCTCACAAATACCTCCTTGCATAGTACACCTCCAACACACGCACAGTTCCTAACCAAGCCTTTCCCCAGTTTTTCTAAAGTAGCCTTTCATTATCACATCCTGCTGGGAAAAGATGAGGGAATGATTAAGAGCAGTCAAAGAGGTCAGCGGTTTAGGTATCTGGCTGTAGAGCCAAAAGATGCGAGTTTGATTCCCCACTGTGCCTGTTGTGAGTTCAGCCAGCCTGTAGGGCCTTGGGCAAGCTGCACAGTCCAAGGGCAGCCTTAGTAGAAGGGAGGGACAAACCACCTCTGAGTACTCTCTGCCTGGAACATCTTAGAAATGGCTGCCACTGTTAAGCAGGGATATTTTAAACTCCCCCTTTTCCCAGAAACCCCAAAGTTATGCAAATATTGGCTTCTGATCTAGAATGGAGCCTTCAAAATTCGACAAATTTCAGTGCTTTTTTTAAAAAGTATGTTCCTAGTCCTCATTTTTGCCAAGAATAAAGATACAAAAAGTTTCTGCTGAGAAAGCACAGTAGACAAAGATATATCGGATCACATTTTTAGGAATGTTTAGGAACTCCAATTCCTCTCTTCAGTGCACAGGGAGACTTAAAGGATAACTGTCAGCACAATTTGGAAGGACTTTCAACTTTCTGCCAATGTAGCCTTACCTCTCAGTCATACTTCTCAATGCTTCTGATATACGAGGACTCTAAAGAAAGAAAAGAATTGGCAATGCATGTTAAACCAAATATTTGGGGGCATGTTAATCCTAAACGCATGCTGACCCAAGAAGCAGACAACCTGGCAGTAGTTTTCCCATTTTCCCCCATCCCAGTGCTATCTACTGCAGCTCACAGTGAAGTCTTCAAATTAATCAAGGTCAAATCAAAGCCAAAATTGTTCATATTTCTATTGTTTATGTGCCATCAAGTCAGAACTGACTTATAGTGACCCTAAGAGAGCTTTGAAGGTAAAAGTGAGACATTTAAGGAATGGCTTTATCAGTTCGATACCCATCCTGAGCTTCCATGGCTAAGCAGGGATTTGAACCTAGGTCGCTGGGGTTTTAGGCCACCCCTCTATCCACTACATCAGAGAACCTTTAGCCCTCCAGATGTTTTGGACCACAACTCCCACAGTCCTTTAGCAATGGCAATGAAGGCTCGGAATTCTAGGAGTTGTGGTCCAAAACATCTGGAGGGCTGTTCCCCACCCCTGCATGACACCATAATGGATGTCCTTCATATTTCTGGACCCAACCTCAAAGCTCTGTTGTAAAACAGCCTGGAGCTTCTCCACTGCAGAAGACAAGAGCCTAACATGGAGGAATATATATTACGTCCTATTCTTCCACATAATTAAAGTCTCCAAAGGTGGTGGAGGAGATCAATGACAGGTGTCTGGAAACCCAGTCCTATACAGTAAAGAAGCCAAGATGGAGGACAAGGAAAGAGGGATTCTCCTGAAATCCCAATGCAACGAAAAGTGCAAACAGGAAAAGGGGAAAGAGCACCAGAGGCAGGAATCAAGGAAGAGAAGCTAAGGATCTACAAGAGCGCAAGAGGTAGGACTCAAGGAAGAGAAGCTGAGTAAAGATCTACAAAAAATTGGATGCAACAGCACAAGCAAATCAGAGCAGATTCATGAGAGACAAGCCTTACTATTGGTCTGATGATCCAGGACAGGAGGTGTCGCAACCAGTTTGGTGATTTGGCTATATAGAGTATATCTTTTATTTTGGGATCAGCAGGCTCTCCTTTGCTGAAAGGCAACCAAGACAATCTGATTCCATCATCTTCACAGGGAATGTTATTTTGATTTTAGCTTTTCATTTCCAGCTCCAGGACTTTGACAGACATAGTGGCATTGCTATGCGTGGTCAAGTGACATTTGAGTTATAGTGACTCAGCAGGGTTTTCAAGCTTTGTGTGAGTTATTTAACCAGCAGTTTTTACCACTGCTGCCCCTTACTGAGTTGCCATGGTCAAAGATTTGAACCAGGTCTCCTGAATCTTAGCCTGTCATTCTGTCCATTACACCACACAGACTACCATTATTGGCATTCAAAGACTTTGGCTGCTTTTACACAACCCCTAAAATCCGCTGGCAACTTAAATGCAGATTCCCCCCCCCCCCAATATGGTTTTTGTTCTGCTTCCTGTGTTCCCACCTCCCGCACTCTGATTCTATTGCTTCTGTCTGCGGTGAAGGGAGAGAGAGAAAAAAATGCAGGCTCACCTCTGCCTGACATTGGCAGCAGCTAATTGTTCCAGCCTGTAAGGACTCCTGTCTGTTAAAAGGGGGGGGGGGACTCAACAAAAACAAACAAAAAAGCAGAGGAGGACCAGGCATGCAATGCTTTAAAACAGCAACAAGGAACAGCAACAAAGATTTTACCACCTCCAGACCGGGTACTTGTAAAATGCGCTGGGTGCGTTTAAGTGGGCATGGTCCTACTTTACTTTTTTAAAGTCCGCTGCTGGTGGGAAAACAATTTTATGCTCCGCATCTGCGAGCATTTTGCAGTGGATTTTAGGGGTCGTGTAAAAGCAGCCTTTGTTCCCAAAGACTGCAGGATTCAATCTGTGCTTTGGAGAAAATGTGGCGGTTAGAATTAAATTCAATATGTATTTCTACATTTAGCATAGGGTTTCCAGAAAAGAACAAGAAGTTTTTTTTTAAAAAAAGTAATGCAACATTGGCTAGCACCTGAAAAGGTTAAAATATGATCCACAAGGAATGTCTTGTTGAGTTAAACAAAATAAACTTCTAGTGAAGCATCCATTTCTAGTGGCAGCCTGCCAGAGGTCCTAAGAAGCCTACGAATACCTTTTCCAGTCTCCATACAAAATAATTTGGTGTCCTGAACAAATTCACATATTTTAGTGCTCAAACTTACTGCCCGTACACAGTTTATACATCAAGTTGCACAGAAGAGGCACTACTACAGACCTCCACTTCTCAGCTCTCCGAAACACTCCACTTTTATCTAATCTCTATTCTTATGTTCACTTAACCTTTACTCTACCTATATGATGATTCACCTGCTTACGCCAAGACTGCTAACTTTGCTTAGAAGATTTTAAATATAGCTCTTTGCCTAAATGTGTTTGGGAGTCCCAGACAGCCACTGGTTTACTGTTGTTGTCAAACTATTTGCTGACAATAGTATATAGATGAGAGGGTAGCATTTTGTTCTACAGACCATGTTTACCTCCTATACAAGAATATTTGTTTGTCTATATATATTCTCACAATTCTGATTATAACAATGCTTTCCAATCAAGGCAGAAACTAGGATTACTTGTTGAAATTTCCTAGTTACCTTCCTGCGCTGCAAAAATATTCCACATTTTTTGGAAGTTTAAGTGTCACTGGTGCCTACCCTAAGTTATCCAGTAGTGTCTTTTGCAGTAAATATCAACACATAACATGCACTTGGCTTCTTTGCAGCCTCCAGATCCTTGTTTAACAATCATCTCACACACCTTTCATCTTACAGGATAATCATTCTCCTGACAAATGTTGTGCTTATGATGCATGCAAAGATGCATTGTTATATTACTACTATTTACACCCTGTTGTTTTTAACAATATGCTTCCCTAATTCAGGTTTGACTCCTTTAAGATCTACTGACATGAGCATTTTTAAAACTTTGTTCCTTTTTATCTTCCTCCATAGAAGATAATTTCTACTTTTGAAAGAAGGCACTTCCTGCCTTTTATAACATCTTTGATGCTTTTTAATAACCATGCTGACACCCTCTTGGTTTTACTTATACCTTTCCTAATTTGTAGCATACTCTCTGGCTGAACCTGTATTCATCAGTTTAAATACTATATTATTTTAGATGCCACCAAGGCACTGGAACCCCATCCTACATCCTATATGGGTCTTTCTTTGGTCCACAAGAGCTGCAGAGTCTCTCACAAAGCTGAATCAGAAAATATTAAAAGGGTCAGAAGTTTCATACTATTCTATTTCATCTACAGATGCCTAGATGCCCTAAGCATATCCGATCTTGCCTAATCTCAGAAGCTAAGCAGGGTCAGGCTTGGCTAGTACTTGGATGGGAGACCACCAGGGAATACTAGGGGCTGTAGGCACCCGGAGTAGGAACTGGCAAACCACTCCAGTATTCCCACCAAGAAAACTCCATGGACATGGGGTCATGAAGAGTCAGCCATGACTGTAATGACACAACAACAACAAATTTCATCTGCAGCAGCATGAGCCACTGCTGAGGCACAAACACATGTCATCTACCAAGTGGAAGGGTGTAAAAAGTCATTCATTTTCCTGCATCAGAACATAGTAAGCCTCACTTCTTCTCTCACAGATGATGATAAAAAAAGAACATAGTCAGAAAAGGAGAGGCAAGTTTCTTTATACAAGCTTAGCCTTATGGGATTCTCCCCCACTACTCTCTATATATGACTGTTTACTCAATACTCACAAACTTTCTAGAAATGTGGCACCACCATCAGCAAACAATCCCCTCATACCAACATCAAAAATAAAACGTTCCATGTGAATCGGCTGGAAGGGGATCAGCTAAAAAAGAAAGGAGAAAGAACAAGATGAGGACATTTATCATTGTAATGACATTACGAAGACCAAGCTTGAGATTCAAGAAATCACCGTGCCACAAAAGCACTTTTGATGAAACATGAAACTGAAGGCCAATTTTTCTGGTAATAAAAACTAGAGATATTCCAAAAAAGAAATTAAAAAGACCTTCAGTGAGAACATCTTTTGGAGACACAGAACTAGATATGTCTACATTTCTTTGTACTCTCTGTAAAGCAAAGCAAAGTGTTCTGCTCATATACTGTCCTATACCACTTCAAGTAGTTTCTGGGTGGTTTACAGTTTATGTATTTATTTATTTATTTATTGGATTTTTATACCACCCATCTGGTAGTGAGGTCACTCTGGGTGGTGACCAGTATGCAGGCTACACATTGCCACCCACCACCCCAGCACTCATTTTACTGACCTTGGAAGGATGGAAGGCTGAATCAACCATGAGCCTGCTACCTGGGATTGAACCCCAGGTTGTGAGCACAGTTAAACCTGCAGTACAGGCATTTAACCACTGCACAACAAGGTGACAGAAGTGACAGAAGCCACACCAAAAAGTATAAATATAGTATTTATATTTATCGGCCTGACCGACTAGGTTGTCGTGGGCGCACATGCTGCGGGTGGCCATGCCCAGGGAGCCCTGGAAAACATCTAACCAATCCCGAGCCTTCTCTGTGGCTGGCCCTGCCCTGTGGAACCACCTTGCCAGCTAAGTGCGCCTGGCACAGTCCCTGCCAGCCTTTAGGAAAGCATTAAAAACCTTGCTGTTCCAAGAGGCGTTTGGTGACCAAACTTAATTTTTTTTTCTCCCGCCATCTGCCATCTGCTGTCTGTTTTGGTTTAATTGCTTGTTGAATTGTTTTACTTTGATATATTTAATTGTTTTGGTTTGCTTGTATTTCCTTGTTGTGAACCGCCCGGAGTTCCTTTGGGAAGATGGGCGGTATACAAGCCTAATAAATAAATAAATAAATAAATAAATAAATAAATAAATAAATAAATAAATAAATAATATTTTGTTCACTGTGGTGCTGGATACTGTCAGATATTAGTTAGTGAAATATATGTATTAGACATGATGTTCTATATATATCTGATATGTATTTAATTGATTTAAAGATGGAGGCTGTAAAAGTGCAAAGTCACAATGATTCAATGTATAGTTTTTTCTAATGGAGTGTAGGTGCTAAGAATTAACATAATGAATTTTGGCTGATGCAAGTGGTTGCAATAGCTATGAGGTAATGTCATTTATGATTGGACAGACACATGTATAAAATGTTCTGTAAATCATTGCTCATTGGGCCTTTTGTGAGTAAGGCACACACTTTGTTTCTCTGCCATACATTTGCCAATGTAATGTAATGCTGTTATGCTGTTGAACTTTGTATAAGTTCTGTGATGCTGTGATATATATATATTTTTAAGAAAACTCTGTCTCTGGCTAACTATTTATTCAATAAGTATTGCTTCGGCTGGCTGATCAAATAGCACAAAACTCTGACAGATACCTAGTCAGGCCTTTTCTCCATATATAATTTCCTTTGATGACTAAGTTTGAGCATAGAGCAAAGTGGTCTGATAGGCTGAGATACATGGAAACAATTTCAAACTACTCTAGGCATAAAAAAATCTAGAAATCCAGGCATGTCCTACAAACCTTTGTTTAATTAAAAAAAAAACTTGTGATGACACAGTATTTAAGAGAAGGCAATTAATAACTAATGGGCTCCTTAGTTTTCTCAATGGTAGAAGCAAATGGAGAAAAAACTACAAAACAAGTTCAGGGGAATACTTCCAGTCCTATGCAATCCATGGGTCCCTGTGTGCACACTTTGTACAAATACAACGGCTATAACAATTCCAGTTCAGAGCTAAACTACATCCAAGTAAATGGGGAAATATATTTGCCTAAACCTCCTCAAACATTTTTGTACAATCTAATCTCAGTCTTAGAATCACAGACTTGACCTGGAGGCATCTGAGGATTCATCAGATGCAGCCCACTACCAAAATAAGGAAATGCCTACCTAAAATATTCCTGACAGGTAGCCATCTAAGCTCTGTTTTGAAATTGGCAGTGAAGGATAGTTCCCTTCCCTGCAAGGGAATCCATTCCTTTGTTGAAAAACCATCAAAAATTATTTTCAATGTTGAATGGAAACATGCCTTCGTGCAGTTTCGATCCTCTGTTTATAATGTGAGGACTGTGGATCCCCTGGGTATCCCCTGATAGTGTCCTGTTGGCTGATCCTGACAAGAACAATCCCTTATCCTAAATAGCTCAGTGGCTTAGGTCTCTGGCTGTGGAGCCAGAGGCTGGGAGTTCAATTCCGCACTGTGCCTCCTCGAGAGGGGTTGAACTCGATAAAATCCACAGGGTCCCTTACAGCTCAACAGTCATATCCCACTTCCCAAGAAATATTTCCCCTTCACCTCAGGCAAGAAAAATGTCCACTGAAACTACAGTGGTACCTTGTATAAAGGAATTAATTTGTTCCAAATGAAATTATGTTAAGCAAATTTTCCTTTATACAAATTTCCCATAGGAATGCATTGAAAACAGAGTAATCCCTAATCACGACCATTTTTATGTTGTATGGATTTGCTCCATAGACAATTCTGTTAAGCAAATTTTCCCTATCTCCGGAATTTTTTATGTTGTACAGATTTTATGTTATACCAACCATTTGTTATACGAGGGTCCACTGTACTGAAAATATTTTGCTTGGGTTCAAAAGCATGGGGGATTCTTGTCCTGCCTTACATGCCTTCTGGCTGTTTAGGGCTGATTTCCTTCTATGCCTGAGGTGAGATGATGGGCATTCTATTTTTGGAGGGGTTTACATAATTTTGATACAGTACTTGCTATGTAAATCATCTCATGTCTCACTAAGATAGGCAGTATATGTGCTGGATGGATGGATGGATTTTTCAGAAGCAAGCACCACAAAGAAAGGAAATAAATTTCTTCATTAAAATAATGACCCTACCTTATTGTCCACCCTCTAACTACATAGTTGAATAACTCGGTCCTTCTATCCTTAGATGCAGCAGCAGTGCAAATGGCAGGGACGTACGGGGAGGGACACGTACCATGTGACCAGCCTTCTCCAGAAGCTGCTTGGTTTCCAGCACTGCTCGTTTCATTGAGGGGCTTGGCATGGTGAAAGAATCAGTGACATAGTATCCTATTCGGAGGGGATGACAGCTAGAGTACACCTGTAGCAATGAGAAAAGAGAAGAAAACTATTTCAAAAGGTCATTATCACAGCATATAAAAATGCTGAAAATCCCCCATCAGATGGGGAACTTAGGAGGGAGAGTGCATGAAGTACAAGTCTATGATAATCTATAAGGGGAGTGGCATGCATATATGTCATCAGTGGCCTTCCTTGCTGACGGTATACAACCCCTGATACCCCAGCCAGTGGCCAAATTCAAGCCTCCGTGTAGGGGAAAGTTTTTTTTTTTTTTGGGGGGGGGGGGAGGCTTTCCTAGCATAACGCCCATCATGTAGCAGTCAGTTTTCCTGGACTTCAAAACAATCTTTTTACCAGCATTGGTGGGTGGGGTGGGGGCCTGAATGTAAAATGCAAGATATGCTGCTGACATAATTCTAAAACAAACATCGTAACAGGAGTTTGTTCCCAAATACCTCAACAACTAGATATGAACTACAGGGTGGCATCCTGTGAGGCCTTGAGCAAATGCTGAATTACCTGAGCAAGTAGATACAGAAATAGGCCTTCAGAGGCCTTACTCTCCCAGGTAGTTTAGGGCTTTCAAGGCAACTACCTTCAGCCACAGAATTCTCTTCAGAAATGAACCAGAAGCCAGAGTGAACCAAACAGAATCTCCGTGGCAGAAGATATTCTCACTATGGACCCTCATCAATCATGTCATGCTTTAAGTGGCTGCTTGTTTAAATAAAAGACATGGAAGGAACAAATCAGAGAAGGATCAGACTCCCAGCAACAACACGCTGTGATCTGACTCCAGCGTGAATAAGCATCTATTCTGCACTTTGGGTATCTGAACCTGAGTACAGTGGTACCTTCTATAAAGGAATTAATTCGTTCCAAATGAAGTTATGTTAAGCAAATTTTCCTTTATACAAATTTCCCATAGAAATGCATTGAAAACAGAGTAATCCCTAATCGCAACTATTTTTATGTTGTATGGATTCGCCCCATAGATGATTCTCTTAAGCAAATTTCCCCTATCTCCGTAATTTTTATGTTGTACAGATTTTATGTTATACAAACAGTTTGTTATATGAGGGTCCACTGTATATATAAATATAAATACAGGAGGTGGCTGGTTGCTGAAGAAAAAGAGACCAAGAGTTCTTATTCATTGACTTCTGTGCAAGAAAAAGCAGTGTCCTCTATCTTCTCCTCTCTTACCTGGTCATTGAAAGGAAGGGGTGGCACGGTAGGATCCAGCCGGAACATTTCCTCACACAAAAGTGCTTTCAAGCAAAGAGCTAAGCTGTCCACATCCCTTGCCATCGGACCTATACCCACGGCAACTAGAACAGAAAAAGAACAAAATGACAGCCTAGGCAATTTGGCACTTCAGTCTTGGAAAACATTTTGGGAGCCCAAATTCCAAGTCTTCATGGACCCAAATTGCTGAAATGCATTGCCTAGAAATGCTACTTTCTTCAACAAATTTCTCCTAAGCTAATGTGGAGATTCTGTGAGAGACAGTCCAAAAAAGGCAAATTACCATTCATTATCAGCCATCACTATTTTCAGTAATTTTTGTATCACACAAGGGCCTTTATTCTTCTCTAAGCAGTCACCAAATCTGACTATTCTGAGGCCCTAAAGGCCCCACGTCTTGAAAACAGCACAACTGTTGCAGTCAAATATGGAATAAAAACACTGAAGTGCCACATAGTCATCTACTTCACATTCTACCTTATCTAAGCAAAATGATAGTCACCTACCTGATTTTTGTCCACTGATACTTGGTATAATTCCTTTTTTGCTTTGGGGAGGAGAAAGAACAGCAGAAGAAGTATGGTTTAGGAAAACAGTCAGGAGTTCAGATGCTCAAAATGAACAATGTAATCCTATGCTACCTAGGAACATACAGGTATTCTTAGGCTTAACAAAGATTTTGCTTCAAACACCACTGAAGCTCTCCTTTTCTGAACAGAGAACATCATCTTATCAGTATATTTATTTACATCATTTCTGTGTTGCCATTATTCCATGATGGAAGCCTATCATATTAAATAAAATCTCTCTCTCTCTCTCTCACACACACACACACACATACACACACAGAGAGAGAGAGAGAGAGAGAGAGAGAGAGAGAGAGAATGTATGCTCATGACCCAGACCAAATTCGGGTCTGGAGAAGTGGAGGTCCAATATATGTCTTGCTCAATGTGGATGCGGTGGGTGGGGGGGAGAGCCCTGAAACTTTTTATTGACAAATTAGTGGATGAGATAAAGAAACAATGCAATTAATTTGGCAGGAAAAGTGAAAACTCAGAATCACTGATTTAATGAAGCCATGACATAGAATGTAGTTTGGCTCCTTCTATTTTGATTGTTTAAAGCCATTAATTTAATGATATGATTTTGGAAATGGATAACGGAAATATGAAGACTAGCCTGATATATAAACATATGCTAACCTGTTAGACTTTTAAAATAAATGAGGAAGTTAGGGAGAGATAGAAATTTCGATGTTTAAAGGTAAACTTATAGATCACAATGTAACACTTTTATAATTTGCTCAGAAAACATCAACTTTAGTTATAGAAAACCTTTAAATTTATGTAACTCTTAGAAGAATAGATAAGTATGTTTTGTTAAGGATTTACCAACTTAGCTAGATTTTTTTCCTTTTTTTTACCTTGCACAGTAATTGAAGAATTAAAATATTAAGACCGAGTATACTGCTAAAATAAGATAGGTTATTGCAATATTGTACTTGGTTATGTCTATCCTTTGTATTAGATAGAATATAGATATGACTATAGATAGATAAACTAGCTATGGGGGAAAAGAAATTAAGTATGAAAAGATGTTCTAAGATGGGAAAGGAGATTTGAAACACATTGGGTTGGAGTGTTGGGAAAATAGCTGTGATTGACTTATGTTACACGACAGGTGATGAATAATATATGTGCTTTTACTGTGTAGAAAATAAATAAAAAATATTATTAAAAAAGAATGCATGTTCGTGACTGACATTTATTTTGCCTGTACAAGCAAAAAGACTAATAACATAATTCTAAACAGGTCACTTTAGAAGCAAGAAGACTGGCCCCAAACACCTTTGTGACAGATGAATAATCTCTCAGAAGTACACAATGAAAGCAAATCTGATATCCCACAAACATATCTCTGCAATATGTGTAACTTGTTCACTTTTGCTACTTTGGTTTATTAATGAACCCCCACACTTTTGGGAGTCTCTTGGTATCTAGATGGTACCTCACATACCAGCTCCTGAGGAAGCTCCTACCAGAAGTCAAACAATCTTTCAAGAATCTGGCATTTCAAAATACCTAATTCTGTTGCCTGTGGCCTTGAATCCACAAACCCCAGAGAAACCAGCGGGGAGACGAACGCTGCCTGCCACATCTGTGGCAATGCCAAGGATGGATCCTCCACTCTTGATGAGAGCACCTTCCCCTCCAGAAGAACCGCCAGGTGTTCTCATGGGATCCTGGGGATGTGCCGTCCGGCCAAAGATCAAGTTGCTACAGTCATAGCTGAAAAGAAAGAAAAGGCAGCAAATAGAGAGAAACAGCCACAATCACACCGATAGCTGTCTTCTCTTCCAGGCCCTTGCCTTTGTTCATCTCCTTAGATTGGAAGAAGAAAACCTCTAATTCACAGAGGATCTAGACCAGTGATGGCGAACCTTTTAGAGACCAAGTGCCCAAACTGCAACTCAAAACCCACTATTTTTTTGCAAAGTGCCAATACCTTAATTTAATCTGTATACAGGTGGCTATGAAGGGGCAATGTCGGGTGCCCACAGAAAGGGCTCCGAGTGCCACCTTTGGCATCCGTGCCATAGGTTCGCCATCACTGATCTAGACTGAGGAATCTTCCTCAAATAAACTGTTCTTCTATCTAGGTGTTAGCTGACTAAGAGAATAAACAAGATAGATTAAAAAATGTAAACCCGGCCATTTTTTGGCACAAGCTTGTAACAAACTGACAAGAGATTTTGCAGAGTTAACAAAACCACGTTCCTCTGTGAATGTAATCACCCAAATACCTTGAACGTTGATGCTTTTGCACATTACAAAAATGGACTCTGAAAGTCCCACAGTAGGTCAATCAAGGCACCAGTTTTGGGTGTTCTACTGATATATTTTGAATTTTATTTGCCAAGAACAGCATTTGTGACCAAGGAAGATCTCAACAAGGAAGTGCTTTTGATATCAACACAAAGCAAAGCAAAGCATTCTGCTTATATACCGCCCCGTAGCACTTCAAGTACTCTCTGGACAGTCTACAATTTAATTATGCAGGCTACACATTGCCCCCAACCTCGAAAGGATGGAAGGCTGAGTCAACCATGAGCTGACTACCTGAAATTGAACCCCAGGTCATGAGCACAGTTTTAGTTGCAGTACAGGCATTTTAACTACTGTGCCACGAGGCTCCCATCATACAATTACTAGAGAGAAAAGGCTTACATTAAGGAATAGAAGAGCTACATTTTGCTAACATTTCTGTATCTGAAAACAACTAATATGTTGCTAAGTGTGTGTTTCTACAGAGGTCCACAGATACAATATACAGAGCAAGAGGAGGAAGACTAGATTATTTACCTCAGCAAAGACTGGGGAACATTGGTTTTCACAAATGGAATTGCCCCCTGATGTTTCAACACCTGGACTACAACAGCATCAGCCGTTGCTGGTTGGTTAAGACGCTTTACTAGGCCCAACGTAGAATCATGTCCCTGGAAAAACAACAGTTAAAAAATGAAGGGGGGTGGCGGATGGCGGGGGACGGTGACAGGCGCGGGGGGTGGGCGGCAATGGGTGCGGGGGCAGTGGACAGGTGGCGGTGGTCAGCAATGGGCGGACGGCGATGGGCAGCTGGCGGGCGGTGGGGGAACAGATGGCGGTGGCCAGCAGTGGGGGGGGGCGGGGCAGCAGGCTGTCCAGCGCCCTCTCTCCATTTTGGCACCCTAGGCAACTGCCTAGTTCGCCTTAATGGAAGTGCTGGCCCTGATCAGAGTTAACGCAAAAGTACTTCCACCAACCACTGAATATTATGTTGAGGGTCCTCTAAATCCCACTGAATAAAGGGGTCCAATCTATTTGGGACTAGCAAATAGATATAAACTGAAGCCTCTCATACAACTGGCATTTTAACACAAAATCGACTCAAGGCATAAGGAGAACATTTGCCTGTGCCTGAGCAAGAAATAATGGAAACTGCTAAGAAAACTGAATTGCTGGTTTATGACATGAATGCTTAGCAAACTGCTCATGGCCAGTACTGGCTGTACCTTGCAGTCAATGGAATCCTTTATACTGATGGGAACGCCATAGAGCAACCCTTTCTTCTCCAGAGTTTTAACATGCAGAAGCTGGGAGTCACTACCTTTCAGATATTCAGTCACACAGTTCACATCTCCAGTCACTTTGAAGGCCTGTGAAAAAGAAAAAATTCCAGTCAGTTCAATCCACAGATGGGCCCAAGTCTCTCAAACAAGATGGGGCTTGGAATCTGCCTTTGCAAGACAAGGCGATTAAGCAAAGGAAGAAGCAAGCTTCAAAATGAAACAGAACTGTACAATTTTCAGGCTCCTTCCTCTTTCTCCCTCTCTCAATTTCTTGGTCCCCACAAATCTTATAAATTTCTCACCACCTCTAGGAAAAGAAGTAAAGACAATTGCTGAAATCCTACTGGCAATCTATGCATGGGTATAAGCACTCCTTAAGTTGCAGTAGAAAACTGTTGCTAACCAGTGCCAATCACATACTTGCCCCAAACCAGCATATGACTAGGAACACAACCAGCACCTTATTAACTGTCTCAATTCATTACCCCAGCTTACAAGATGTCAGCAGAATTCCAGCCATTGCCTCGTACCTGAATAATACTGAGAATATGGTGACATCGGAAATAGGAAAGCAACAGGCAATGACGACATAAATTAAGAAATAGTAAGATAATCATGAGCAAATACCCATCTTCAAAGATTTTTCACCTTTAATTAATCTGAGTACTCAGTGTCTAAGAGCCCAAATGCAAAGTAAACGTTCACCATAAATCAGTTACTTTTCTCCATATAAATTTCACTTCAGTTTTGCTACCTTGAAAGCTGCACCTCACCTTGTCCACATAGGTATAATAGACAGCTTCAAGGGAGAGTGAGCCATCTCTGAGTTTCTTACAGAGTCCAGGCAGAGACAGCGACAAGATAGGATCGGGTTGGTGGCTTGGATGCTGGAGAAGTGAACAATGATACTTAATTAATCTACCCACAGTCAGAGAAAGTATTTTTGTTTTTTTCCCCATGCAAAAGGAATGGGATCCCTTTCTAAGCAAATTTCATTGCATAAACTGAGGTAGCACAGTACATTTACAGTACTTAGATCTGAAGGTCCTCAGTCAAATCTTCTTTAGACCACAAAGAAGCCACATTGTGTCAACTTAACCTGCAACTTAATTCTTCTTTATTCTTCCTATCTTGTTAACTTTCTGAAACTGTCCTCATCAGTGCTGGTTTATTTTATTTTTCTCCTCTGCTTGGCATTCCAGACTTGGTATGTTCAGGGATTTCACAAGTAGCCATATAGTGCTTGTAAATAAAAATGTCAAAATGATTCATTCAGCAGCTTCTATTATGTTAACCCTGCTCTGTTGTGCATTTTATCTACCTAATGAAACAGCCCTTTATAACACTCTGTGAGCTCTGCCAGCCCTGTCTGTTTTGGCAGGGTGCCCCTCACCCATCCTTTGTTCCATAAACTCAAGCCGCAAAGGGTCAAACTCAACAGAGTTTATTGGAACACAGAGTGGAAAGCAGCCAATGAATATGCCATAGGTTCAGAGTCCTTGGCCCTAATTAACTGTGTTCGTCCAATGTTTCTTTTAAAGTCTCTGGCCTCCCTTCACCTGGAGGTTCAGAGGTGAGCCCATTTTTTTTGGCACTGGGGTCCCAGAGAGTGTCCTAGTTTTGGCCCAGTGTCAAGGACCCTTTGGTGCTGCCTCACTCCTAGGAGCAAGGCTCAGTATGTCCACAATGAAGGCAGTCAGGTGTGAGGTTTCACTCCTGACATGGCCTCTATCTATCTTTCGCTCTGCCCAGTAAGATGGGCCCTGTGGAGGGTTTTGGTTAGTATTAGCAGGACTAGAACCCACACACCCCTAAGGGGTCCTCATAATAAAGTCGCCTTGGGGGGAAAAGGCGGGATAGAACTATTTTAAATCAATATAAAAATAAAGATAACCCCACTCTACTGTGGGCTCCAGGTTCGACTCTGGGCTTTCTAAACCAATAATGTCTCTCAGACCAACGCTTTCCGGACCTTCCAGAAGGCTCTTTAGTTGAGGCCCTTCTTCCCTCCCAGGGCCTCTGGCTCCTGTTCCCTAGGCACACCAAGTTTGGCAGCCAGCCTCCTGACACACTGGCTCTTTCTGGGGAATCTCCTTCCCCTGCTGGCAAGGGGGCTTTTGTAGCTGCCATCCAACAGGGATAAATGATCCCCTGCCTTTCCCTTAGGAGCCGTCCCCTGATTTCTCCGGGGCGACTCATTGTCGCTTCTGCCTCTCTTCCATCTGGATTTTAGACTGAACAAGTAGTGGGCTCGGGGCCTGGTTGGCGGTGTGACTCCTGGCCCAAATAATAATAATAAATAATAATAAACTTTATTTTTATGCTGCCTTTCTCCCCAAAGGGGCACCCATGCTCTTGTCCTCTTCATGCATTGCCCAATGCAAGCATCTCCAGAAGAAACACAAACCAAAGCAAAGAGCAAAAATAAAGATGTGGCACTTTAAGGACTAGCTGCTATATTTTAAAATAGGCTTTCATGGAACATATTTACTTGTTCAGACAGAAGAGACAGAATACAGAGACTACATGGTAAAACAGCCATGCACGGCTCTAAGATAAAGGAACAATGACATAGATCTATATTTCATGCCTTGTAATGGATTAAGATTCAATTCTTTTGAAGCCTAGTTCTGTAAACAGCAAATTGATTAAAAGAAACAACAGAGGAACAACATGTGATAGCATAGAAAATGGCAGACTTTACCTTTGAATCTTGTTTTTGAAAGGTGGGCTTGGTTAGCTGGCAAGGAAAGTAACAGTAGATTATTGTGCAACTTGTTGTGTGCCAATAGTTGCTTGAGACTGTAGGCTTGCCAGTAAACAAGTACAAGCCTGTCTCCAAGACCTTGGGAAAATCAAGTACAGTATTCTTGCCAAGGATGGATTGGAGATAATTCAAGATATGTGTGACTGGTCTCAGTTATGGATTGAAAGTGATAACCAACTGCATTTGGTTATTTTTCTCTTCTGGATCTGTCTTGCCATAGGTTGCTTCTGGGTATTCACCCTGACCTGTTACATAGGTACAGTATATTGATCAGTGGGTTCCTGATACAGCACAGTGCTAAGATACCCATGCTGAAGCTTCACAGCGATGTCAAGAAAATGCACCTCTTGTGTACACTGATCCAGTCTGAGGCTGATGTGTGGGTGAAAGCCACTGAAATCCTAGTGGAATTTCTCTAGGGCTTCCTTTCCATGGATCCTGATATTTTTAAAAATGCCATCAATGTACCTTAAATATAGCAGTGGCTTGAGGATACAACAGTTAAGAAAGAATTGTTCCAGGTCAGCTATAAATGTATTTGCATATTGTTGAGCTATGCAAGTACCCATGAAAATTTTGTTAATGTGGAGGCAGGTTTTATTTTCAACAGTGAAATAACTGTATGTGATTTACAAGATTGCAGAAGGTAGCTATGTGTGCTACAGCAAGACTGACTCAAAAGAGAGAATGACCAAATGCCACTAGTTACACAAAAATCTATGGATATTTTCCTTCTCACCTAACCAGACCCGCCTTTTCAGAACAAGGCTCAAACGCAAAGTCTGCCATTCTCTACTTTACCACATGTTGCTCAGTTGTTGCCTTTAATCATCGTTTCTAGAACCAGGCTTCAAGAGAACTTAATGCCAAACTTGGGTCTTAAATCATGACTAGGTGTGAAATGCAACCAAACATAATTGTCTCTTTATCTTAAAGCCATGCATGTTTTAAGCATGTACAGTAGGAACCCTGTATCCACAGATTCATTAACCACTGATTCAGTTATCCACGGTTGGCAGAGGAAATAAATAAATAAATAATTCAGCAGCCATAAAGGAAGCTACTGTCACAAAACTGCAGTTTGGGGGGGGGGGTTTGCATTCTCTCATATCCACAGTTTTTGTTATCTACAGGGAGGCTTGGAACCAATCCTCAGCATATACTGTAGTCTGTCTGATGAAACGAACAATTTTCCACAAAAGCTTACAAAAATGCTACTTTTAAAAAAAATACTGAAAATCACTGTGAACCTTTCAGAGATTCTACCCAACCTTCCTGGCGAATTCCTGCTGTGGACAGTACACGCCAAATGACTGTGTGGCCCAACAGTTAGAACTGACCTTGAAGACTAGGGTTCAAAGGAAACATGAGTCTTGGACACAACATATATTCAAGAAGACACTGCGGCACCTTGAAAGGGACCCGATTTACACCGCCGTTGGCAGTAGGATTTCTTTGGCGCGAGCTTTTGCGGACTTTGTAACGGGCTACCTACCGCTCACGGTAGCTTACCTCTCTTTATTTTTTAAGGTGGCGCGAGATATTCTGCTGTTGTTGATTCCCCCCCCCCCGGAAACTGAGCAATTAATTGCTCAGACCCCGTGCCTTCCCCAAGGGAGCCAGCGATCCCCACTTGGCGTCTCGACCCCATCCAGTACACAAAAGGGGCAGCCCGCTCCGGAGAAGAGCCGCTTTTGCCCCCCACGACGACCCACCTGCTGCATGAACTTCTGAGCGGCCTTTTCCATCTCCTGAAGGGATCGCGCTCGCCTCTCTTGGGCCCCCGCGATCTGCCGGAGGAATTTTCGCCGCCGCCGCCATTGCAGCAGCAGAAGCGTCGCGGCCGAGCAACACACAAAGGCCGAGACGAGGCTGAGGCTCATCTTGGCCCCTCGCTCTGAATCGCGCTCTACCGCGCCTCCCTCTCTGCGAAGCCCTACTTCCGCCCTAAGTCCAGCCTTCCTCGTCGTGAGAACAGCAAGGTTGCTCCAGGAAGGGCCTTCTACGGAGAACGGGCCACGGGTTCGTCTCTCTCCCTTTCCCTAGCAAAGGCCGGCATGGATCCCCCCCCCAATCGCGTGCCGGTGTAGCCTTCTCGCCTCCATTACTTTGATAATTCCCACCCCAGGTTTTGCAGGCACCCTGTTGATTCGTTACAGAACGAAAAAGGCTGTGTGATTCCCCAAAGACCATCCGCATCGTGGGACACCTCGCAAGAAGATTACAGTACACGAATGTAAGGGTGGTTAGGAGCTTTTATAGGACCACGGTCAAATTATCTACATTGCACACTTGGGTGGAGGAATCCCACTTCCTGGATATTGCTTGTCTGCCAGGTGAACCCTGGCCTCTTGTGAAGCTGTGTTCTCAAGCACCCTTGAGGCATGGTTTGAAATGTTTGTGCACCCTGGAGGCAACATCAAATTTTGGACTTTTGTTTCTTTTTAAAAAAATTTGCGTTATGTATGAAGGGGCTGTGGTGAGCCCAAGTGGAGTTTCACCAACTTTGCAATTTATCTTACTGCTTCAATAAAAGCTATCACCCACCCTTACATTTGTGTTTTCACTGAGACACATTGTCTCCGGCTTCAAGGTAATAAATGTGTCCTATTCTTGGCTGTTTTTTTGGTAACCCTATTTCAGGGGGCTCTGCTAGAATGTCATGCAATCTAACAGGCACAGTGGATGGGAAATAAAAATGGAGTTAAGAGAAATTTTGGGGGGGAGCCCCAGCCGCTGGCTGCTTACATATCAGAAGCAAAGCAAAAAGCAGTGTTCTGCTTATATACTGCCCCTTCCACTTCAAATAATCTCTGGGTGGTTTACAGTTTTAATTACAGTATGCAGGGTACACACTGCCCCCCCCCACAAGCTGGGTACTCATTTTACCGACCTCAGAAGGATGGAAGGCTGAGTCCACCATGAGCCTGCTACCTAGGATTGAACCCCAGGTCCTGAGCACAGTTTTAGCCACAGTACAGGCATTTAACCACTGCGCCACAAGGCTCCTGAGTAGATAGGAAATGCATTATCAAAGATTTGCATAAACGGTGCCTGCGCTAATGCCTATGTAAACCCAAAATGTACAGGAGGGAATGTACTGGAGCTTACATAGAGATGCGCAAACAGAACTGGGCAGCTTTTGGACTTCCAGATATTGTCAGATAGCATCTCCCAGCACCCTCACCTTTGACTATACTAGCAAGGGCTAATGTGAGTTGCAGTCCAACTACCTTTGAAGGGCTGTGGGTTGCCTACTGCTTAAACTGATGCTTCCTTCATAGATTTCACCCTTTTCTGTCAGGGACTGGTTCTCAACATGTGCTCCTCCTCACGTTTTGGGCATCTGTCCAAAGCCCCACCAGCACAGCCAGTAGTCAGTGAAGATTCTCAGTCATCCAGGTGAGTTTTATCTGGAAGCTGAGTCATGGCAACTGGACTTCTTTTTTCTTGAGAAGCCCTTGTTCATTTTATGAGCTATTTCAGACCAGGGTGACAAGAGGTCAAAGTGAACTATAAGATGGAGGGCTTGCACTAGCTTTATTCAGACTGATGAAGCTGTTTGGATGAGCAGCAAAACGTTTCTATCTCTCAAGAAAAAAGATGTCCAGTTGCCATGACTCAACTTCCAGAGCCAGTAGTCACAGATTTTGGAATTGGTCCAAAACACTTGGGGGGGGGAGGTTGGGCCTTTGGATTATCACTGGAAAAGATTATCTTCTACAAATATGGCAAGGTAGTCACTGAATTTTTGAAAACAATGCAAACATACCTACTTTTATTTCACTTACCTTTAAAGGTGAACACCCAAGTGTAACATTGTATATATTTGTGATTATGCAAACCACTTTTAAACAACTGTTCATACACAAAAATACATTTCTAACTCAATGTAGTCACTTGACTACTGGAGCTAAGTTGTGGTTCTACTCTCTAGCCATCAGTCTCCAGCACTCTGTTAACAGGTGTAATATTTGATTCTTTTTGGTACTGTATTTCACACAGTATCAATTAGAAACTGAAACATTCAAGGGACTAGTTGACTGTTAGTGTATTTTAAAAAAACAGGCTTAATTACTATATAGATTGGAAAACAAGACCCTCATCTTATCTAGCTCCTAAATATTGCATGCATGGGGGAAAAGCAACCCTTGCTAATAACTAACAAAATCAAGCAAGCAAATTAACACATACATAACACTGCAATGTAATAAACATCACTTGAAAAGGTTCTAGAAATGCTTGCATCCTGCCTCAGCAGAGTATCTGTCTTGTTACAATAGAGGCCTAGTAAGATAATACCTTTGTGTTTATTGACTTAAGAGTAAGAGACATGAGGCTCAACCACATGGATTGCAGTAGACCAGCTTCTTTCATGAAGGAGCATTTAGGGGGAAAAGCCAATAATGCATTGTATTAGTGAAATGGCAATTATCTCCATACTTTAATGAATGCTTATGACATTGTTCTCTTTCAAGGACATCTCTGAAAACTAACCAATGTACTACTCATAGCATGCTGTTGTCGAAACACTGTTCCCCATACGATGGCAGCAATCACATTTATACGTCTTCTATGGTTCATAGAGCTTTCAAAGAAAGACTCAACACACCCAGCTTAGTTGATGTTCAAATGCAAGCGTTCCCAACTGATGCCCATGATGAAAACATATCAATATCAGTCCTTTCCATATAGACTAACTACACAGAGAAGTATTCTTCAGTAGCAACTCCAAAGATCCAAGTAAGATTTTTTTTTTAAAAAGTCAACAAGTATGGTCAATAAGACAAGACAGAATGTTTCTTGTAATTTCCACTAAAGCCTTAAACAAAAGTGGAAACCTGGAGGTACCCTCCGTTGTGTCACACCATGTTCTGTTCTAATTCAGCCTTTGCAGTTTGCAAAAATATATGGGCCCAAAGTTAGCTGAGAGATGAGGAAGGACGAGCTCTCCAAGTCTGCAGTCTTGATAAAAGGAAAATGTGCTCTGGAACAGCTTCCGAAAATAGCTCAGGTTTTCAACATGTACTGTGATGTCATGCTCAATTTTTAGCAACTCCACCGCTCTCTCAACCACATACTCGTTCTGGAGCTGAGACAAGGTGCATGTGGAGTACACCACTTCTCCTCCCGGCTTGGCAGCAAGTATTCCAGCTCTGGAAAATGAAGAGAAGGCATATTGGGGGAAATGGATGAGCTAACGCTGAAGCAAGTCATCGATTCAACACGTCGGACCCCAAGTCATGTACAAAAATGAACAAGGTGTGGAATTCTTAAGTGACACAATATTCTCACATCCTTGATCTCACTGCTCACTGCCTCTTTGGGAATACAGAAACAGTTGAACAGCAAAGAATATTCAATTACCCTTTCATCCCCAACATTTCCAAATAAGTTTTGTCATGTTCTTTTTCCCACAGCAGGAACAGACAGCAGGACCACACATTCCCCTCCCCGACTTACAGGTTATCTGTATCTTTAATTTTCTGATGCCCTTGCTTCCATATATTGATACCTCAGTTCAATTCTAATAATTGAGTGTGACAGGAGGATGCTTTGGGATAGCTGCATTAATGTGATAACTCCATTAAATAATTTTTTTGCACAGTCACCGATATCAAATAAATCACCTTCAGTTGCCCAAGAGGGGAAGCATTATAGAATGCAGCACAGAAGTCAAACTGAGCACAGGTGTATTGTAAGCAGGCAGATACAAGCAGTAATAATTCTTTCAGGTTATGAACATCATCATAAAGCCAGGTATAATGCTAACAGAGTCCACAACACAGAAAATGTAACACACCCAGCAGATAATATTCCTCACTGAGGGTTAGATTCACTCACACAAGCAACTGTAGCTGAAGCATGGGTAGCATCTTACGCTCCTCCTTTCTACCATGTTTAAAGATACTGTTTTCCTCTTCCTTCAGTGAGTGTCGGTCATTGGTGCACGGCACATCCACAAGCACCTGCCATGAAACAGGAGAGCAAGGATGTTACACAGTTCAAGTTGTTAAGATTTCTGCATGTCCATTTCACCCCATCAATCATGTTTTGGTCAGATTCTTTCTAGTCTGCCTGTACTACTTAATATTTGTGGGAAAGTTAAAATAAGGCTTTCATATTTTAAACATTTTTCCACATCCGTGCTTTGGGATAAACAATCTAGACATTTGTTCAGGGCTTTTTTTCCCTTTAGAAAATAAGAAGTTCAATGTTTACACTTCTTTGCAGAAAATACATTTGGATTACACTGTAGTGCAATCTATATCAGACGTATGTTCATGCATATAAGATAATGCTTGCACAGCCAGTGTTGTCTACAGCTACACTAGTGAGCTGGAACGGGTGAAAAACAGGTTTATATTTCCACTCAGCCATAATGCTCCATGTCTGACCTTTCAGCTTAATCAACCTTCTTGTGTTGGCTTGAGGAAAAGTGCTGAAAGGAATCATATATCTCAACATCCTCAAGCTCAACAGAGGGAAGGTAGCACATTGGTTCTTGTGCTATCGGCACACAACTATTTAATGTCTAAGTCTTATCTTTTATTCTGCATATTAATAATAACAGACATTCAATTTTATGTCATTCATTTCCTTATAGTTTAACCATTGGATGTTAAATAGCAGTGTGCTAACCAATAATCTTTTAAAAGTCAAATTAATTTAAATCCTAATTTAAATTTAAAATTCATTTTTTTAAAAAATTGAATAATCAAAAATCTATTCTTTAAAATTTAAATGGTGATTGACATCACATCCACACTGGTGTTAACAGTTCAAGAATGGAAAGACACTCCAATTAGATACTCTCACTCAAAAAAAAAAAAAAAGCAAAGTGTTCTGCTTATATACCGCCCCATACCACCTCAAGTAGTCACTGGGCGGTTTACAGTTTACTTACCATATGCAGGCTACACATTGCCCCACCCCAGCAAGGTGGGTACTCATTTTACCAACCTCGGAAGGATGGAAGGCTGAGTCAACCATGAGCCTGCTACCTGGAACTGAACTCCAGGTCGTGAGCACAGTTTTACCTGCATTGCAGGCATTTAACCACTGTGCCATGGTATGTATATATAGCACTACTAAAGAATCAGCAGACAGAACACAACTACCTCAAGTCCAAAAATATAATAAACAGGCCTTTTTTGCTTCAGACACATCACCAAAGGATCCTCAAATATATTCTAAAGCGGGCAAGTGTTACTCAGGATGAGCCTGGAAAAAATCCAGATAACTGCTCATTCAGGATATATACTGTAAGCAACATCTTGCCTTCTATTGTTGGGTGGGAATCATCATCATCATCATCATCATCATCATCATTGAAAGGGATGCCCTTATGCACACCAACTATGTTACCACTTACCCTGTCGTAACGTATGTCACTCTGCTTGGACCAATTTCTTCCATCATGTCTTGTGATGGTCACTGTATTGAAAAGTTGCTCAGGAAGATAGCTGTGGAGAACATTAAGCAGCCGGGCAATGCGAGAACCAGAAAGATCATTGGCTGCCAGTGCTCCTGTTACAAGAAAGAGAGTGGCATGACCCAGGAGCAGCCAAATACTCAGACATTCCAATGGATGTGACAAAAGACCCCAACCCCAACCCCACCCCACCCCCAACATTTCAAGTTTCCTGTGTTTAGAGAGCAATTCCATGGATTTGGAGGGAGAGACATTATCATTCTTAGAACCTGGGGGAGGACATCCCCAGTTCCTTAATAGCTTCTGAGGAAAGTGCCCTACTTGAGCTATACTCTCCAACTTCAAGTGGCAATACTGCTATCCTCTGATTTTGACGATTCCAGCCCAATATACTACAAAGATTTGCACCACCAGAATCAGCAGCTGTTAAAGCAGATGAGGCTCCCTTTAACAGGAGGCTTTGCTTAACAGAGGACAGAGGTGTAGCTCTGTTAAATGCTCAGTCACCGGCAGAGGATGAAGCTGCATTCAAATCTGATATTGGGGAGCCAGGGATTCCTAAGAAGCTTCCCACAGTGCTCCTTAGAACACAGAAGCACTGGAACTGTGGCTTCTCCGACTTGACCTTGCTGGAATGGTAACTTTGCCTTCAGAATTCAAAATTCTTGCCTACAAGCCTATCCAGCTAAGCTCAGCCTTTGAGACACAGTAGGGAGATTTCTAGCAACTGCCCTAACATTCATCAAGCCACAAGGTACAAGGAGAAGCAAACAAACTGTGTCACACTAGGCCTCTCCACAACACAAAAACTGGAGCTGGGGTGAATTCTATGGCAAATGATCCATTTCCTGAAAAGCAGACTGGTAAACTGGCTCTCCGACCCAGCCATGCTGGAGTACATGGTTTGGGGCTTGACTTGAACCTGATTCTTGCCTATGTTCCCATTTGTGTCTTTCCAAATCACTGGAAGGACAGACTTTGAAGCTGAGGCTCCAGTACTTTGGCCACCTCATGAGGAGAGAGGACTCGTTGGAAAAATCCCTGATGTTGGGAAAGATTGAAGGCAAAAGGAAAAGAGGACGGCAGAGAATGAGATGGTTGGACGGTGTCATCGATGCAACCAATATGGATTTGACCAAACTCCGAAAGGCAGTGGAAGATAGGAAGGCCTGGCGAGCTCTGGTCCATGGGGTCATGAAGAGTCGGACACGACTGAACGACTGAACAACAACAACAAAATCTTTGTGGGGAACCCCTCCCCCACAAATGCAGAAATACAAACAGCAATGATTTAGGGTGGGAGTATACAACACTACCAGAATTATCTGCACATGTCCAGCACAGAGAACATAATAATATAAGAAGGAGGCAGCCAAGGTGAATGTTTTACAGTGATGCCATTATAACAATCAGTGAAGAAAATCCAAAGGCTGGGACGGGGCAGAGATATCATTAATAGAGTTCTGCCATACACAAGAGAATGAAAGCATTCCCCTGCATATGTATACTCAGTCCCAGTAGTGCAATTAACTAAGTTTAAGAGGGGGAGGATCCCAAAAAAGGCACAATCTAACCAATATGCTACTCCGACAGCAGTCACTCATTTGCACTGCCACTAAAAAAAATTGCCGAGAGGATGCTACAGGTTGGTGCTTTAGTGACTTAGATTGTGCAGGAGAGGTCTTGGCTTTTTTAATGGAAGATGTTAATCATCTCCTGTGGCACGGGTTCAGCAGCCTTCTTATAAGATACTGATAGTTTTGACACCTCCCCCCCCCTTTAATCATACATCTTCTTCATTTTAACCTAATGAATGCTGAATTCATCACAAAGAATCAGTAGGGGTGCCACTCAGCCCCGGACTCCTTACTCCAGCTCATCATCTCCTCCAAAATACAGAACTAGCCCGGACTCTGTCCATATGAACAGATTTGTCTGAAGACAGTACATACAAATGCATGAAAGTGAGTGATAAATATGCACAAGACTGGCCATACCATTTATGATATTGCACACTTCACTGCAAATTTCATTTTCAAAGAGTAAAGGAATATGAGGCTGAGAATATTTGGAATGTAGCTCGACCCTCATTTTTACTCCACTGAGGAAACTGTAAATGGGGTGACTCCTAACAATTCAATCCATGAGCCAAACTGCTGCCTTAGAAAAGAGACTGAAGATAAAAAGTTTCTCGCCATTTGCTCCAGTGGCCCTAGGTAGGAATATCACCATTGAGAAACTGTTCTTGAATTGCTTTACATCACATAGGGAATGAATAAAGACACCCCTCAGCCTAAAACACCTAAAAGGGATCAAAGTAAAGCAAGATAAGTGAAACCGCAGCTACTGAAGGAGGACGCTATGTCCTCATTTTATTTTATTTTATTTTATTTTAAATAAACACACAGTTGTGTAGTTTTCAGCATCATTAAGTCCTCAAATGACTGAAGCGGAGCTCACTATGCATCAAAATCCTACTGGGATGGGTACCGTAGAGCAAAATTGGTGTTTGTTTTTTAATGTTTCCAACCAGCATTGTCTACACTATGGAGTAAACAAGGAGGGGCAAAAGCAAGGAAAGAATGTCACGTACGACAGCATCCAGTCTGTAGGAGCGCCAGCGTCTTCCCACCTGGTGCTGCACAAAGGTCAAGGACTACATCACCAGGCTGTACGTTGAGAGCCAGGACAGGTAAGATGGATGCAGCATCAAGGAGGTAGTAGCCGAGTATTCCTAATATGTCTGGTCTTAAAACAGAAAGAAATGCATTAAAACCTAAGTACCCAAAGTGGTCTGAGCCACCTAGTGCTCCTTAAAATAAACAAAGTGGGGCAAAAACATCCTACAGATTTTTTTTTAAAAAGAACTGGTTTCATATAACTGATTAGTAACAGAAACACAGATTTCCAAATATAAATAGTGCAAGTGCTTGTACAGGCAATGTCAGGAAATGAAAATTGGGGTGGGGGAAGCAATGAAAAGTGTTGACAGACTAATTTTAGTCTGTTCAATGGACAGTGCTTGTGTTGTGGTTATCCGCTGGTCTATTACCAACCACATTTGACTCTCTTCATTGAGGGTCAAATGTGGTTGGTA